>BMAW01048600.1:0-14764 GCA_019974015.1 Nephila pilipes
ATGAAAACATTAAAGTAAAGAGATTCGTTTTTAACGGCCAAAATCTGCTCGTCTTATCTGGGTTTAAATGTAGTAAAGAATAAAGAAAGTTTGTCTCATTGACTTTGGCATTAAAGTTGTCTTCGCCAAGTTTTAAGAAAATTGGACCCGAACTGGAAATATTTTCAGGTAAAAAAAAGGCTAAAATATTTTTTAATCATATATTGTTTTATCTACCACATAAGAAGAGTTGCACATATTAATACTATTATAATTCTTTTTTTTTTTTACCACTCTCGATCCACTTTTTTCAAAAACAAAATTTGTTCCATAACATGAACTTCAAAGTTTAATGGATTTTTAATTTCATATGTTAAGGTAAAAAAAATCTATGTATTTGTTGAAAGTTTTTTAAAAAATGTTAAGAACGCACCGGATGATAAACGAATACATATGTAATAATTAAACAAACTTATTCAACTGTAATTATTTGAATATTTTTGTACCCTGAAAAAGCATTTCAAGTTTGTCTTCGAATCTTTGATATATAAGATAAAGACCGACCTCAGGCTCTTATTTACCTATAGTGTACTATTCGTGAAAGTATAATTTATGAAGGAATTTTTAACTTTCTTTAAATTGTTCACTGTATTTATTTTATTCTCTTGCTGTGAAATCAGTACGAAAGAGTAAAAATAATGTAGACAGTGGTGTACCCAGAAAATAATTGGGGAGGGGGGGAATGCATATCGTCATTGCTATGAGGGAAGCAATTTTTTAGTTTAGAGTTATCACTTGGTAAAAAATAAAAAATACGCTGTATCAATGTTATTTTTCCTATTTAAAGCTGTTCAAGTACAGATAAAATTTTATCAAGTTATAAAAATTTAAAAGGTAGAAATTTTTGCATGAGGATAATTTTTTTTTTTATGTTTTAAAGTTAGAATATCTATAATAGCATAATTATATATATATATAAAGAATTATTCTGAAAAAAATTCAGTTTCGAGAAAAAAAATCTTGGGGATGCATATGTCCCTCTCCACCTGGTTACGCCATTGAATGTAGATAATCATTAATTTCTTATTTGTGAAAGTATAATTTATTACTGAACTTTTAGTTGCTGCTTAAAATATAAGCTCTTGAATTTATTCGTTTGCAATGAAATCAGTACTAAAGAATAAAAATATTGTAGATAACTCTTTTTTTTATATATATATATAATCTTAATTTCTTGCGATGTAGATCTTTAAATTTTCATAATACAGATAATTCTTTTTGTTTAATCTTAATTTTTTTTTACGTAGATAATCCTTAATTTTTTTTTTAATAAAGCTTTTAAAAGTTTCCTGAAATCTGAAATATGCAATCGAATTAAGTAATAGCCACAAAGATAATCGGTGGGAGAAAGTATTACCACATATAACCTTTTAACCAACTACAATAGAACCAGCTTACTAAATAATTGGTTAAATCGAATCATAAGAAAACATACATCCGGTTAAAATAACTTGGTAAAAAGAACGAAATACGCTGCGCAATCAAAACAATATCAATGTCTACCCAGCATTACGCCCACTGATTAAAGGAAAAAGAAAAAGAAAGAAAAAAAAACTACGTTGGGAGATTAACATGTCGGGACAAATACAACTTGAATAACTTCCTTCCCTGAGTGGTTTGAAGGAGGGCGCCACGGTATATATGTATGGTTGGTAACCTTTCCTTTTTTTTTTCTCTCACCCTTTTGGAAAACATTTTATCAAAATAAACTTGCAGCTGTTTTACAGATAACACTGTAAAGCATAAATTGGGTGGTTTGCAAAACACAAGAGTATTAGAAAATAACACTCGTTTTCTTTTCTATCAAATTATATAGATGTGAGTACTTATATATCTAAATTTCGAAATGTGCCACAAAAAGTATTCGAAATTATTGATACTTAATACTAATGGCCGAGCAGAATGGAAACTACTCATTAGTATCAGAAAATTCTTCCCCTAATCGGGACATAAATTCGTTAGGGTAACGCAACTATTTTAATATTTCTGAGCTCTGTATTAAACGCATAACAACATAAATTTCAACAGGGCATTTCAAATACTACCAGAAAACATATTCAACATTTTATATTTATAAAAATATATATAAAATTTTTATAAGGATTTTAAATAAGCGTTTTCATCAATATTTAAAAATGTTTAAAAACAATTGATGGGAGTAATTTAGAATGATTTGTTGTTTATTTTATTTAAAATTTTCGTATTATTATGTGATTAAAGTAACTGTTGACAGTTAGGGGCGTGTGCATTATTGTAGATAAGTTACCAATGTCGGCTAGCTCATCACTCATGGCGATATATCACGTGGTTTTACTTGACATAAGAGTTTTATATTAATATCTATTTTTAGAATTATGTTATTTTCATTCCGGAACTTGGATATGCTCGCTAATCTGGCGGTGTTCTTGTACTCGGTATTGTTTTTTCTTGTTCTTGGTATGCATTCTACATATGATCTTATTCTGATTCTCGAAAGTTCTTGAGTGCTGTACGGATTTATTTATTTCTGTAAATTGTTTTTTTTTTTTTTTTTTCGTAATCACTACTAATTTATATTGTTGTAATAAAGAATCAAAAAAGACCCGAGGACTTCCGAATTAATTATCTACATGACACACGGCATGTCTTCTCTTCAGACAAAACTATACATTTCAGAAATTTTAAGAATGTATTCAATGGTTAATAATTTATTGTGCCATAATTCACATTAAACTTAATAATAAGCCTGGTGCATGGCATGCCTAAATGTTGATTTTTTTAAAAATTCTTTAAACATAACGATTTTAAATATTTCATCAGATGTTTTTTAAAATTTGACGAGAATTCAAGGGTAAAAAAGTCTTATCTTTTAATTTTACCTTTAAAAAATATTACCTTTTAATTTTTTATTTATAAAATGTTTTTACAAATTTAAGATCTTTAGGACCAGTGGTACACATACGTTTCAGTGGAACAATTAACACTATAGTTTAAGAGAAATATGGAAAATTAAGTATCCAAATTATTTAAGAATCGAAGAGAATATTTTTCAGTTATTAACCGTTCAAAAATCGTATGCCATAAAGAAAGAATTAAATAAATTATTTATTAATTTTCTCGAGAAGCTAATTTACACAGATGAATCAACAAGAATGTCAAAAAGTACAGAAACAGTATTGAAGTATTGATAGATAAGAAAAGTTCAACAAATTTGTAATTTTTTAAAATTATATAGGAATTTGATATTCTATTTAAGAAAATTAAGGTAGTATTCTAGGTAATATTATATAAATTTCATTTAATCTCTCTTATATCCGTGAGTCATTTTCGAACAAAAAAGATGTGTTAAATACTTAATTTGTTTTTTATATCTATAACTTGTTATTAACTATGTTAAATTCTGCATTTGTTATCGGTTCGTCATAGTTTTTGGAATGCTAAGTCATTGCAACTTCATGACAAAATTTTCACTTCTATTTTAGTATTTTTTTTTAAATTTTGAAACACGTTCAAGAAAAATAAATACGCTTACAATGCTATTTAGTTACATGTATTACTTTATATAAAATCTTATTTCATTCAAATCATGAAACAATTTTTCACCTTTTTGTTTCCCATTTATTTTATTCAATTTTTTTTCTTACTTTACTAGGCAACGTCATCATCTATGGATCCTAGTTGTCCAATGTATTGTTAGAACAATATTATATATTTTCCTATTAAAAATGCTAATAGAATGGGAATTGTCTTTTCCTTCTTTTCTTTAATTAGTACAAGTGAATAGGTCATTTTGAAAAGGGATTAGTGGTGTAATCACGGGGAGAGGGGAACAAAGGGACATATACAATCCTCCCCCCCCAAGGATTTTTTTTGAAAATTGAAATACTTCAGGATAATTCTTTTATTATACTATTATGAATGTTCTAAACATTAAAAAGAAAAGGAATTGTTTTTTCCCTTCATGCTTAAATTTTTTCATAAATAAAGAAAGAAAAATAACTCCATTTAAACCAATGTCTAAGAAAAGAATAGAAAAGTCTCTGCTGTCTCCTCTCTGGGTCAGCGTTTAAACACAAATTTTGGAGAATAGATCCTTATAGAAGATGTAAAGAAATTGCTTCTAAAAATGCTAAGCATTTGCTTATCAAAAGAAATTGCTCTTTTTATAGCAATGGCGATATGCACCCTCCAAAATTAATTTCTGGTTATGCTACTGAAAGGAATCATCTCCAAATTTTTTTTCTTCAGTAAACTCACTTTTTTGTGGTTTGACAATCCATTAGCTCCGACTCGGGTATTCCATTTGAAAACACAGAACATGTTTCATCCGTGAAATCACATTTAGGTACTCACATTGCAGTAATCATTTTCAAACGCGAAATATACAGCGTGGCTCACATCTCCTCCCCACTATGCTCTAACTTAAGGTGACCAGACGTCTCGATTTTAGTGGGACAGTCCCGACTTTCAACAATTTATCCCACGGGGTTTTAAGAAAGTCCCTATTTTTAGAAAGAATGCACGACAAGCTAGGGAACGGCGGGAGAACAGGAAGGGAATATACGGTTTTCGGCTTCCATGTAGCTATTTCACCAGGATATGAGTTTTATATTATTTTTGTAAATTTTATAATGTTAAACTTTAATAATAAAAATAATTGTTGAGAACTGCTTATCAAAGTTCGCCTTGATCATTTGTTAGAATACGACCACCATTATTTGAACTTAATGAACAGTGGCATTTTTCGGCATTCGCAGCGACGAAAACATTTTGTAGCTGTAAAATGAAGAGAGAACACTTTGTACACTTTCACAGATTTTATTTTTTATGGCGACATGTTCCGCTAGCGATCTAGCATCATTTGGAACATTGTTGCAAAAGAATGACATCTAATACAAAAATTAGAAACGGAGGGGAATTTTAGAGAGGAGAAGGGTCAGGGTGTAAGGAGTTTGTGGGTCGTGCAGGAAATAACGTCTTCGCATATTGAGTTTTGTAACTGTCTCTTATACGATACACATCGTACTGCGTGCTAGTTAAACAAGTGATATCAACAAATAAGCTATTCAGGTGATTTAGGTAAGTAATTTATTTAGGTACCAAAGGTAGGTATTTTTTAGGTACCAAATTTTTAATCAAGAACTCCCCCCCCCCCATCAATGGTGTCCCGCTTTTCGAATGTTAAAATCTGGTCACCTTACGCTAACTACTTCACGTGACTTTTCATTACTCAAATACAAAGCATCAGGAAGCTCTACCAATATATCCAGCTAATTACAAAGACTTCTACATTGAATTAATAACTGAGTGCCCCCCACAAAAGATCAAGCGCTTGAGCAACTGTATGTTTTTCTCTTAACTTCTCGCCGTCTATTCGTAAATACAGTAGAGATTTTCAGTGATATTTGCTTTTTATCACGGATTTCATAAAATTGCACATCCTTGTAACAATGCACTTGATTTTTCACAAACCCAGGCTGGTTTTGAAAGCGGACCATCTATGTCTAGGAAAAATATTTTTTCAAGGTATCCTGTAAAATTATAAATAATCATGTAAGCATTTTTACATCATGAATGGTCTTCGTTGCAGAAATTTTTTTTTTTTTTAGGTTTTCTAGAAATATGATGGAAATAACTGGTTCTTTTAGCTTCTCCTTTAAAATCTGTGACATCGAAGATGATCCCTTTTCAAAATGAACGATTCAATTACAGGAGAACCTCTATGAATTGGGCAGCAGTAAAAAGGTGAACTGAAAAAGTAAGGACCATATGAAAACCTGACATATTGTTTTGATTCTTTCATGAACATTACTCTATCTTGTATAAATTAGTGACAAGCAAAATAATATGTAATTAAAATGCAGCAAAATTACGTGTGTACAATTCTGATTGTAAATACCTTGACTGTTTTCTAATGGTTTAGTGATTTTTTTTTCTGGGGGTGAGGAAAGTAAAGCACAAGACATTTTTTCGCACTTTTTGATGGTATTATCGGATAACATTTAATTCTCCAGTTTCAATTTTTAATGAAATCTATGATATTTTTTAAACTAATCCTTTTTTTTAAAGAAAAAAAAATACTGAACTTTTTTTTGCGACCAAAATGTGCCAATAATTTAAACCAGATATCACAATGAAAAAGAAAAAAAATCTTCGATTTTGTGGTAAATAGTAGGACTTCAGTTGTATGGTAATAACATAACATTAGAATAGAGCAGGTAATAAAAGAAACAATCTCATACGATATTGGAACAAGAAGTCCATACCCTCTGACTAAACTAGAGACCTCCGCTTGTCAAGGTATGGGGTTATATTAATGATAAATTAGATTAAGTAGTTAAGATTTAATTTATAGATGTGAGTAATATAGAGAAATTGGTATTTTATGTAGTACAATACTCAAAATCGTTTTATTGGAAACATAAAAAAATTAAATCCCGTGCACCATCGAAATCACAAGGGAATTGGTGAAATAAATAAAACAAACATGAACAAAATAAAAGAAAAAAAATGAATTACAAATAAAAAAAATTACAAAATAAATCAATGAAGTAAAAAAAAATTCTATGAAGGAACAAAAAAAAAAAAAAAAAAAAAATAGAATCAAATTACAAAATGAAATAAAAGAAATTGCACAAAATATGCCAAACGCGGCTTTACTGGAAATAAGTTGTAAAATATTTGGATGCCATTTGATTTTGAGATCACGCAGAATAACTTTTACGCATTTTCTTTCTTTATTTATCTTTGAACTGAAATGAAAAAGATGCTCAACACTTTGCTCACTACCAGCACAATACTCTATGTTATACTCTCCATTTCTTCTCTTTCTTTTTCTGTATTATCACGTTTATAACTTGTGTTTTGGATTATAATTTTTTTTTCTTTGCCTTTTGATAAGTTCTTTTTGTGTTTTTTTAATAATAAGTATGTTAGTTCTGTTGAAGACAATCTTTATTTTTAGGTATTTAGGGTTGTTAGGATTTTCAAGTCCACAGTCTCAAGTCTTTTTGACATCATTCTTTATTACTTTATATCCTTACATTATTTGATTATTTTCTTTGTATTCTAATTTTTTTTAAAAAAATATTTTTCGTATACTTTTTCCTTTGTCTTAAGTGTCATATTTGAACCATTTTTTTTTATCAAATTCTGTATAATTTGTTAAGAACTTTGTAATTCTAACTGTCATGACATGTTTTGGGTAATGGTCTTTATACAATAATAGTGTGTATATATATATTCCCACACACACATAGATTGTGTTTTAATGTTAAAGAACATGACTCAAACTCCGGTGACTTTTCCATAGAAAAAACTAAAAGTTGTTAAATTAATATTGTATACTGAATTCATTATCATCCATAGAGTAGACTATTTTAGTGAATCAGCTCATTTCTGCATGAATCAATTCATTTTTTTCCAATGCAAAATTTATTCCCTAGTTCTTTAGTGTCACTGGAATCCGAAATAGATAGCCGTAGTAAATGCATTAATGGATTTCAAATATTAAAAAGTGAAATCTAATATTTATAGAATATTCCTAGCTCAGTAAATTGAAATATTTCTTTTGTCCCCACGTTAATAAATATTGGAATATTTTTTTCTATCTGATAATGTATTCCGTTCTTCATTTGGGTCTTGAATTTCGGCATAAGAGAGGACAATTTTAAAAAAAATTATCGAATTAGCGATGAGGTAGAATTTTAAAAAGTCAACTATACCTTTATTCAACTAAAATTTATGGAAGAAGAAACTGAACTGAATTTACTTGTAGTTCCAGAAAAGCAAACATCGCTGAAAGTAAAAGTTTTTAATAAGAGACGCAACTGAAGATTAAGTGCTAATCGGTGAAAAAAGTACTTATATAGATTATTGAAATAAATACGAGGTGTGGCTATGAAATAACGAGACTGGTGCTGTAAAACATTTTATTTTGATGTGATACATATTTACGTATTATCATATTCATTATACACCCCTCTTCTATCCCTACAACGTTCTATGCCAATCTTCCATCGTTTCAAACAGAGCTGAAAGTCTTCTGTCAGCTCCTTCAGGGCGCTTGCCGCTTTCCCCTTCGCGGCTTCAACGACTCAAATGGGGCCGCGGTAGCCTAGTGGTCAAGGTCGTGGATAGCGGCTGGCGGTTTTCGTTCAGTCGCGGGTTCGATCCTTGGCCACCAAAGACCCGCCGTGTAGCCGGGGCTGATGCACGTTAAATCTGTTCGGGGCCCAAAGTCCTCCCGTTGGCGTGGTGTGGATGTTAGGAGAGGGGGGGTGCCAGCTCAGGTGTCGTCCTCGTCACTTGACCGTGGTTCAAAATTACGAGGTCCGTCGCCAATAGCCCTCGTGTTGCTTCTAGTGCGACGTTAATAAAAACTAAACTAAACTAATCAACGACTCAAATCTTGTTCCTTTTAATGCAGATTTTCCCTTAGGAAACCAATAGAAGTCGTATGGCGCAAGAACCGGCGAATAAGGCATATGGTCTAAAACTGGGATGCTGTACTTGGCTAGAAAACTCTTGACAGACAATGCAGAATGAGTTGGCACACTGTCTTGGTGGAAATATTTGACGTACGGATTCTTTGTCAATTCCTACACTCTCAGCAATCGCACGAAAACTCAACCGACCGTTAGATCGAACCAGATTTTCCGATATTGTCATCCATTTTTGAAATGGGAGGGTGACCCAGGTATGAATCACCTTCAACGTCTTCTCGGCCATCTTGAAAACATTTAAACCAATCAGAAACACGTGCACGCGATGAACATTCATTGTCATACACTATTTTTTTTAAAATAAATTATAAGTTTCTATAGTGGTTTTTCCAAGTTTCATGTGAAATTTCAAACAAATTGTTGCTCACTTATCCTTTTCCCGTTGAAACAAAAAACAATTCTTATGAGAACAAAGGCTACGGGTATACGGATTTATTCTCAAAAGCAAAAGGTACTGCACTCGTAAGAGAAGGCTTCACGCTGAACAACTGTAGGTCGCTGGCATTTAGCGCATGCGCACTTCTGTAGCAGCGTCAGTCTCGTTATTTAATATCAATACCTTGAATATGAGTACATAAATTCAGCGTATGTTTTCATTTGAGAGATAAATTCAGTATTAATGTAAAAATATAAGAAAGATTCGTTAATTATGAATTTTTGCTCAGATACATTACATAGGATAATAAGTTTTCATTTTCTCCATGTTCCTAGTCCAATTGATTGATATTCTTTGTTAACTATCGAAATACGAAGTGAGTGGTATTTCTAAGGCTACATCCGTTTGTTCAAATGCAGAATTATATTAAGTTTTAGCAAAAATAAACAAAGGCGCAGATAAATACGAAAATGATTCACAACTTTTCCACGCGTTTCAATCTTGAGCTAATAAGGTTTTAATGACGTCATTTCTGCTTTGAAATACAATGAGTAGGAATATTCGAAATGATGTCACTCTAGAAGTACCTCACACAAAAGTGCCATTTATCGTCCGGAATAAGCCTGGAATGTCTTCCATTTCCCCTCCCTCCGCCTAAAAATAGCTAAGTGCAGTGTTAATTTTACGTTTGCAAAAAAAAAAAAAGTGAAGATTTCTGAAAAATTAATATTAAAAAAAGAATTCCCTTTTTGTGTTAAGATTTACTCAGAATTGTGAAAAATTCAGCATCAAATTTTATGTATTGATATATGTCAATACTTTTCTTTTTCTTGGTTAATTTATGTCGCACTCTAGATCTAAATGACGGATTAGTGGTAGTGACTTTTTCAATCTGAACGAATAAGTAACAGGTGAACTCTGGTGCCATTTTCAAATTTCTACATTACGTGAGCCTTTTAAGATCTAATTGAAATTAAATGTGCATTAGTTTCATGATTCTAAATGTAGGTTGTTATACAAAAGGAGACTCTAATGTAGATCCTTTTGTCATAAAGTTACGTCTTCTAGAACGGTGGCTCTCAATCCGTAGAGTGGTCACGGTAGCTAACTGGTTAAGGCATCAGACTAGCGGCCGGTGGTTTCATTGAGTCGTGGGTTCGAACCTTGTTGCCACTAAAGACCCGCTGTATAGCCGGGGATGATGCACGTTAAATCTGTTAGGGCCCAAAGTCCTCCCGTTGGCGTGGTGTGGAAGTTAGGAGAGGAGGCGCCACGTATCGTCCTCGTCACTTGACCAAGGTTCAAAATTATGAGGTCCGTCGCCAATATATAGCCCACGTGTTGCTTCTAGTGCGACATTAATAAAAAATAATAATAAAAAAAAACTGTATGTGGTATAGTTTTTCTTTTGGTTTTTTGAGTCGGTGCTTTACAATTATTCTTTCATTAATATAATTTTCTTGAAAAGGTATTGGATTACTATAGATGTTTTAGTAAGTTTATTTCACCGTGAGAATTCCCATGTTCAGTATTGTTATAAGTGTGGTACAAGAAATACTTGTTTTTTACGACAAATGGTATTGCTAAAATAAGTTAGGACTACTGTTATGTGTTGCTATCTATTAAACTGCCCCAAAACAAATTTGAAACTGATTCATAGGTTAGTTTTGATTGCTACCGCGTCGACTTGTCGTCGTCATTTTGAGTCAAGTTGTCACAGTCGATGAGACCTGGATTCCTTATTTTTCATATAAAACTACGCAACAATCAATCAATTATGAGATCCGTCACCAATATCCCTCGTGTTGCTTCTAGTGCGACGTTAATAAAATCAAACCAAATTCAATCCATAGAACACAGATGCTCTATTGAGGTAACGAAGACACTAAATAACTTCAAATTTTTCTATTTTATTTTGCTGTTAAAAAATAGAAGGCGCTTCGCTGATTCTGCAGAAGTATAATTTATGAGAATTCGGTAAATGCGAGACGCATTTCCTTCCTTATTGTACTCTGCAGCCATCAATTAAATAGCCATTAAGTTCAATACTCCGATTGAAGATACGCAAGAACAGGACATTTTACTATCTATCAAAGAATACGCAAGATCGCTCTCATGATTCCCAATTAATCCTAGTTTACGTTCAAATAATAAAGTCTTAGCTTACCAAATCACTGATACTGATTCAGGTATTTCTAGATTATAGCAGATTAGACTCCTATTATTCTGATAATGGGTCATTTTCGTCTATTATCAATTTAAGCGATTAATTACGATAATTCATTCTAATCTGTTATGTCCACCAGCTTCTTGTTAACGTCTGTCCCTTCTTCTATTCCTGTTTCGCTTATACATCACTATCTCTAATTCAATTCATTACATTTCGTACCTTCATCTAATTTGGTTGAATACGTTTCTTTTTGGTCGGAAAAGAGTTGTAATTGTATGTAATTCAAATTATCAAGGAGTCCCTGGTGTTGAAAAAGAGAAAAGCGCGAACATCCCAACGTCACAAATTGAATGCTCTAAAATTGAATTTTGAAGTTGTAAACAAACGTGCCACTCTAAACAGAAAAAAATATCTTTATTTGTGTTTTTTGGGGGTTATTTTATGATACTTTACATTATCTTCAAAATTTACTTTATCCACATTGCTAAAAATTTGAAACATAGCCAGCTTTTATATAAGTGCAGGTTATTTCCTACTTAGAGAAAAATAAGTTTTTTTTGATTAACACTCACAACTTTTAAGTATTTTATTGTATTTGTATGAAAAATATGGGAAATTTGAATCATAAATTTTTAATTTTTTAAAATTAAGTTTTATTATGCTATTAAATTAAGTTTTTGAAATTATAATTAAGTTCAATATATGGAACGTTATTTTTAAAAGTATTCTGCGTGTTTTGAAAGTGATAAATGCAATAGATTTTATTCAAGATGTACTTAAAGATAAGTACATGCCTTTTTTTACAAATGTTTATGCAGCTGTTGATTAAAAGTTGCTCTTACGTAATTACTTATGTTTATAAATGTGATTTTCAATATACATTAACAGATACACAAATTAACAGATATTTGGATATTAAAATATTCACACACATTTCCCCACTTCTTTTAATTAAAAAAAAGTAAGAACTCTTTTAAATTTGGCATAAAATAAACTGATTTTTCCTAGTCGAAAGTATCTAGGTTACCATTAGCCATTTCAATTGCTTTCGCGAAAAAATCAAATACAGAATGAAATAAAAACTGTTGCATAAGAAAAATCAATGCAAAGCATGATAATTTTTGTAAGGGATTGTAATCCGTTAAGGTGAACGATAATGAAACTTTTTAATTGCGTGTATGATATCATATAAATTTAACACGCACCAAATTGCAATGAAAAATTGCGTCGTATACTAGAACGAAGGGTAATGATAAACCAAGTCAGTTATGTGTCAATGATTGTCCAGGCAAAGGTTCTTTGGAAATTATCTAGGATCTGTGTCAAATATGAAATTCTGTATCTAGCAAAAAAAATAATAAAAAAAGAATCAGTAATCATATTAATATTTTCTTCATCAGGAAGGCACACGATTTTCAAACATGACTCATATTAAAACAAAGAAACACTAGAGTATGGGAAATTTAGGAGAGGATATACAAGTAGCTTCGCTATTTATTCGTGTCATTAAGGCTCCCGCCTACCCGCCATTTTGATTTCATCAATTTAATGTTAATCCTATGGAATTTTGACTTTAATTCTCCCATCTTTATTATTTGTTCTATTTGAATGCAATAAAGTGCATCTGAAAGAGCAAAAAATAATCAATGCTTCTGTGGAATTACTTTTTTCTTAAGATTTTTAAAAATATTTGAAAATATTCTTTAAAGACCGGAAAACTCAAAACCGAACCATTAAAATAAGAATAAAAATATTTTTAAAAATCTTAGGAAAAAAGTAATTCCACAGAAGCATTGATTATTTTTTGCTCTTTCAAATGCATTTTATTGTATTCTAATAGTTCAAATAATAAAGATGTGAGAATTAAAGTAAAAATCCCATATTATTAACATTGCGTCCACGAAATCAAAATGGCGGGTAGACGGGAGCCTTCAAGCTGAAATCTGCAAAGATCACCAAATTCGTGCTTCGCAATAAATTTGAGATTGCTTTCAATATTGTAAGTTTAAGTGGTTTTTAAATCAGAACGTTTGCTTCAATCAATGTAGATAATTTATTCTTTTTTACAAAGGCCAACTCCGAGTCGATAATGCTTTCGCGATACGATTCCATTTTTTCTGTCCTGGAGTCATTTTTGCGAGCAATGTACTCTTTTTATTGCACCATTTGATCTCAAAAAGAGATCCCACTCATCGTTTAAAGCGTATATTATATTACAAGTTTTACGTATGCCCACAAAAAAAAAAAAAAAAAAAAAGAATTTCTTGTTCCTCGTGTTCAAAAACATCGAGAAATACTGTGTTCTAGAGCAGGGGCTCTGAAACCTTTTAGTTCTGCGACCCCACTCCCACACCTAAAATTTTGGCACAACACTCTCTCTCTCTGAAACATAAGCATGCATGAAAAAAGCTATGTTCCTCAATTTTGAATTTAATTTAAAAATTAATTAATAAATAGCTTTATAAATTCGAATTTATTTAATTTTTGAGAGAAACTTTTTTTTTTTGTTAAGTTAAAATGAAATACTGATTATTTTTATTATTAACGGGTATACTTTTGTGTCAAATTTACGTTTTATAATAGCTAATTTCATCACTATTTGAGAGAGGGAGAAAGAAGCACCTCAATTTGAAACAAATATAGAATTGAATAATAAGATTTTTAATGGAATGTTTAATTGAAATAACACATATACGTATACACAGAGTGAAAAGAAGTAGTTTTAAAATTTGTTACATGTATACAAAAAATAATGAGACGAGTGAGCTTGTTTTTTGCTGGAAACAAATTAAATCCTGGTTCAATATTAAAACATCTTCAACGTTTTTCAATGCTAACAATTTTTTTGATTCAATAAGCGTTAAAGCTAAAAAGTCATTTCACTTAATAGTCTGGTGCTGAATGGCAGAATAACGTTTAACACTTTTTCAGAAATTGTGAGGCATTCAGCTCTTGGTCCAATCCAGAATTAAATCAAGAATTTTTGTGACACCACTATAATAATGTGCTTAGTTGTATTTTTTCACTGTGTAAACATGACTTAGCCAGTATAATTGAACCGCTCAGGAAATGTGTAATATATTAAACTACAGATATCGATAAGATTGCCACTAATGTTTATTCAAATTCATGTATATAAATTTCATTTTTTCGACCCCTCCATTTCGCTTTGTGACTCCATTGGGGTCGCCACCAACTGTTTAAGAGTGAGTGAATGATTGTGAGTTTTAATGGCACAAGATTATGCTGAGCCAAAACAAGGTGTAACTGCGATCTAGACGTTTGAAAAAAAAAGAAGTAAAAAATGGAGTGACAAAAAGGAGGGTCGAAAATAGAAAAGGTTAGCTAAAGTATCTTGGGGGCGCGTCACCTGTATTTACCAAGGTCCATAAACCCCATGGGAAAGAGAAAGATCACTACGTGTCTCGGGATCATGATTGCCGGACCTGCCTAAAGAAGGCAAGCCTCATAGAACCTCACAGTTTAAGAAGCACTGTTCATGAGAAGGAAAGAATGCATAAATACTGAATGCAAAATTTCATAACATTTTCTCTGTGTCTAATATTAGCGATCCTCTTAATAAAAATCACAAGTTCCTATTGCAATTCGAAAGCCCAAAATATCTACTATTATTATTATTTATGGATGCTCAGCAGCAACCTTAAATAAATTAAGGTTAATTGAGAAGACAATTTA
>BMAW01048603.1:24893-99995 GCA_019974015.1 Nephila pilipes
TTTTTTTTTTTTAAAAAAAAAAAAAGAAAATGTATCACTATGTGAGCCATATTTTTGAAATTATTCCATTTTCAAAATATATCTTATTTTTGTAAATATTCAAATGCAGGAAGCATAAGTAACAGAAAGCAAAGTTAATATAATGCATTAATATAAAAATAAAATTTAACAAAACCTTTGGTCAAAACATTCAAATTTGGAGTAACATTTATTAAAGCCATTTGTAAAAGTTATGTAAGATGATTATTTAAATATAAGTGATATTTAGGTTCCACGAATTTTATTGTGGAGCAAAGATTTGCAGCAATAAGTTGTGCCCAAAATTGAAATCAGACTGTTATTGATTGATTAATTGTTTCATTAACTTCACTCTGAAAAGCAATAAGAAAGTTTTTTGCGACGGACCTCGTAATTTTGAACTTTGATCAAGTTAAGAGGTTGACAATCGAACTCGGTCCCAATGACCAAACTTCCACACTACGCCAACTTGAGGACACTGAGCCTCTACAAATTTAACATGCATCAGCCCAAAAGGATGTTAGAGACTGGAGATTAAACTTTACCCTTGAGGGCTTGCGATTCTGTGATTTAAAGTTGAATTTACAAGGAACTGCAATAAATGTGATTTCTTACGATAAGAATAAATAATTAATTGATTAGTTTACATCGTACATACTTCATTAGTTTAGTTTAGTTTAGTTTTTTATTAACGTCGCACTAGAAGCAACACGAGGGCTATTGGCGACGGACCTCGTAATTTTGAACCACGGTCAAGTGACGAGGACGACACCTGAGCTGGCACCCCCCTCTCCTAACATCCACACCACGCCAACGGGAGGACTTTGGGCCCCGAACAGATTTAACGTGCATCAGCCCCGGCTACACGGTGGTTTTGTGGCCAAGGAACCCAAGGATCTGAACGAAAACCGCCAGCCGCTATCCACGACCTGACCAATAGCTACCCGGCCCCATTACTCATTATTAAGAAAAAAAAAAAATTTAAACTTGATTTCGAGTGTTTAATCTTTCTATTAGTGTTTTAGGAAGAAATGCATGTTGTATAAAAATTTTACCGAGGAAAGTTTTATAAATTTAACAAGTAGTTTTTAACATAAAGCTTTCAAAATTTTCTTCAACTTAAATTGTATAAAATAGGATAATTTCATATTTTCATGACGCAAAAGAAAACGAATATTACCAATGCATATAAGACCATACTTAAAAATGGTTCAGTTAAATATTTCTATTATCAATTTGAACTATGAAACTACTTTAAAATTTATTTGTAAGTTATAATGCAATTTGTGAATAATTTACACTCAAGTAAGTATCCGTAATTTGTTTGAACAGTACAGAAATGTATTAAAATTATTTACTAATATTAGGATTATTGAAGGACAATTTTTGTGATTTTACATAAACACAATATGTTCAATTTATATTCCAGTGCATTGCCTAAATTTAGAAAGAATGTGTGCTTTAATTATTACATTAACAAATGGTGTCTTTTAACAAAATTTAGAGGAGCTATTTTGTAATATTATAAGAAAATAATTATGTTCACCATGGACACACATAAAATATGCTGATTTTAAAAAAGATTTTGAATTGTAAATGCTTGATATTTAGAAAAATTAAGAGCAAAGAAAAAGAATCCAAAAATTTTAAAGGTGAATGAAATAATATGGCACACTCTGTGAAAGAAAGTTAAAATAATGCGCTAAGTAATACAGCGGGAACTATGAAAGAGATTTGTCATAAATTTATAAAAGTTCTAAAATTAAAAAAGGTGATATAAATTTTTTCTCTTAAATATTCTGTCATTTTTAGGGTAACGTTTCCTTATTACTTTGCATGAATAAGTAATTCAAGAATGGAAGAAATTCATTTTGAAACAGCATTCACTTCATCCTTGTTTGATAATTTATTTACATAATAGCGGTGAAAAAATAAATCTTTATCGAAAGTTTTAATTACTTCGCAAAATACTATATCCGCAAGAAAAAAAGATTATTTTTTAGTTATACTCTAATAACAGTACTCGAAAAGGGGGGATTTTTTTTTAAACAAAATTTAAACATATACTGAATGAAGTAAGTATTAGAAAATATTATATACTGTACTCAGTAGAATGTTGAATTTATTCGAAATGATCAAAATTAATTTTTAAAAAAATTTAAAAAACATGAACTGTTATGCAGTAGCTTATTTGTATGTTAACAACAGTTTATTTATTACCATGTATTTCCTTTGTTTGTATTCATTTATGAAATGCTTGAATATATTTTAAGACATTTTTTAATTGATATGCAACTTATTGATATGCAAATTTTTAAGAATTCGAGAGAAATTGAAAAATTAAAACAGAAACTAGCAATGCCTACATCCCCCCTTTTTTTTCTCTTCTACAATCTTTAAAAAAACAAGTTTTTATACGTGAAACGGAATTTTTAAACACAAGAAAAATACAATACCAAATATATAATTCATAGCAAGAGGCCAATTTTTGTGTGCGCTTTCATTTTTATTTCAATTCTAAAATTCTACCATGGATTTCTCGACTTTACCAACAACTACAGAAGTTGCTTTCAAATAAAATATTCTACTTAATTTTTTCTTAAATTTAAAACTAAAAATGATTTACTGTCATACTTGGTTGTTAGAATACTGCCGGGGAAAAACTCGCATTTTCTTTCCCCCCCCCCTTTCTAACATTAGATAGTTGAAACACATAGGACAGATAAAGCGTCAATAAATCTCTTTAGTGTTCGACCATTTTAAGCCTATCTGTCTGAATCCTAAATCTTTGAATACGAAATGTGTTTAAGGATTAATTTTCAAAAAGTGTCGGTACAATCTCCTACAGAAAAGTTACAAGTCGTAACAAACCTTATACAAAGGGAAACGAGATGATTGCTTTCAGGGGCAATATTCTTTCACAAAGTGATAAGAAAAATGTTACCCTAAGAACTGAATTCAAAATCATATTTTCTTCCTTTACATATTTTTACTATCACTTTTTTCATTTCCTTTTTGAAACTGAAAAATCTGAGTATTACTCTTAGAATTTAAGCAATTTTTTTCTATCTAACACACACAAAACGTGCTACTGTTATTGAAATTATATATGAAAAACAAAAGATTCAATTCATTACGAATAACTTTTTATATAGAAAAGATATATTTATCAATTATTTTACTTATTTTGGGGTAGAAAACGTAAGAAATTTCTTAAGAATAATATACATCTTTTTTAATTACTATTTGATAAGAAGCCATTACTAACGGATTAGTAATATAAATATCAAAAGGCACAGCTGATTTTTTTAAAAAAAATATCATATTTATTGACTTTTAGACAATCGATGCTTGTAAAGAATTTTTAAACAAACATATATTTAGAGTACATTTGCTCTTTATTAGCGTATAATGAGTGTGTAACTTCACAGATGTTTATTTTGAGTTTCAACAATATTAAAACAGTTCATCATCGAGTTGATGTCATTGAAGACCCGCCGTGTAGTCAAAACTGATGCACGTTAAATCTGTCGAGGCTCAAAGTTCTTCCGTTGGCGTGGTGTAGAAGTTAGAAGAGGTAGTACCAGCTCAGATGTCATCCTCGTCACATGACCAAGGTTCAAAATTACGAGGCCTGTCCCCAATGGTCCTTGTATTACTTTTAGTGCGACGTTAATAAAACTTTTTAAACAATCACCGCTGATTTGAGAAAATCGGAATTTAATTGAAATTGTATAACATTCATAAAGACTCAATATTTTTTTTTTCTTTTCAATTAAACTTCTTGATTATAAAGACTAATATTTATCTAAATTTTCGAAAGATTATAATATTATACATTTCTTGAAGAACTTCAGTCTTAATTCAAAATAAAAATTTCAACATTTAAGTATATGATTGCATGAATTATTTAGATATATACAAAATAATTTTATAACGTATACAAATTTTTAATGTGTTTACTAAAGATTGTGAAATTGAAATATATGATCATGCTACATACATTTAAACATGTTTTTGAATATTTGATCTTTGACTAAAGTGTTTTATAATATATTCAGAGTAAAAGTTTAAAGCAACGCCTTTAAATATTTCAAAAGATATATTGCTGTGTGGAATTGTTAAAGTTTTCCTTTATAATTACACTAATGTATATTCATACAATATCCGTATTTCATTGCATGTCATAGTTTATCCTAGTTTTCATATACAGAAATTATTAAACTCAATGAAAATTAAAACATTACAAGACTTATCAATTTAAAATTCATTTATAATATATATATATATATATATATATATATATATATATATATATAACGTAGCAAATTTTAAATATAACTTTTAATGAAATAAACATTTTCCTTCGTTGTTCAAAAGTATTACTAATTTATTCAGTCTTTTAGGTGCGAAAAATAATTTACACGTCCAAAATAATGAGTGAAGAATTTTTGTGCTAATAAATAGATAATTCAGAATGTCTATGTATTAAATTATGAAATGGTATATAATATAATTTGATAATTATATCATGTAACGGTGCTGTAGCCACTATACCTACTATAAGAGTGGATACATCGTAATTGAGTTCCAGCGCACAGATGGTGTGCGCTTTTTCTCCGTATAATGTGAGTCGTATAAAGTGGTCAAAGTGAAATAATTATAATAGTTTTTCCCGATTATTGCATATGAATAGAATAATTTACTGCACGAAAATTCTAAATATAGCGCTGAGGATGATACAAGGAAATTGCAGGAAAGAACATGTCCTCTTTTTTAAGAGAATATATTTCCGAAAGTTTCTAGAATTGAAAACGGACATAAAATTGCAAAGCGTCTTTCAGAAAGAGTTTTCCCAGAAAAAGGGAGAATCATGGGTTGCTAGAGGCCACCGCGCAAACCTCCCCGTTGCCCAGCAGGGGACCAACATTCTATCTGGTCCTTTGTCAAACAACACTTAGAACTGCCAATTATTGACAGGAAAGGGGGAAAGCAATGTCGTAAAATATTTTCTTCTCTAAAGTGTCTGTCTCTAAAAGGTTAAGAAACGCTGGCCTATAAATATATATTTATGACTTCCCCAACACTCCTCTGTGAACAGCTGAGGAATGGCAATTTTGCCTAAAGACAATTTTAAACTATTCCAGTGATTCTCAACTCATTCAATCTCCCAAAGTCTTTGTTCATTTTGGTTTCCACCTGCTAATTATCGCTTGTAAAACCAGGACTAATTCTAAGTAAGAGATAAAAATATGTGGATTTCCTGGCACTCTTGAATGGCTCACAGATTCAAGAACTGTGATTAATTTGAAGAAATCTCTAGGAAATCTAGACGTATTGACACCTCCCCCCCAAATTTTTTTTATAAATGTTTATTCGATTTAGAGATAAATTTAGAAATATCTTCATCGAATCTATATCGGTGTGGTTCATAACCTCGACTTTCATTTAGTGATAAATTAATCTATTCGAAACACATTAAATACATACAAGAAAGATTTGGGAGTAAAATCCATCTCTTAGCTTATTGCTAATTGGCAGATTTTTTCCACTATCATTAAATAACAGTCCTACTTTATAAACAAGTTCTTCGCCCAACAATGAAGTACGCGGTCTTCGTTCTGAGGACAAAATTAATGTTTTTACAACAATAGAAAAATACGAAAAACCAAGCACAAACAATGTTCTTAAATCTATATTATACATTTAGATTTGCCTATTTTACTACGAAAAAATCGTAGCCTCTAATGCCACTCTAATAATTTAAATTTTTATTTCTCAGTGCACTCACAATTAATGAAAACAGAACTGCATTTCCGCATATCTCTTTCAGACAGTTTGTCGCTTCTTATCTTCTTCTTTTACCAATTTTACCCCTATGGTAAAGAATAAACAATAACCCACTGGAGCTCATTAATGATCTAATTTTAGCGGCATTGATTGATTGTTTCATTAACGCTGTACGAAGAATCAACCCTTGGACTATTGGAGATAGATCTCATTATTTTGATCATCGGTTAAGTGACGAGGACGACACTTGAACTGGAATTCCATTTACCAAACTAACTTCCACACCTCGTCAGAGCAAAAACTTGGAGTATCATCAGATTTAAAGTGCAATTGCCCCCCCCCCGTTTTCAGTGGATCTTTAGAGAAATATAGACAGGTACCCACGATTTGAGGAAAACAACTCTGGCTGATTAGGAGATGCGATCATGACCACCCGGTTACCGTGGCCAATTTTGGTAGTAATCGAGTCATGATTACAACAAAAATCTTACTTTTCAAACAATGGAGTGTGATTCGTATTAAATGAAATTGAACCTCAAATTTTTAAATCGGTGTGAATCTGATATTAAGAAAATGAGGTTCACTCTAGCGTCATGTTTGTTACTGAACCGTGGTTCAGAAATATGACATCCATATCGTACAGGTTTTGTATAGTTTTTACAGGGATTTTAATTTACGCCAATCTAATTCGGAATTTACGTATGTATTTAATTCAGAAACAGTAGTATAACATTTTTTTAAAAAAAGAATATAATCTTTAATAAATGGACTTTACATATTGAAAAAAAATC
Organism: Nephila pilipes; assembly: GCA_019974015.1. Lineage (NCBI taxonomy): Eukaryota > Metazoa > Arthropoda > Arachnida > Araneae > Nephilidae > Nephila > Nephila pilipes. The sequence goes on from BMAW01048603.1 coordinate 31,493, forward strand.
GATGATTCATATTTTAAAAAAATTCAGAAGTCTCTCTTTTTATTTTATATTATAATAAGTTTAAAGCATTCACAAATTGATACTTTCTTTGTAATAAATAAGTGAAGTACATTATACAAAGTTATTAATCTAAATGATTATCATGTAAATTATTAAAAACAGATTCAAGAGTTTTATATATAGTCAGCCATTTTGAAATCTTTAGATTGTAAATTTAATTCAATGAGTTAATTCTATTTATTGAATGCACCTAAATACTCTACAGAAACAATAATTAATTATTTAAGATAATTTAAGTGGTACCCTGAGATTTAATAGATGTTCCCAGTTTTTCTGAGTCTATCAGAATGAAAATCATATTATTTGAAGGATCCATCATATCTATAGGATAGAATGAACTTTAGTTTTATATATTATTCGACTCTGTAAATGAGAGAACTGTGCAACGATTTAAAATTTAAAAATTCAGCTCTTGTTTATGTTTCGTTTTGGCTCATTATACATGTTAATTTCTCATAATAACAAATCATAATTGAAAAGTGTGTATCAATTGTAACTGTGCCTCATTGGTAATTACGGAAATATAATGAACAAAACGGATAAAAAACTTTAAAACAGTACCTGAGTAATATGCTAAAAGTCCGATTTAGCAAAAACCGTTCCATAACAACATCAAACTTTGATATCATTTATTATAAAACAATGAAAAAATAAGAAAAAGGGAAATAAAAAAAATTAAATATTTTTTTGCAATTATTCTTAAATAAGTTTATAACTGTTTAACTGTAAGAAACTTTTGATAACGAGATAAGATATAACTTAAAAGCTTTTGAACATTTTTTGTCACAAATCATGCTACAATACTCGTCTTTTGTTCAATCAGTAACAAATCAAACACTTTGAAATATACTGCTGAATTTTAACAGATATGTTATGAATTCCTAAAAAAGTTGATAATTCATTCCTGCATTACATATCATTTATCTAGATTCAACTTCTATAAAAATTTTAATCAAATCTTTTGTATTTGAAGAGAACAATAACATTCTTCTCTACAGATATTATCAATCAACTTTTTATAACTGTTTTCACAGATACAGTGACGAGAATGTGTTAATAATCTTCCATAAATTTTTGAAAATTCATTTCTCGTGTTGTGAATGAAATACTCTAAGAAATCAGAAAAATATTGATAAACATTGAGAAATTTTTTTAAAAAGTAAAAGGTTAAAAAAATTAAATACTTGAAAGAGGAAGAGAAAAAAAAAGTAAACATATAAAATTCGTTATTATAATTTGAACAATAAAATGCTTGATGTCATAAAAATATCTAAATTATTTACAAGACACTATTAGACGTGAACATATTATTTTACTATTTTTTTAAAATTGAAATACGATTATCAGTACAATTTAAATATTTCTTTGACAATGCTTTTGTATTGTAGGAATATTTGATTCAGTAGATTTTTAATGATGTTTCTACGATAACTATTTCTTGCAGTTTCTTAAAAGAACAGAAAATGTTGAGCTTCTTTTTACTCCAGAACTTTCCTCTATAAAATATAACTAAATAATAGGTGTGGTTTAAAAATAATATATATATATATATATATATATATATGATTTTCCCTTACAATTTCTTAGAACAAATTATACTTTTTCTGAAACGTCTGAAATAACCTTATTAGAAACACAACAAACATTAAAATAAGTTAAAGTTGTTATGTTCGCTATATAGCATCCAAATATACCTTTGAAGATATTTTAAAAAAACTTCACATATTTCCCTTAAATGAAATTAACATTAAATTAATTTTTTTATAGCTTACACTGAAGATTTTTAATGTCCGTGGAGAATACTGATAAAAAAGTTTTTAACCCCAAAAAAATTTTCCTTATACAAAAAAAAAATCTATTTTAAAAAAAAAAAAAAAAAAAAAAAAAAAAAAAAACATTGGGATTTATGCTTGACCAGTATCGAAAATCAAGCTATTGATTGGAGTTTTATAAATTTTATTGAAATATTGTTTACCATCTGGATTTTAACATAAATTATACTTGAAATTATGAAGTCAAATGTTAGTTCATTGTAATATTAAATGAAATATGTTATTTTATCTGTATTAGAATGGAATTAAACAACTGAATCCTATAAACTTGTTTTTACTTTTCTTGTGACTAATTCAATGTTTCAAAGAAGACGCAAGTGAGGTTTTTTCCTCCAGTTTTGATCTGGGAATTGTAATGCTTCAAGGGTGAAAGTATTTGTAAGTAGATGTGTTATGTCGAAAAAAATCTGATTCGAAATTTTTGTGCTTTCACATGGAGAATATATTTTCCCTTTTTTAAAAAAAATTATTAATAAATGATCAATCATATACTTTAAGTTTTAAAGCTGTAATTTATTGTCTTGAAGTTTTATTACCAATTTGATTTTATCAGCTTTTACAACAAAGGTAAATTTTTTTTCTATTTAAATTATTAGTAATATATTAATTAAAACACTAAAAGTAGAAATTCTAAATATGTTTACATAATTATAAAATGGTTGAAAATGCCCTTTATTACAACTATGAAAATTGAGAAAATGTAAATACGAATCTGTATTGTGTACGTTATTTTTTGAAAAAAATGCTTTTAAAATTCTCAGAATCACTCCTAATCAATGCCATCCGTAAGGAATAGTATGTACAGTTTGCATTTACAATAAAATGACGTTGATTCAAATATTACTAACTTGAATTCAGCGTAAAGAAAATGCAATAAAATTATTTAAAAAATTGTTAAAGACATTTTGCAAAATGCTGAATCAAATACATTCTTGTCAAATTTGACATCTGTTGAAATTTTTTTTTTCAACAAAACCAATTTATTAAAAATAGAAACCAAATAATAAACGTTTTACATCATCATATGAAGGAATGCCGATGAGAAATACAAAACTATTTGTATAAATTTACAATACATGTATAATTCTATTCAAAGGAATTAAATGGAGTATTGAAAGAGAAGAACGAAATGAAAAGTAGTATTATTTCATCTAAAATTCCCCAAAATTAAATGAAGTTTATTGAATCTCTTTTTCCTTGGAATCAGAAATAATTTTTTCAATTTTTTCTATTATAATTTCATATTTGAACAGTTATGAAATAAATGTAATAATTACTTTAGAATTAAAAAACAAAGGAGAAGAGAGAAAACTAAAATCTCACTTGTAGAAATTCAGTCTATATGTTTTGTTGCTATTCTCATAAATTGATAAGTGAAAGTCGGTGAAGTTTTATAGTGCGAGAGCCAAATACAGTCATGATGTGCAAAAAAAAGTGTAACTATAATTTAAATGTTTGAAAAATGGAAAAAAGTAAAATTGGTTGACAAGAAGGAGAGTCGAAACATCGCTTTCGTATCCCGGGGGCGCGTCACTCATCCTTACCACAGACACTAAACTCCATGGGAGAGAAAAAGAACACTACGGTACCTCAATTATCGTGAACACAAATTGATAAGCTCTATGGCTTTCCATTTTGATTAAATAATATGTTTTCATGATTTTAATAATTATAAACTGTTTCAATTAATAAAATTGTAATTTCTAAATATAATGGAATGTAGTAAATATATCCTTTTCCGCGTGCATGACACACCTCCTCATCTCTAAAGCTTACAATCTCTTTAAATTTTTAATTTCCTTGATAGCATTTAAAATATTCACCAAGAATGTTGTAAAAAATTTTAAAAAGAGAAACTAGCTTAAAAATGGCGAAGAAAATATATTTTTTTAAGAAATATAACAATTATGAAAGATATAATCGTATTTAAAGCTTTTTTATTTGTAGTAGAATTCGAATCTGATGTAAAGAATTAATTTTTCAAAAATGCAATTAATACAAAAATATAATTGCGCGTTTGGAACCTTTATATATATCATATCATATCATATATATATGAGAGAGATGGTATTTTTTAAAATACTATGAATGATAAAATATACAATTGCATTTGGGACTTTTTTTTTTTTGAAAGAGAATGTAATTTTCTTAAATTCTGTCAATTATAAAATATATTTTGAATTTGGAACTTTTATATATATGAGAGAATGTATTTTTTTGTAAATACGACCAATTGCAAAATATATAATTGTATTTGGAACTTTTTTTATTAGATAATGTGTTTTTTTTAAAATACGATGAATTACTAAATATATAACTTTATTTGGAGCTTTTTTTTTTATTAATGAGTGAATTTTTTTGAAATACTATCAATATAAGAAATACATTATAATTTTTTTATGTAGCAGGGTTCGAAACTGATACAAATAATTCATTTTTTTAAAATACAGTTGTTATAAAAGGTATAACTATATAGAACTTTTTTTATGTAGCGGAGGAAAACCTCATTACTCAGATTCTTTAAGAATCTTACTAAGTCATCAAGTGTGACGTAGACACAATTGGACGACTACCACATTGGAATGATAATTGCTCTGTTTGGCGATTTTGGCACGTTTCGAAAAAACCTTCAATCCCTCTAAGTGAAGTTTCCCCAAATATATTTTGAATTTGGAAAATGTATTTGGAACTTTTATATATATGAGAGAATGTACTTTTTTGTAAATACGACCAATTGCAAAATATATAATTGTATTTGAAAAATATATTTGGAACTTTTTTTTTTATTAGATAATGTGTTTTTTTTTAAATACGATGAATTACTAAATATATAACTTTATTTGGAGCTTTTTTTTTCTTTATAAGTGAGTGAATTTTTTTGAAATACTATCAATAAAAGAAATATATAACTTTATTTGGAGCTTTTTTTTTCTTTATTAGTGAGTGAATTTTTTTGAAATACTATCAATATAAGAAATATATTATAATTTTTTTATGTAGCAGATTTGGAAACTGATAGAAATAATTCATTTTTTAAAATACAATTATTATAAAAGGTATAACTATACAGAACTTTTTTATGTAGCGGAGGAAAACCTCATTATTCAGTTTCTTTAAGAATCTTTCCTACGTCATCGTGTGTGACGTATCCACAATTGGACGACTACCACATTGGAATGTTAATTGCTCTGTTTGGCGATCTTGGCAAGTTTCGAAAAAACCTTCAACCCCTGTAAGTAAAGATTTCCCATGTATAATTCTATTTAGAACTTTTTTTTTACTAGAGAATGTATTTTTTAAATACGATCAATTACAAAATATATTCTTGTATTTGGAACTTTTTATATGAGAGAATGTATTTTTTATTTGTAAATACGATGAATTACAAAATATATAACTTTATTTGGAGTTTTTTTTTTAGTAGTGATTTTTAAATTCTATCAATATTTAAATACTATCAATATAAAAATATATATAATAAATTTTTTATATAGCAAGATTCGAAACTGATACAAAGAATTCGTTTTTCAAAATACAGTTATTATAAAAGGAATAATTGTATAGAACTTTTTTATGTAGCGGAGGAAAGCCTCATTACTCAGGCTTTTCTAAGGATCTTTCCTACGTCATCGTGTGTGACGTAACGACAATTGGACGACTACCACATTGGAACGTTAATTGCTCTGTTTGGCGATTTTGGCACGTTTCGAAAAAACCTTCAACCCCTATAAGTAAAGATTCCCCTAAATGGTCTACATCCGGTCTTAACTGTCACTACTTCCGGTTTCGTTTTCAACTACTACGCATTATTGAAAAAGCTATATCTCGAGTTCTACTTCACATAAAGTAAAAATAAGAACTGTTGTTGAATCTTGAAAAGCAGGATTATAATTTACATTCAGAAAAAAAATCGAAATTTTCATCAAAAAACGCTTTTTCAACCTAGTCGGATACCTTAAAGTACGACATAACAAAACATACATCAAAATAGCTGTCATTTACGTCACAAGTCAAAAGTTATATAACAATGCTGTGACAAGGGTTATATAACAAGAGATATATAACCCTTGTCACATTTTGAAGATTGTAAGATTTCACAAATCTCTGAAACAATATTATTACATTAACTTATGGGAGATAGATGGAATTGATGTCAAGCATCTTATCTGTAAAAAATTTATAAAAATACAATTTTAAAAATATTTATACATAAACATAATTGCATTTATCATATGCTATATTTTTAACTTGAATTCAAGATTAGTAAAGAAATTGTAACACTTTTTTTTCTTAGATTCAAAATTTTAAAATTAAACTCTTAAAATTTCTGGCAAAACATTTTTTTTAAAAAAAAATAAGTACTGGTGTATGTAAATTCCAGTAATTTTCATCATATTCAATTATTTGACTGAATCCATGAAATCCATGGCTGTGCATGTGACAAAATAACATTTATTAAGCTAAAAAAATTCTATTCGACTTTGAACTTTATGAAAATCAACATGATTTTTTTTTCAAATTTTTTTTCTTCTTCTTGGGAATAAGACCCAGAGCAAGTCCTTTACCTCGGGCTGGGTATTTTATTTCTAGAAGAGCTATTTCGCAGAAGTTACATACAACAAGACCATCTTGAGAAGTCCTAAAAATATATTTTTTTTAATCACCAAACTATATAGCATGAGCATTCCATTAACATTCTGCTTGGAAGGATAATTCAAGAACTGTTCTTTTACTACAGCTTCTTGAAATTCTCCCATTCAATGGCTGCATTCTAAAAATGTTTGCCCATGTTCTGCTTTTTGGCCTGTTTTAGAATGTAAAATCTTTCGAAAAAGAGAAGTTACTCTTTCCTCTCTTTGGTGATTCAACGTTAGACAGTCTGCTTGGTCTTTGGTATATGATTCTATATTCTTAATTGCTTCATCTGATAATAAACAATTCAATAATTTTAAAATCTAGTGAATGCCCATCTCTGACATTTTTTTAAGATTCCAGGAAATTTAGCTCTAAACAATTCTATAATGTTGAATTAGAGACCGTTTTCCTGATGTTAAGTTTTGCTAGCATATATATATATATATATATAATGATGTGTTATTTCAGCAAAAAACTTTTAAATTTTAATAAGCATTTTGTTCAAAATATACAGTGTTTTATCTGTACACACTCTTGCCAAAGCCAAAATCCTAAATTTTAAACATACATCTAACCATTTTTAGCAATTAGGTCATGAATGATAAGAAATCCAACATTTTATTACATGATCTAACACAAAATATAATTCCTCAGAAATATATCTGCTTTTATAAATTCTAAATGCAAATGGATTTTGACAGGAATGATCATTTTTATATAATTATTTACCTTAATAGCTGCTATAAAAGTTGCATATGTCTCTTCAGTTTGGCAATACTGATTTCTTAAATGTTTTTTCAGGCATTTTCTTTTCTGACTAAATTTCATAAAAGCAACTGATGTTGAATCAACCTGGTATTGCTATATATTAATTTGCTTTATGTTCTGAGAAATATTATAAGCACCCACACACATTACATAGAATACTTTAAATGGTTTATTTTTTAATCTTTTTGTAAAATCTAACAAAGTGATAAAATTTTGCTATTTTCTACACACAAGAGATGATAAATATTTGGAAACTGAATCACTAATTTCTAACTATTTCATTAAACTTGCCAGTTTTATTCCCCAGACAAGCCACAGATGTTGGTGCAAGGTTCTCTTCCTTATTTGATATCTCTACAGCAAACAATGCTGAAACATGAGAACAAACCTCTATCTAGTGTATTCAAGCATTCTTTCCCCCCTAGGTAGATTAGATTGATAAATGTCTCCAAATAGGATTGGAGGATATAACTTCTAATTTTAAGAAAGTACATGGTTATTCCCTATCTGAACAAGCATATCAGGAAGTTTGTTGCTATTTGTAATATTATTCTTATGTAATCTGGCATCACTTAATTTGGTTTTCTATATTGGCAACGTCTGATTGAGACATTCTGTAAACAACAATCATGCCTATCATGTAACCTCACTTCTAAGTCATTAAAAGCTTAATTCCTTCTATTCAACTCTCATTGTCTTATTTATAGTACAATTTTAATGACTTAGAAGTTTTCTTGAATCGTTTCGTTTATCATTCGTTAATAATGGAACAACTGCTGAAACCTGAAAGATTCGATATAGATCCCACGTGTTCTAATGCGGAAACAAAATGGCGCCATTGGAAAAAAACTTTTGAAAACTTTTTAGGAGGCATAAAAACTCTTACGGAAGAAAATAAACTTCCTTTGCTGAGTAATTACGTAACCTCAAATGTTTACCAGTTCATTAATGATTGTACAACTTATACTGGAGCTATTGCGATACTTGATTCCCTTTTTATAAAGAAACGTAACGTTATATTTGCTAGGCATTGCTTGTCGACGCGAAATCAACAAACGGAAGAAACTGTCAGTGAATATTTACAAGTTTTAAACCAATTGAGCAAAGACTGTGACTTTACTGATGTAAAGGCTGAGGAATACCGAAAGGAGTATATAAGAGATGCTTTCATACGAGGATTAAAATGTCCTCGTATTCGCCAACGACTCCTCGAAAATACATCGATGACTCTCGATCAAGCTTTTGAGCAAGCTAGAACCCTCGAATCAGCCGAAGTGCATGCTGCTTCTTATATGGGAAATTCCTTCCCAGTACAATCTGCAGCAATGAAAACTGACGATTTTTCAGAAGAAACCTTAGCAACATCAGCGGCTTCCTCCTCCTCAAGATCTCAAAAATGCTTCTTTTGTGGAAACGACTTGCACTCGCGAACCATTTGTCCAGCTAGAGATGTTTTCTGCAGAAAATGTGGGAAAAAGGGACATTATCAGCGAGTGTGCAAATCTAGACCTGGTAGAAATTCTTCAAATGTGGTGGCTTTTTCAAACATATTGCCAGCCATTTCGGGATCTACTCACTGTCTCCAGAAATCGATTGTTAAGGCATTGGTTAATAACATTCAGCTCAGTGCATTAATTGATACAGGGAGCTCTCTTAGTTTCCTTAACGAAAAACATGTAGCGAAATGTAAATCAAAAGTTGAACCATATTTTGGAAAAATATCCATGGCAAACTCCTCCATGGTGACTGAAACAGTGGGTGTTTGTAGAGTTAATTTAAAAATTGAAAACTTCACTTATCACAATGTGGAACTTTTAGTTATGAAAGATCTTTGTAGTGATGTTTTGATTGGCCATGATATTCTAAACAGACATTCATCAGTAGAAATTGGATTTGATGGTAATAGATCTCCACTAACAATTTGTTCTTTGGCTGTAGCACAAGTACCTCCTGTTTCATTATTTTCTAACTTGAATCCAGACTGTAGACCTTTGGTTACAAAGTCGAGACGTCATACTGATGAAGACAATTATTTTATGGCATTGGAAGTTCAAAAACTTATTCAGGAAGGAGTCATTGAACCAAGCAACTCTCCATGGAGGGCTCAAGCCTTTGTTATTAGAGGAGAAAATCATAAGCCCAGAATGGTAGTTGACTACTCTCAAACAATTAATAAATACACATTACTGGATGCCTATCCTTTGCCTAAAATAGAAGAGGTAATTTTGAAAATTTCAAAAAATAAGGTTTTTAGCAAAATCGATCTCCAAAGTGCCTACCATCAAATTCCTATCCAGGATAGCGAGAGACATTATACAGCTTTTGAAGCTTGTGGAAAGCTATATCAGTTTTTACGTGTTCCTTTTGGGGTTACTAATGGAGTAGCTTGTTTTCAAAGAGTCATTGACAAAATTATTGAGGATGAAGGACTCACCCTTACATATCCATTCATTGATGATGTTACTGTGTGTGGAAAAGATCAGAAAGAACATGATGACAACTTAGAGAAGTTCTTGACTGTGGCAAAGAAGTATAATTTGACCCTAAATGAAGATAAGTGTACCTACTCAAGTAATTCTGTCCATTTGCTAGGCTACATTGTTCGGGATGGTATAATTAAACCAGATCCTGAACGACTAAAACCTTTGAGAGATATGCCTGTTCCGAAAGATTCATCTGCATTGCAACGTTCTTTAGGAATGTTTGCCCATTACTGCCGGTGGATCCCGGGGTTTTCTCAGAAAATACGTCCCCTTCTAGGAAAGAAACAATTTCCTCTTGCTAGAGATGCTATATTGACTTTTAATTCACTTAAAGATGATGTGGCAAATGCTGCCTTGGCAACAATTGAAGATGACATACCATTTCGAGTGGAAACTGATTCATCTGATTTCGCAATTGGAGCTACCTTGAGTCAAGCTGGGCGTCCTGTTGCCTTTTTCTCAAGAACCCTTAATACATCTGAATTGAGACACTCATCTCCAGAAAAAGAAGCATATGCCATTGTGGAATCACTTCGCCATTGGAGACACTTCTTGATGGGAAAGCATTTTGAAGTGTTCACTGATCAACAAGCAGTCGCATTTGTATTCAATCAGCGACATGGTAGTAAAATTAAAAATGAAAAGTTAATCCGCTGGAGACTTGAACTTGCTAGTTTTAAATTTGACATTATTTATCGTCCTGGAAAGCAAAACGTGATTGCTGATACCTTATCCCGTATAACTGGTGCTCTAACTCCCAGAGTCGATTTAAACAATCTTCACAACTCTCTTTGTCATCCTGGAGTGACACGAATGCATCATTGGGTTCGTTGCAAAAATCTCCCTTTTTCTTTAGAAGATATAAGGAAAGTCACAAACTCCTGTCTAATATGCAACGCATTAAAGCCAAGATTTGTTAAACATGTTGGAACTCTTGTGAAAGCTACTTCCCCTTTTGAAAGGTTAAATCTTGACTTTAAAGGGCCTTTACCTAGTGCTTCCAGAAATCACTATATTTTAACAATAGTTGATGAATTCTCTAGATTTCCGTTTGCGATCCCTTGTAGTGACATTTCTGCAAAAACTGTAATATTTCATTTGAAGAACATTTTCTCTATTTTTGGAATGCCATCATTTATTCATTCTGACAGAGGATCATCTTTCATGTCTCATGAATTAAAATCATTCTTAACATCTCAAGGAATTGCTACAAGTCGTACTACTCCCTATAATCCAGCAGGAAATGGACAGGTTGAACGTTATAATGGAATAATCTGGAAAACTATACAACTTGCTTTAAGATCCAATAATATGAAAACTGAACAATGGGAAGGTGTTATCCAAACAGTTCTGCATTCCATTCGCTCTTTGTTGTGTACAGCAACAAATGCCACTCCTCATGAACGAATGTTTTCTCACCCTCGAAGATCCCATAATGGCTGTTCCATACCTACTTGGCTTACAAAGCCTGGTCCAGTTCTAATGAAAATTCAGGTGCGTGCTAATAAATATGAGCCAATTGTCCAAGAAGTGGAATTAATTGAAGCTAACCCTGACTATGCACATGTAAAACTTAGCGATGGAAAGGAAACAACTGTTTCTATAAGACACTTAGCTCCAAGAGGGGAAACTACCAGATCTGAAGGCAACAAGGGTACAGAAGAAAATGTTCAAGTTCTTCCAGATCTACTGCCAATAAACTCAGATTCAGACTTCACTTTAGAAGATTCGACTGAACAGAACAAGAACACATTAGCATTGCGTACAGCTCGTCATAGGCAACCTCCTGCATACTTGAAGGACTACATCAGGGACTGAAATAATCAGATTAAAATTTAAAGGGGGGTAAATGTAATATTATTCTTATGTAATCTGGCATCACTTAATTTGGTTTTCTATATTGGCAACGTCTGATTGAGACATTCTGTAAACAACAATCATGCCTATCATGTAACCTCACTTCTAAGTCATTAAAAGCTTAATTCCTTCTATTCAACTCTCATTGTCTTATTTATAGTACACTATTATACATCAATTTTTCTCCATACCGGGTCTTTGATATTGTGTCTAACTCCATATAATATTTGCTCGACATGATGATCTACTTATTATAAAATCAGGAAATTAACAAAAACACACCACTGTTATTTTGTAACATGTTGTAATTTTAGAAATATATTACATGACATTATGGATCTAATATACTGATTGAATTACGATAACAAACTATAAATTATTTGGCAATTAAACACATCAATTGGTTAAATTTAAATTAGCATAAAATTAACAAAATATGTACAAGAATTTCTTAAATATTTGTCTTCTTTTTTTAAAAAATTCAAGAAAAGAATTTAGATTCGATATGTACACATAATTTGGCAAATAACTAACTAATCAACTAATAAATTTAATATTAGCACTAAATTTACTAAATACATATAATAAAAAATATTTTCAAAGTATGCATGAATACTTTGACAAATATAAATTACAGATACAGTGGAAAATGTCAAACAATTCGACAATTGCTTGTGAATTAGCTTAAAAGTTAACAAAATATCATAAGAAGCATCTTTATAGAATATTTGATACATACAATCAGTTTAGTTTCTTTATTAACGTCGCACTAGAAGCAACACGAGGGCTTTGGGCGACGAACCTCGTAATTTTGAACCTCGGTCAAGTGACGAGGATGACAACTGAGCTAGCACTCCCCTCTCCTAACATCCACACCACACCGTTGGGAGGACTTTGGACCCCAATAGATTAAACGTGCATCAGCCCCGTCTGCACGGCGGGTCTTTGGTGGCCAAGGATCGAACCCGCGACTGAACGAAAACCGCCGGCCACGAATCCGAAACCATGACCACTGGGCAATCAATGCAGCATGTTAGTTATTTTTAATTAACAATAAACAAATGTAACAATAAAGTCTTTTCCAAAGACACTTATCATTACTTTTCCTTTGAAAATAAGAATAAATAAGAAATAAAATATATACTAATGCAACAATTTATTCCTAATTCAGCACATTACAAGAAAAAATCATATATGGCTCATCAAATACGTTTCCAAGCAAAACTGATTCACATAAATATAGTATCGATTGCTAAAAATCGCGATTAAGCAAGCAATTATGTTAACCTCCCCTTAGTGAACTAAAAAATATAAAGTATTTTTGCATAAATAAGGAGCGAAAAAGTCTTAAGACCTGAGCTCTATATGATACCTTTTATTTAAAGAGTTCAAAAAAAGTTTGAAAAATCTGAGTTAAAAGTATGAAAAACTTAGTTGAATTTTGTTGATTTCCTTTTTATCAACATTCGACCGGATAAAGAGAAGGTTTGCATCCGGTTTTAGTTCATTGTTGTTTACAAAGTCGAATTCGTCCATACAATATAATGAAGATATTGCTATAACCGGAAAAACGGAAGGTTTCTAAATACAGCAGCGCCTCCATAGTAAACTTTACGTTTGAACTTATCTGTAAAAAGTGCTGAAGAGCCAAACCAGACAACCTGGAAAATCCTGTTATAGGCAAAGTTGTTTGCTAAGTCTTTGGAGTAGATGGACGAAAATTGCCTGATGAAAGAGGAACCGCACCCATTTTGCTCTCTCTTTAACGTGCTCCTTATCTCTCCATTTGTGGAGATAATAACGATTGTAGCTCTGTATTTTTTAGACCAAGCGATCTCTAGTGGTTTAGATTATATACTTTATTGTTCCATATTCAACTTAACCGAACAATCAAGTCTTTTTTGTTCCATATTCCACATAGCCTCATTAATCATTGTTTCGAATTGTTTTGCGGCGGGATGTTACGATTACTCGTGCTTATAAGATAAAATTTAAAGTCAAAACTTTGTAAAGGATTTCTTTGTAAGATGTTTCTATTTTTCTCTCTCTATGATTGTAAATTCTTATGTAGAACTTTTAAATAAGATAAAATGGTTTCCATGATCCTAATGAAGATTTTGAGTTGATTGATAAACCAATTACGTTTGTAAATTTGACTGAAGAGTAAATATTATTGTAAAATTTTGCCAAACTTTATTAAAATTTTTGTTCTGCATAAAAAGTTGATTCAGCTCTTCCTTCAATTCTCAAAATATTCTTAGTTTGCAATTGTTGTTGATACTTTTCTCACATTGATACATATCAGAATGAAATGTTCTGAATAGGGACCAAAAAAAAGTCATGTTTTTTTTTTATATCAAAATTCCTTTATATAATTTCATCCTTTTGTGTGAGTAGAACATATTTTTTCATGTGAACTGAAATAAATAGGCATTTTTTTTAAAAACATACAAAGAAGGTGTTTTCTGGAGAATTGTTTTTAGATATGTGTTTTAATTGCATAGTTCATTAATTTTTTTCTTGAAAATTATATGAGAGTAGATATGTAAATAAAATGAATGATATATGAATGAGAAACACTTTATTTAATAAATTATTTTTTGAGCAGTGCAGATTTTTAGCATATTGTAAAAATGTTTCTTGTATATTTGTTACATTGTAAAGCTATTAATTCTTATAAATGGGTTTTTAGATTTCCTATTAGTTGACTCCTGATTTTCCTGCTTTTTCAAGTTTTAAAACAATGTTCTGTTTAATTCGTTAGATATGAAAGGGTTTTTCATGCTGGTGTCTGTTATTGAATCATGCACCAAGTTTTTTGTGACTCGTGTGAGAATCTACTTGTATCCAAGTGAAGTTCTAGTTACATTAGACCTAATGACATTGTAAGAAAAAGGTAATTTTTTTTTGTTTTGTAAAACATTTATTCAATTTTATTTTCTTACTGATGGATATTCTGAATTTATTTTTCAAATAGTTATATATTTTTATTAATGCATTTCAAAACAATTTTTAGTAATAATATTTTATTCTTTAGATATTAAAGTATTCTAATATTTATTTTAAACCTAAATTAACATTGAATGGTTTCATTCGTATAACAGCATATCATTTTTGTTAATTTTACATAATAACGTTTACGTGTACTTATATTTATATTTATGGACAGAATGGAGGGAAAAAGAAATCTTTTTACTATCTTCTAGCTGTTTAGCCCTCATCTAGTGCAGTTTTAAAATTACCAATATGGCGATTTATGAAATTGCTCCACTCTGTTAAGTGCTAAATCATGCTTGTCTAAAGTGTGTCCCAAAAGCCTTTAAAATGTGGCCCAAACACAAATTATGAAAATATTTAAATTTACACATTCAGTTGAAAAGTCTATAAAAAGTAATTGTACTAATTTTAAGTTTTTTTTGTTTGCCATGGACGAAAACGCTGACGCTTCTGTTACGGCACAATTGGCAATTTTTATAAGAGGAACCTATGAACATTATAATATCATGAAAGAAATGGTTGCTGTAGTGTCGATAAAAGACACAACCAAGTCTGTTGATTTATTCGATGAAAAAGTTTTCTTTATCTATGAAAAATTTATCAGCTATCATAACCGATAGAGCCCCTGCTATGGTTGGTAAAAATGGGGGACTCATTAAAATAGTTAATAATGAAGCCATCACTGCCGGCAATATGATCTTGATGGCATATCATTGTAATATACATCAGGGTTATTTATGTGGAAACATTTTAAAAATTGAAAGTGTATCAAGCTTTGTTATAAAAACCATTAGCTTTATAAGAGCAAAAGGACTTAATCATAGACAATTTGAAGAGTTTTTTAAGGTAATGGCACTGAATTTGCATATCTTATTTATTATACAGAAATAAGATGGTTCAGTAAGGAGAAAATGCTCAAAAGATTTTACGATTTAAGAACTGAAATAAAAATATTTATAGAAACAAAAGGGAAACCTGTGAATGAATTTGAGGACGAAGATTGGATTTTAGATTTAGCTTTTTTAGTAAACTTAACAGAACATTTGAATGATTTAAATTTGATACTTCAAGGAAAAAATCAATTTATTAATAATAAATTGTTCCAAAAAATTACAGCGTTTGAAAGAAAATTGAAATTTTGGCTTAATCAAATAAAAGTCAGATTTGACACATTTCAGTACTTTGGCTACACATAAACCTGTGATTTTTTCAAAATATGCTGCATTAATTTTTGATTTAATTCAAGAGTTTGAAAGGAGATTTCAAAATTTTTGAAAAAATAAAGAGTATTTCAACATATTTTCTACTTTATTTTCTCTATAAATTAATAAATTGCCTTCAAATGGAATGCATTGAACTGCAAAATGACATTCAACTGAAAAAAATTTGGGAATGTTTCTTTACTGGAGTTTTATAAAGATTACTTACCCCGCGATAAATATCCTATTTTTCACTATTATGCATTACTAATATCTTCAACTTTTGGCAGTACTTGTATTTGTGAACAATTATTTTCAAAAATAAAGCTTATAACAATCAAAAATAAGACGAAGATCACTGACAAACATCTTGAAAATTCAGCAAGAATTGCTACCTCGTCTATTGAACCTGATATCAATTTGCTTGTTCAACAAAAGCAAATTCATCCATCTTATTCATTCGAATTTTTTCCATCTTTATGAAAACCTAACTAAATGAAACGAAACTTTTACAAATTTAAAATAAATACGTACTTATACATATCTAATTAAAATTTTAAAAAACTATAGTAAAAATAAGTTAGAGTTAATTTTTATTTCAATTTGTTAAAAAAATATTGTATGTGTGGCCCAGAAATTTTTTTTTTTTTGGCAATGTGGAACTCAAACGGTTATAGTTTAATGAAAGAATAATATAAAAATTTTTCTAACCTATTTTCCCTGAGGATTCAATAAACGTTTAAGAAACTTCATGATCATCATTTTCTCAAATTTAAATTTTCACTTCCACAAGTAATAAAAATTAATGCTAGACCTGTTATTGTTTTTGCTTCACTTTTTGGGAAGTCAAACTATATTTAGGTTATAACTACTACATATTCCCATAAAATTAATCAAACTGTTGATTAAACTATATCAAAATGAATTTTAAAAATGTTCTCCAATTCTCTACTAGAATGAAAAGCATGGTAGGATTTTTGAATTAGTATGAATTTTAAAAATTACATCTAGCTTGGTGTTTTGATTGTATTCTTGTCCAAGATCTCTGAAATTTCCAACTGGAGCCTTTAAAAATATATTTAATAAAATTCACTATCAAAATAAAAACTATATGTATTTAATTTATTAAAAGAAATTTCTTGGAAATTTAAACAAAAAGTACTTAACATTTATAATTAAACATAATACTTTGACTTAAAATGGGATATTAAAACTCGAGGAAGTTAATTGAAATACGGAAAAAGTTTAATGTGTTTTGCCGGTGAATCTGAGAAACATTTTAAGAACTTGATCATTATTGTTTTCTCAAATTTAAATGTATCTGTTACCACCAATATTCTAGATCCTCTAAGTTTCTAGGTTTTATCGACCCGTGTGGTGACCGGGGATGACAGAATAGTCTCACTGTAGCTCATGCATGTCGTAAAAGGCGACTAAAATGGGTACCCAGCGTCTGGGGGTATAGCCGGGCACCCTGCCCCTGGGGATTATATCAGGGGACCTCAGGGACTTGCCTTCTTCAGGTAAGTACAGGCATCATGACCCTGAGGCACCTTAGTGACCTTTTTCTTTCCCATGGGGTTTACTGTCTTTGGTAAACACGGGTGACGCACTCCCGGGATACCCTAGCGATCCTTCTCTATTTTCGACCCTCCTTCTTGTCAACCATTTTTACCTTTTTTTTCAACTTCACGTCTAGACCACAGTTTAATCTTGTTTGGCGCAGCATAGCCATATCTGGCTCTTGCGCCAATAAAATTTACATTCACTCACTCACTCACTCACTCATTCTAGGTTTTGTCAAACATATTAAACAAATCTCTAGCTTTCCTTAAATTATTTTTCTTCTAGCCATGCCATTTATGTGAAAAAACACGTTAAAAAGATCAGAAAAAATGCACATTGAATTTTGTTGCCCACATCATTGTCTTAGTTGGCAAAAGTTTCAAACCTACTCCTTATGCAAGCATTGATTAGTAATAAAGAAGTAAAAAGTTTAGATTTGCTATGTATAACAGTCATGTCTAAACAGAAAGGTGAGAGTTGCCATATTTGGCAATTTTATCATGAAGAAATATTTCCATCACCAGGTTATTGGCTAAACTGCATTCTTAACCTCTTATGCTTTTGTATTTCCTAAACATTGTTGAATTGATTTATGAGTAAACTTTTGTAAAAATATTGTACTGAGTGTTAATTACACTGTTGGTCATTAAAATTGCAACACCATGAAGGAAAGCAAATCCAAAAAAGATATGTACTGTACATAAACAGTATGGCATAAAGACAAAATGATTAAATTTGCAAGCAGTTTTGGGGGTTTATAGGGTATGAAATTAGCTGAAACTGCTTCCACCCCTGGGAGCTGAATTGGCCTTTACCCGGTTAGGCATGGAGTTGAATTAGGCTTGGATGACAGAAATGGACAACTCATTCCATTCTGCTTCAAGTGTATGCTACCATCAACCATATTACCTGGAAAGAGGTGGCAGGCTAATCTCTCAGCAACCCATGAGCAGATGTTTTCAGTTGGGGACAGATCTAGAAGCCATACAGGTCAGGGAAACAATTGAATACCCTGTGTATTGATAAAAGTCAGAACACGACATGCAACATGAGGTCTTACATTATCTTTTTAGAAGATGGCATTTGGCAAACCTCGAAAATAAGGCACAACCACTAGATGCAAGATGTCAGAAATATGCCAATCTGTATTCAAATTACTGTTGATTCAAACTAGAGACGTGTGTGTCATGTATCCAATGGCTGCCCAACCCATCACACTAGGTGCAGGGTCCCTATGCCAACATTGAATACAAGCAGGTGATGAGTGGTCTTCTCGGAACTTCCAGGCATGTATATAACCATCAGAATATTGCACACAGAACAGTAACACGTCTGGAAAGATGACATTGTGCCACTCCCATATCCAATTTTGTCCTTCGATGTACCATAGTCATCGCCTTTCTCTATGTTGCATTGTCAAGGGAAGGAAGTTGAAGTAATGGTTGCTTTGCTGACAGTACACACTGCTGCAAACGAATGTCATACTGTATGAGAGGATACTGGGCATGCTGCAAACATGTTTAGTATGGTTTAACATGTAAACTATACATTATATGCTATAACTGGGCTTGCTGAATACATTAAAAAAAATAGTGTCATGGTTACAATTTGTCTCCTATATTGTTAGGATTATGAATAATTACCATAATTCTGGGTAGATAAATCAACTTGGAGTATATACTCTGTGCACATGATAATCAACTAAAAAAGAAAACTGAAAATTCATTGGATAAGTTGTAACACCATATACGTATGTAAAGTATTTTGAAATATAATATATTCTTTTATTCAATAATTCCATATTTATGTAATTGTTATTGATAGATAGCATTTTACAACATTTACAACATAATTATAAACATTAATATATAAATAAGTTAAATAAACAAACATCTTATCTTGAACTTGCCAAAAATTAACTGCTGATTATAAGTAGATGTTATTTTTATGGGCTCGGTAAACATAGTTTAACATCCATTTTACCATGTTATGAAAAAATTTGTAAATTGGATAATCAAACCGAATTTTTTACTTAAAATAAACTATATTAATTAAAAGAAATTCTTCAAAATCCAACACATCAATGTCAGAATTATATAAACTTAACAAACAACTTCAATGCCGTAATCTTCATTTTCTTTTTTAACAATTTCCTATTCAATAATTGAAAGCTTATAAAATGATATCAGCTTGAATTGAGTACTATGTTTTATTGACCAACACAACCTCCTTACATTCATTATGGTGTCTTTACTCTGAGCGCTCCCTTCAATAGTTAGGCAAGTTTCATGCAAGTTCAAACTTATTGTATTCCCATTCCCACAGTCTATAATGCTGTCATGAATTTTGCATTAATCATTTCATTTGTGCATGACTTACAATCCAAACTTGCAAAGTTTTAAAGACAGAGGTTAAAAAAAAAAAAAAAATCCATCAGATATGCCACCTTGGTTAATTTGCCACAGATGTTAAATTAAAATTTTTAGACATGTATAAATTGTGTTATCTACCTGAATATGGTAGGTGTTTTGTTCGAAATTCACATTGAGAGAGTTTATAGATAAATAAGTCTCATTTGTGAACATATTTAAATGTAATAGTATACAATCCATTTGTATTGTGTAAAAATAATTTTGATTTCTTTGTTTCACATCCTGTACTAATGGTTGAATTAAGTTTCATAATTACACAGTTCATAATTAACAATATCTAGATGCTCAAGACATTCATTTTTTAACCAATATTATTCTCCATCTAAAAAATTTATGAACTATGCATTCAACCTTCCTATCATCTCCGTCATTTATTCATATTTCTTTTCTGAATGAAACTGCTGTGAATCTTTTTTGAATGTAATTTAATTTTTAAAATTTTTATTCATTTTTAAATAAAAATTTTATTATTAGTTTTAGAGATTTTATAATTCATTATTTTATTTAAAAAAAAGCTGCACATAAAAATTTAATACGAGAAAATATTTTTTTAAAGGTTTTGAAGAGAGTGTGAAATTTGAAAATTTGCCATAGATTTTTAAAAATCATTCTTAAACCTTATCAGATAGATAGGTTTAAGAATGATTGTGTATGTGATTTTGGATGGTAAAAAAGTGGTGTATGATAAAAAAAATCTAAATAATTGGTAGTGAATAGTTCTTATCCTATCTTTCATACTGAATTTTTTTATTCGTGTAACTTCTTCTATTAAGATATGAATAGTTGAAATCTAAGTGTTGAGAAAATAAAAGGCATCTTGAGTTAAATCAAGTTTAGATAAAACAAAATTTAGTATTAATTTTGGCTATCTATAAAAATTTATCTGTGTTTGTTTGGCAATTTCATTTATCATAAAACAACAACGACATATATATGAATAATTACTTATTATAAAACGAAATGAATCTGTATTTTTTGGTTCTGATGATTAGTATATAGCTTATTCTAGGAGGCAATTCTTTATCCTCTTATCTTTGCAAATTCTCATTTATGGATTTAAAGTGCTAGAATATTGAAATCATGATGTATTCTAGCATTTCTTCACCTACGATAGATTTTGGTTTATATTAAGAGTAACTCTGTTACACCAAATGTATATAAATTAGAGCATTAGATTACCATCCTGCACTGCACTTAGTACACTACTGATTTACCAAATGTAGACTTGGAGAAATAACTCTAAGAAGTCCATAGAAGAAATAAAAATAAACTTGATCCATTTTGAGATTTGCGTTTCTTATTAGGAAGCATATTGGAGGTGTACTGACTTTAATTATTATTTATTTGGTGTTATTAGTATTGTGGATAGACTACTATCTTGAGATCAAAATATTCTGTACACTAAGTTGTAAAAAATAAATAGCTACTAGCTTTTATTATAATGTACAGTATTTTTTTTTAATTTCCCTCTGTAGCTGTGTTCAAAAATCAATACTTTTTTCTATTAATGGTTACAAATTTTGCTCACATCAGATTGTTCTGTTTTGGCAGTAATGCAACAAACTATTAATATGAACAATTTCAAAAATTTAGAAAAAAAAAGTATGTTTACTACCAACTACCAACTTTTAACTACCAACTTTTTTTAAAAAAAATTTAGAGTTATATTTTTGATGAACTAAAGAAATATAAAAGCTAAATGAATGTAAAGGTATTAAATAAATTGTTTCTGTTTTCATTAATGCATTTGGTGGACCAAAGTTTTTGATATAATTTAGATATAATTAATTTTTGACCTAAATTTTTTTTTCTTAAATGTTAGTTGATTCTCTTGGTAGGATTCTAAGTAATGATGCATCATTTCATTATGTGTCTAGTTGTGCCATTTTACATTTCCCACAGCCACTTGTTTCTTTTTTTGTGTCTGCTTGTACGATTTTCTGAGTCAACCAATAGTACTTATGATTGATGGAAATGTTTGAAATCCTTCTCTTCTAGTTTGATTTTACAATATTTTCAAGAATAAGAATGTATGATGATGATGTTTATCAATATTTTCTTTGATTGCTTCTAATAATACTGTAAGGATCAATTCGTTATCTGAACAAGAAAACATTTGTTGGTTTGTCGTCAAATGTCACTTTTTTTTTCATCTGCTGTTGAGAAAGAACAATTCATTCTTTTGTCTTGTGAACATATACTCTCAAATTTCAATGATCAAATAACATTTTCCTATTTTTTTTACTGATATTCTGCTAGATAATGGATACACACTTAGCATAAATAATTATTTTAATCCATAATTGTATTACAGTTCATGTTTTATTGCTTCTCACACAATTTAATGTTCATCATTTCTTCCCACTGGCTGTGAATGAATCTTAAAAATGTTATTCTCAATGTTTCAAACCTTTCCTTTGTATATTTTTGTCCTGCAACAGATAAAAAGGTAACACCTGCTCCTGCATAACTGATAACCACATTTTATGATTTTTCTCACTAGTTACATTAGTACAAAACATCAATTTCTTGAAAAAATATGGCTTATTCTTCCGTTGTAGGCAAGTCCCATATTTTCATAATGAATTTGAATTCTGGTTAGTAAATTAGGGAATGGTTTTAATATAGAAATTAAAGAGAATTGGTTGCTGTATTAAAGATGGCAATGGAATCTATTTGATGATTTATTGCATGCATCCAGCTAATTCAATTTACTCATCTTTTCTTTGCAGTTCTGTACTTTGTGATGATAGATTACATATTTTGTAGTGGATTTTTGTATGTCATTTTTTATACTTGCATTATATTTTGTATTTTAAAGGCATATACTTATATAATTTAAATACTACTTTTATTATAAAAAAAATTAAAATATACTAGCAAAGGGTAGGTGAATGTGAATAGCATATAATAATTATTTTTTGCTGACCTTTTTTTTTGTCATGTATTATATTAGATATAGTTATAAAATGAGATTATAGAGATAATCTTTATACACAAAAAATATATGATATATGTATAAAAAAAAGTTCCATATTTTAAAAATATTTAGCATAAAAAGTTTATTCTGATAGTTTCATTTTTTTTATTGTCATAATTGATATATTTGTCCTTCAATGCCTTTTCCTAAAATGTTAGTATTTGTTAATTTTAATTGCTTTTAAATTTGTATTTTAATTTTTTCTTTCTATTTTCAGATTCATTATGGTTACTAGAGCAATTGAAGCTGCTAACTTGATAGGATCAAATTTTGATTTCTTGCAGTATGAGGAATCTATAAGTCATTATCAGTATGCATTTCTTAAAAAAACTTTTTGAAGCTGTACTTCTAAAAGATAGTTGTATGGTTTTTATATGTATGTGCTTTGGTAGAAAATAAAATCCAAAAAGAATAACTTTAGTTTAGAAATAAGTTACATAATATATTTACTGAAATGGAGTAGGAAAATGATTATAATGTATGATTATGAGGGAAAGAATACACGTGTGCACCATGTAAAATGTGAAGCATAAGCTTTTGGTGATTATTACAATTTTCGCATTATTGAAATCAGAGTTAGATAAGTATATGTATCCAATTATATGTCAATTGCCACTTAAGATATTCTGTGCCTTATTAATGGAAGGTTGTACATAGTATTTGTACCGTTATAGACAAGAAAAAAATATATATATATTTTAAAATCTTATGTGGAATAATTTGTTAGTGTTTATTTTTTAAAAACAGTGAAGGGCTCCAAAATATTAAATCAAAAATAGGAATTCTAAAATGGAACTGATTAATTGTATGATAATTTCAATTGAAATGTTTAGTTTTGTTTAGATGTTGGTAAACAAATTTTGTACTTTATTGATCAAGTTTAGTATTTCATGGATTTTGGTAAATAATGGTTTGTGAATTAAATTTAAAAATGCATGATAATCTAGGATCAATACTATTGTGTTTGCATTTGCTTAAAATTTAGAAGACTGAAAAACTGTATATGATATTAAATAAGTCAGAATCGTAAATATATTTAATGTTTTATATATTTTATAAACTTGTTTAATGTAATATAGTTTATATAAAGAGATATAACCAAATATGTAATATATTTAGATATTTTTATCTTCCGTAAAATTAAAAAAAAGTATCTAAAAAATTATTATGGAAAACTAGCATGTAAAAAATCTATTTGTAATACTGTCATTTTATTCACATATCCAACTAAGTATTTAAATACACATTTTTTCTGTCATGAAAAAATTTGACAATATATATATTTTTTTCTTATAAAGTTAATGATTTTTATTTTTAGAAAAGAATGGAATGCATTGTTTTCAAGTAAATATTATCTCGAGAAATTAAAATCGTTTGCTATGAAAGGTACTTTAAAGTCCTCTCATTTTAGAAGCATTTGTTGGAAGGTAAAGTTGTTTGTCTTTCCTTGTACTGCAATTGTAGAATATGCTATAAGTTTGTACGAAACATATGTTAATGGCTTTAATTTTATTGAAATCTAGTTTATGTTTACACATAGTTTATTTAAGATATTATTGTGGGAGTTTAATTAATTTGGAATTTCAGTTACATTTTAGAGAAGTAAGATTTTTGTAGGTTTCTTTATTTTACTATTATTTATTCTGAAAAGTTTTTAAATATTCCACCCATCCCCAAGCTGTTTAAAGCTTAATAAATTTTTTATTTAAGTTAAAGTTACTTATTTATGACATAGCTAAATTGCTGTATGAGAAAATTGTATGTATATAATTTATCAGTTATATAGTTTGCTACTATTTTTTTCTTATATTGTTACATGTTGAATTTGTGAATTTTCTTTACTATGACTTTTTTGTGTTTGTTTCATTAATTGGTGTTTATCATCTTTCGTTCTGTAACTTTTGCTGAGAAATATTATAAGCTCTCAATGAATTTTTAGACTTGAATAAATTAAGATGAATGCTGCCTATTCTTCTTAATTATGATGAATGACTTCTGTTCTATTCTTATGTTACAGATCCTATTTTAAGATGTAAATTTCTTTCTGATCCCTAAAGTGACAATATTGTGTTTTAAAAGTTTTGGTGATGAATTTAGTGGTTAACAGCTAATAAGTCTTAAACTGTATACATTAATAATGTAAAACATATTTAATATAAATCTTAATATGATGTGAATACATATTCTCAGGTGGTAAATAAAAACTTATGATTAATTGAAAGTAAGGAAGTGTAGCAGTTTTCCTCTATTTAGTAGATGAAAATGAAAATACTTTTATCATTTATGTCAATAAATGATATGTATGTAGAAAGTTTATTTGTGAATGACTTTTGCATATCATTAAATCAAAGCGTTATGCTATTATTTTAAATAATATTAGTTATTTTAAAGAAAAGTATAATTGATATTTATAGTTTAAAAAATAGCATCTTCTCCCTCTTGTAATTTTTTAAAATATTGTATCATAAATAATTGCTTATAAAAATAGTGAATCAAATAAAAGTTAAATATGGATTAAAACTAGTAAAGAAATGTTCAAACAAAAATGTAAATATAATTAATAGTTAAAAAAACAAAAAAATTTTAGTGGATAGATCTCAAATTAAAAGGAAACATTCTAATTTATTTTTGTATGCCTTATTTATATACACAACTGAAAAAGTAAAACATAGCAAAACTTGGAAAAAGTTTAAATAAAAATTTACCAAAAAGAATACTGTATCTATAAATGTTGGCAAGAAAAAGTAAATTAAAGCAGTAAGAAAAAGAGTCACAAACCAGAGAAAAAAAAAGGTAAGAAAGAAAAAACCAGTAAGGAAATGAATTATAGCATTTTTTAATTCTACAACTGGCTTAAGGTGGTTTCTAAGTAGGTTCTGTTCATATGTATACATGTAAGGATTTTATTAAATGTAATCTTTTCATTAGCTGCTTTCCTGTGTAATTTTTTTAAACTTATCTTTCTTTTTGCTTAAATAGTCAAATTGATGGAAATGTAATCCTAAAATTGCATAATTTGGGAATATATAAATTCAATTGTTGTTGTCAAGGTTTATATGTAATAAAATTTGATTTTATCTTTTATATTTTTGTGGTGGATGGAGAAGGAAAAATTACATTTTGTGTGGATACTTTTTGGAGAATCAATCAAATCTCTTTCTAGACGATCTATTTTGAGAATTGTTAAAGTGCAAAACTGTTTAGTAGATCAAGAAATTAAAAACAATACAGTTGTTTGTGTTGTTATAAATGTGAATTTTTTTTCTTTTTAACTGCTGATTAAGAATGCTAATCTTTTATACTAATTTAATCTTGAGTGGTGAATCTATATCTCTGATTCTCTCTATGACCCATATGCATTCTTTTATAAAATTTGACGAAGGAGTCATTATAATTGTAGTACTGAAATATATTCTGTTCTTAATTTATCCTATTTACTATGTCGTCGCTGATAATGTGGCATGTAAAATATGAACTTAAAATCCACTGTTACTGCTTGGGTTACACATTTGTTTTACTTATTTGAGCACTTTTATATAAACTGATACATATGTTTATCACTTCCCCTAATAAATGACAGGAAAAAGACATAAATTTTGCTATAGTGGTCCCTTGAAAACTCACAGGCATATGGATGATTCTTGCTGACAATATCTCACTGTGACAAATTACAAAACATAAAATTTTCATTTTGTTGAACTTGTTTTATGTGATATAACTAAGGTATAAATATTTTGTTTTATTGCACATCAACTGTAATAAGAAACTGTTCCAGTTTCATTGTAATATTTTTGTTGCTTCTCTTTTAACACATAACAAAGTGTAATTAAACAGCTCTTTTTAACTCTGTCGAGTTTTTAACACCATTCTAACACATTGTTTTTTTTCCCCCACAGATAGTCATCTCTCTTCTAATAATGTTTTTGTTTTATTGTTTCTTCTATTTTAGGATATATTTTACAAAGTGTTGGAACTATTAAGATTTTGGATTTTTAAATTTTGAAAGTGGACTGCATTTTTACTTTAAAAATAATTATTTTGATATGTTTCTTGTTGAAATTTATTATGTGATCAAATAAACATTTGTTCCAATTGTTATTTATAAAATTTATCAACTAAAAATATACAGATTTTTTTTTTTGCTGTATTATAGTTTCAGTTTCAAAAATTGTTTTTTTAAGTTTTTCTTTTTGTAATTGAATTTTAAAATATTTCATCAGCTCTCTTCTCATATAAATTCAAAATCAACATTTTGTGTTTCATATTAATTTTATCATCTAAACATATTCTTTAAAGAAAGACCTATGACTTTGTTAATAATTTTAATCCCTACTTTTGTTTTTAAACGTATCATAATTTAAAACCCATGTGATTTTCAGCTGATGTCACCTTTGTTGAGAAATGCACATCAGAAATCACACTCTCCTGTCTTGGTTCCCTTTGGAGACCAATTCTGAGAAAGCAAAAATCAAGACTGTGCCCCCACTTTCATACATTGTATTGGTCCTTTGAGAGAATCGACTCTTTTCGCTTGATGTCACCTCATAAAACATTAGTCTTTTCTAAGCACATTCTGTGTTCCTTCTTTTTAAGATAGAAAAATCAAATTTAATCAGTTTTCCTTTAAATTATGTTACACTTTTCCCTGAACTACAATGAGGCGGTAAATTTAATGCAATAAGTTGCATGGATTATTTTCGTTGGAATTTTTTCTTTATTTTTGTGTGTTCCGTACTGGTTATTTGCATAATATTTAAATGGTACATTTGTATTTCTTGTATGAATTTCCTTGCAAAAACATTTTTATTTGCTGACTGGGTATTTAGTTTTTAAATGCATATTGTACTAAATGAAAAAAAAAAAAAAAATTGAAAAAAATATGGGTTTTTATTGAAAACTATCTGAAATTTTCTATTAAATTCCTTTAAATATTTTTATTGACAGAATTGAGTAACTTTAATATAGGTATATTTTTTAGATATTTTTACATTGCCTTCCTGAAGATCGGCAGATGTGGATTGAAGCAGTTAAATCTCAGAGAAAGCTCTACGAAGAAATAATGGATAAGGTAACTATTAGGAAATATATTTGTTCATTTTCTATTCTGTGAGATAAGGAAAGTTAAATTATTGAACAAGCTTCAGTGAAAAAATTAGACAACATAATGTTATAAAGACAAGTGGTTCATGTTTTATGAAATTTTTTTTGAAATTATTCGAACTTAGGATTATTAGCAATTTCCACACTTGTAATTTAGTGATTAATATACGTTGCCTAATCATTCTGTCAATAAATGATTAGGCAACACGAAGAATTTATTTTTCATCCTCAATAACAATAACAATTGCAATAAAGTCCTCATTGTAATCAATAGGGCTGTTGTAAAGGCTTTTTATAGATCCTGAGAAAAATTTCAGACTTGAGAAGGTGTACTCATAGACTAGTGCACTCATAGAAAGTGTACATGCTTTTAGACTTTCTTCTATTTTCTAGTCCTCAATACTGCTTAGATTTTACTTATTAAAAACGATGGACCATTTGATAACTAACAAGATTTATTATAGTACAAAAAATTTATAACAGAAACATACCATAGCATATTAATTCCTTGGTAGCAGTTCCCAAATTTATAAAAATATGAGATTTCATGGCACCTTTGTGAATATGCCATACACTGCCTCCATGGTGCACATTTTGTAAAAAAAGTGAGACCTGGTGTAAAGTCGTATGGAGCCCTTAAGTAATAATAAATTAAATAGTTTCTATGATAGAGTAATATTTTAATAATAAAATTTTTCTCTTTATTTTCACATTGCATCAATTGATGTATTTTTCTTTTAAGTAATATTTTGAGGTACATCAAACAGTTATGTAATTAAAAAATTACTTTGTATACTTATAATTTACAAACTTGTATGAATACAAAATAAGGCAAATTTTGTGTCATGTTATTCTCTGGAATGTTTCATAGCAAATTTGTCATTGATATCCTCATATTTTGTTACTTACTGATCTCTAATTTAAAGAATAAAACTAGTAAGAAGAAAAATCACTTCTAAATGATGCTATATCATAAATACCTTTTCATTATTTCTGGTGTTGAGAAAGATATTTCTGAAAATGCGACATAAATTCTATTAAGTTATTAAACCAGTTTCAAAGCTTAAATAAATTCAAAGAAGTAATTTATAAAAAAATATTGTTTAATTTGTAAAAAATTGCAGTTCTTGATAACAATGCTTGGTGAATAATTTTGATTTTACCTATTTTTTTTGTTTCATTACATTAATTCATGAAAGATATATCATGCAAAGATATATTTAATTGTATTATTTAAGGAGATCATAATCTGTCGATATTATACTGTAACTAATTAATATATGCTACAAAACTCCCATAAAACTAATTAAGGGACAATTAAATGTAGGTAAATATGTATTATTTTAGTAAGTT
This sequence comes from Nephila pilipes, assembly GCA_019974015.1. Classification (NCBI taxonomy): domain Eukaryota; kingdom Metazoa; phylum Arthropoda; class Arachnida; order Araneae; family Nephilidae; genus Nephila; species Nephila pilipes. Next base: position 60,755 of record BMAW01048603.1, read on the forward strand.
AGTTGTTAGTAAAAAATTTCTTTCTACACCTGCTTCAGTTTATTAGAAGCATGTGTTTGGTTCTTATTAGACTAATAAGTGTTGAAAAATATTTGAGGCATTTTAGTATGAAAATATAATATACGTACAAAATGTTGATGTTTTTACAGTTTTCATAGTGAAAAAAAATGTTTTAAAAATATGTTTATTTGTTTAAAAATAATATTCATTCTACAAGAAAATACAATATTTTGGAAAATCTGATATTTTCTTTCTGATAATTTTCTTACAATCACTTAATTTATTTGAGTAAGATAAATTAAATTATTGTAACTCTTTATCTCTCTTCAACCACTACTGTTCACTTATTTAAGTCAAGAATTATTATATTCCTAAATGCAAGAATGCATATACTCCTAAATTTGGAGGAAGGAACTACAGGAAGACTATCCTTAGTCTCAGCAATATATTTGAAAATTTTTGGGAATTTGTATTTCCCAACTTTAGGACATAATAAACTATGTAAGGTACAAAAACATTACCATTCTGTATTTTGTAGGTATTCTGCTGTCTTTTTTGCAGACTTCAGTGATTTTTTTGTGCTTCAATTTAATGCAACTTTTTTCTTATTAAGGTAGTAAATGTACATTAAAAAACATTTGTAAAATTTCTCCAAAATAGTGAACTTTCATTAACAAACAGAAAAGCTCTAGATGTTTTTTAATTTTAAGTCAGGAAGTAGGTTTAACTTCTTTTAAGAGATTCTATCTCCTTTCAAGAACTAGTCCACGAAAAAAGGATAAAAAAAGTAAGATAATTATCTAAATGAGACAGAATCTCCTTCTCAAAGATGGAATTGCTTTGATGAGGTTTTTAATGTAGATATTGATATTAATTTAAACTGAAGCGCTTTGGTATGATTGTTGACAAGCTGACCTTTGATGCAAAAAACAAAAGTGTATCCATATTTTAGACGTAGTTTATGCGATGTTCAGGAACTTTATGTACAATCTTGGAGAGAAGGTAGAAAACGTTGTTAGGAACTATAATTACACAGGAAAGCATCAGTGGAAATTGATACGTGGCATTGTACTCAAGTTGTGAAGGTGTGTCGCACATGGCTTTGTTATTGTAGATGCTGTTATATATGATTAGCATGAATAAACCCATATATGTTAAGTTGATGGATATCCACTTCATCTTTAGCCTAGCCAATAGAAATAAATGTGTAACTGTGTGGTTGTATCAGGAAAGATATCCAACGAAGCACCAACCAAATCATTAAGCGTTTGCTTGCCTTAATCTTGTAAAATGTGGATCCTTCACAGCAACTGTAAAGGATACTGGGTGGCTGTGTGTAGTATGAACACCCAACCTGGAAGAGGGTCCGTTTTATTATGGGGACCAGTTTACTGAAATCCACTGGCACTTCAGGTCTTGATCAACTGTCTGGTTTATTCTTCATCTTACATCTCTTCTTCCTCTCTCTTCATCTACAAGCCTTACATCTATATCATCTTCAGAGTGTTCAATAACTGCTGCTGGATGTTCACCCATGACATGCCACATTTGCACAATGCTTTCTTTACCTACATGTGGCCTACCAGAATTTTTTCAGTTTTGTTATGTGCAGTAATGAAGCAATCTTTTCAAGGGAAGGGATATTCAATATGCACAACAGCCATGTGTGGGCCTTAGAAATCCCACTCAAAACCTGATCACAAATCGTACAACAATGCTTCACTGTTAATGTATGAGTGGGTATCAGTGTACAGTTACATCTCATCATTGTAACATCTGTGACATATCCATATTCCTGGTTTCCATTATTTGATTTGTCCTTTTATGTTTGTTGGTTAATCTGCCAGTGTTGTCATGCATGTTGTGGCATTTCTCTCCATCTAACGACTCCCATTTTCCCCTTATCGAACTCATAAATAGCAGAGTGTTTTCTGCATTGAACTGCCCCAGCCACATGTGATCACCAAGAAACCAACAGTTCTAGATAGTTTAAATATTTGTGCAAGCTGTGAAGGGATTAGTGAGATTATGGGGAGTAGTGAGAAGGGATTAGTTAATGGGGTTAGAGAGAGAGAGAAGCTGCAATTAGAAAAACGGAAGTTGCGACTTTTGAAGATCTTAATGATCTGATGGTCTCTGACGAATTAAGAAATGCACAAAATTTGACACGAGAGATAATTTCCTGGATGATTGGGCAAACTTTAATTTGGCTTCAAAATTGGAAGAACTTTTTGATGATTATGAAGGAGTAAGAAAGATAAAACCTAGATTTGGTGAAAGAGCTTATAAAAACGAAATGATCCCTATATCTGGAATGAAAGCTAAAGAAACTAGGTTAGGAGATTCCCCCTACAAACAAATCGTTTATCCCCCTCAACACTGTAAGTTAAGGGGGAAGGGGGTTTGTGAAGCGTACTGACCCCAGATGTCTTTATTGCCATGCTCTCGGTCATATAAAAATTGCATGCTCTAAATTAATAGAAAAGGAAAGAGACATAATCCCTAAATAACATCGAAGGAAACAAAACCCTCATTTTCTTAGTTCATATGCTAGTGTAGGCTCCGTGAATGGAAAAGGAGTAAAAATCCTGAGATATATAGGATTGACCATTGATCTAGTATGTAAAAGATGTATAAATATCTCTTCTTTTATTGGTGAGAAAATCTGGATAAAACAACCTCTAAGCCTGGAATTAGTCCCCTAGCTATTGTGGAAGTTTTTGAAGAATTTGGTACAGTTCAAACCAAAGCAGCCGTTTGCGGATGTCATTTAAACCAAAATGATAGGTATTTGTTGGGAATAAAACAGCCAAGTTTATTTAAAAAGAAAACTAGATACCATTTCTTTTCAGTAGAGATCTTTAATATTGTCCAAACAAGGTCTCAAACTAAAGTAAAAAATAATGCTAGTAAAATTAATGTTATGGCAATTGGAAAAAGTAACACAAGTAAAACTAATGTTAATGAAAATGGAGACGAAGTTATGATCAAATTTCATATTCTGTCCTGCAGTAAAATATTCCTGAACTGACCTTAATGAAAATTAAACAGGGAGATTTTATAAGGGCTCAGAAAGATCATAGTAAATAGCCATATACTTCATTCTATTCTTAAAATGATATACGAGCAGGCTTTGAGTCAGACAACTACTTCAGATGAATCTTATTTGCTTGTAAATGAATTACTTGTTAAAAATCAGGAAGATAAGTTAGGTAACATGGTGAAGCTATTGGTAGTACCTGAAGGATTACGTGACCAAATTAAATCACTATGCCATGAAGGAACATCCTCGCATTTGGGTATTTGTAATGATAAATTAAACAGATATTTTTACTGGCCTAACTCTTATAAAGATATGGAGGAGTTTGTAAATAAACTTGTGATGAGTGTCAGAGGGCTAGGAAACCATATTATAAAAGACTGGAATGTGTAAATTTTTTAAATAGAGACTAAAATCACGAATTGCTTGCTGATGAAGATATTGAAATTCCTTATTTGGAAAATAATTCCACAAACTATGATTTCCAAGATATAATTCAGGTTAGTGATCTTAAAAAAACCCTTAATAACTCTCAGATTAATCGGCAATGCGAATTATTAAATAAATTTTTGAAGTGTTTTTCAATTAATCCCGGGTTATATATATATAAACTGATTTAGTGGAACACGAAAATTGAAATAATTAGCAATAAACTTGTTAAATCGAGGCCATAGCACTCATCATACAGACAAAATGAAATTTTGAAAGATGAAATAAAAAGGATACTTAAACTAGGGATTATTGAAGTAGGTGAATTGGATTATATGTCGCCAATGATTTTAGCTGAGGTACCTGGCAAAGATCACAGGTTGTGTGTCGATTATCGGAAATCAAGCAAAGTGATTAGAACTGAGTACTTTCCCCTCCCAAATATAGAGGAATGTATAAAAAAGGTATAGGCGGCTAAATTTATTTCCATCCTTGATTTTTCAAAGGGATATTGGTAAAATCATTTAAGTAAAAGGACTCAATGATATGCAGCCTTCTGCAGGAACTTTGGGACTTGCAGACCCCTTAGGATGAGTTTCAGTTTAAAGAACGCTCTTTTATTTCTTTAGCAAACTCATGGCTGAATTACTAAAGGGCATCGAATATTTTGTAGTCCCATATCTAGATGATATAGCTATTTTTTCAGATATGTGGGAGTCTAATTTAAAGCATATAGAATTGGTTTTTCTTTGCATTGTTAAGGCGAAGTTAACTCTTAAATCATCAAAATGCAGATTTGTTTAGAATTGTGTTACATACTTAGGCTATAAAGTAGGCCAGGGACTCAGGTCAAAGTTCAGAGAATCATAGGTTTTCCCACCCCAAAAACCAAAACAAACATTAGATCTTTCCTCGGGTTAGTGAGCTACTATTCACGATACATTCATATGTGTTCCATGATAGCAGCTTCATTTACTGATGCATTAAAGGGAAAGGCAAAGAAAGGGGAAATCGCTTGGACAACTGAGTGTGAAAATGCATTTCAAGAGCTAAAAAAGAAATTGATAAATAAACCTGTCTTATATGCTCCAAATTTTGAAAGAGAATTTATTGTACAAACAGATACCTCAAATATTGGAATGGGAATAATTTTGACACCATTAAATGACAAAAATGAAGAACATCCAATTATTTATCTAAGTAAAAAATTCTCAAATGTTGAAAAATGCTATAGTGCAACTGAGAAAAAATGTGCTAGTATTATTTTCGCTTTAAAGAAGTTACATTATTATTTAGATGGAAATAAATTTTTAGTCATGATTGATCATAATCCTTCAGTTTGGCTGAATATAAAAATCAGCATTCCAACCATATAATTTCAAAATTGTACATTGGTCAGGTAAAAGCTGTAAAAATGCTTATAGTCTCAGCAGGTCAGCTATAGAGGAATAGAATTTATTAATTCTTGTAAAATAGTGAAAATATAAAAGTGTGTTGAAAAAATTCTATATTAGATTTATCGGAAGTGTTGCTTGATATTTTTATGCAGGGCTACTTTTCTATTTAGGCACGTGTCTAGGGTGCAAAAAATTGATGGGTGAAAAAATGAGAAAAAATTAAAATTACAGCAAACATACCAACGCTTAGCAAGTGTTATATGTGTTGTGTTTGTGTGTATGTGCGCACACAGAGTGAAAGAGGGCAGTGCTGTACTTTTTACTGATTATGAGTCAACAGTATTGTTTGCGAGTGCAGAGACAAGACACTGATGCAGTACACTATTTTTCCCTCCCACCCCCTTAACAGCTAATTGATCGATACTCTCCTCTCTCTCCTGCCTGTAGGCTAAAAAACTCCTAGTTTGAGTGAGCAACAGCTTGTTGTTTCTTACTTACATTTGTTTACTTAATGGAAAGCTGCGAAAGTTAACCTTGGCTCTAACTACCATGTTAGCTAGTCGTAGGGATTTCTAAAGCAAACTGGTGTACTATGTATTTGGATTAAGTGTGTGTGAACAGTTTTGTGAGTAGTTTTTACTTAAATAAATTACTGTATTTGGATTAAGTGTGTATCTGTTTAGTGAGTAGTTTTTTTCTTATCTAAAGCATTCTATATTTGAATTAGGTTCTGTGAACATTTGTGAATAGATTTTTTTTATTATATAATGAGTACTGATGTACTCTATATAATAAAAAAAAGATTATTGTTGTATTTGAATTAGGTGCTGTGAACAGTTGTGAATAGATTTCTTATTGTATAAAGAGTACTGTTTTTGGATTAAGTGCATGTGAGCAGTTTTGTAAGTGTGTTTTTACTAGCAACTGTAAAGTATTTTCGTAAATAAGAGTACCAAAAAGAAATTGTATTTCACTGTTTTGCTGACACATTTTATGATTTTAATTATGGACATTACAGAATATTTCTCAAACGAGTCATAAAGAAGGAAAAAACTCAGTGGAGCAGAGTTTCGCAAAAAAGCAGCTGAAAATTGACAAAAAGAAGAAAAAGAACTTTAAAAAATGTCTAAGATAATAAGTTTTTTTTTTTTTGTTTCAAATCATGAGTTTACTGAAACTGAACCTTCACATTCCCAAACTTATTCATCCAGCAGAAGTAAAATCTGAAATGGGACAAGGACAACCATCAACATCCCAGACTCAATCTGTCACCGACTATGACACTTCTAAAGTCTAGAAGAGTTATCTTCTTGATGGTAGCTTAATACTGGAGGAGTCGGGTACATGGAATATAAAATATAATATACTGGTTTCGAAAATACGTAATTCAAATCTAAATCAAAACTTAAAAGCAGATTTTTCTATTTTTGAACATTGTTATGAAGACACCAAAATTAAATGCAAACTTTCAAGGAAATTATTTTTTGGCAAGCTACTGAGTGTAAGATGGACTGGCTCTTCCATTTAAAATCAAAAGGCCAGGTATTTTGTTTCTATTGCCTTCTCTTCCAGCCTGAGGGAAAATAAGGGGCTTTAGCAATTGGCTGTAATGATTGGAAGGACTCTTTTGCACTTCCTTTGCTATATGACAGTTCAGATGACCATAGGGCAAATGTGTTGACTTTTATGTTAAGAAAAGGGATCACCTCAGTCCAGAATGCAGCCCAAAGCCAAAGGTGATGTATTGGCGAAATATCCTTACTAGAGTTATCTTTGTTGTAAAATTTTTATTGGCAAGAGGTCTTCCAAACTTGACCAAATGACCAAAAACTTGGATCTACATCAAATGGGCTTTTCTTAGGATGCCTTGAGCTTATAAGTGAGTTTAATCGCCTTTTGCCCAACATCTGACAAAATATGGCTACAAAGGTAAAGGGAGTACATCTTATTTGTCATTTGATAATTGTAGCAAAATTCATAGACGTAATGGGCAAAATAGTCTTGAAAGAAATCTTTAAAGAGATCAAACTTGCATGTTACTTTTCACAAATTATTGACTCATTATCGGTGTGCAAAGCGTCAGGTGTAGACCTGACGCTTTGCACTCCGACTAGTTTTCTGTAGCACTTCGGTACGTTTCTGTCAGCAAAGTCTGTGCCAATGAACACCTTGTACGAGTGCCTTGTATGGAAGCAGCAGCTCTCAACTTGCTTGAAGAACTGAAACTAGATTTAAAAAACTATCAGGACCAAAGTTACGAGAATGCTTCAAACATGTCGGAAGTGTACTCGGGTCTACAGTTGAGAATACGAGAAAAAAATGTCCTTGTTGAGTTTGTACCATGTGCAACCCATTCCTTAAACCTAGCTGGAAAAAGCCTGCTCTGAAGCTACTGTATTCTTTTCTTTTTACAAGGACTTTACAGTTTTTTTCGTCACCTACTCATAGAGGGAATGTATTAAGAGATCACATGCAAAGAAGCAATGAACAAAAGCTGAAAACAACATAGATTTCTTATTTTGAAATCGTTGAGTGAAACTAGATAGTCTATGAGGGCAGATGTTCTCGGAGCTCAAGATACAAATCGCAAGAAAGTCAAGAACGTCCTGGAATATTTTATTTAGATACAATACTCAGACACCTGACACAATCTTAGCTGAAGGATTCTACAAAACACCAGAGAGTTTTCAGACTACTTTGTTAATGGTGATTTGGGATGAAATCTTACAAAGGGTGAACAAAACCAGTGAGGTACTACAGAAGGAAGAGCTTGATTTCCTTGGTGCTACTAAGGAATTATTGACTTAATCTTTATTTTTATCTGAAAAAAGATACACAACTCTGATGATTACAAGGTTAAAGCATTGCAACTAGCTAATGTGCCTGAGCCCAGCTAAGAAAAAATCAGAAAAAGGAAATTTTTTTCAGATGAGAAAGGTGAACCAGATTTTGAGAGAATGATTCTACAAGAGAGACTTTGAGCTGGAGTTTTCTTACCAGTTAATGACAATCTTGTAATTGAGTTAATCAATAAAAGGGATTGCTAAGAAGCTCCCAATACAAGATTTCAGATATTCAGTAATCTTCATGAAAAGGAGCAAAAAGATGTAACAAAACAGGTAAAATATTTGACTCAAAGCTACCCCAAAGACATCAATGAAGAACAGTTTGTGAAAGAGTGTCAACATTTCAAAATGTATATGAAGGTGGAAAAAATGACAAGAGGAATCTCTTCCTACATCAAGAAAAATAAGTTGGAAAGTACCTTCTCAAATTTAGAAGTTGCAATTAGAATTTACTTGACTCTTCTTGTGACAAAATATACGTCAAACAGAAGCTTTTTTGCCATTAAGAGAGTAGGGACTGAATTGAAATCGACTGTGGAAAATGAAAGCTTAACAGTTTGATTTTGCTGTGCACTCAAAATGATATTACAATGGAAATTGATGGCAATGATGTCATTAATGATTTTGCATTGATCAAAGCTCAAAGAAAACCTTTGTTGTACATGTACAATGATAAGGACTCAACAAAGAATCAGGATGTCTAAAAGTAAAAGATATAGTTAAGCAAATAGCGATCAAAAAGATAATTAACAAGTTGAAAACAATTCATACAATAATGTATACTCTATACTGTAATTGCAAACAATTTCATTAATTAATTGTACTAAATTACAAAAGGTGGTCCATGATGCTATAAGGGGAGAAATGAGCAAAAGTGGCCAAACCATGCCTCTATCCTTTCGTTACGGCTGCCAGTCCGGGACACAGCAAGGTAAGCACTGAAGGAGGGTACTCTGGAAAAAGTTGGGGGGGGGGGAACAATTTGAAGTGCCTAGGTACCAGGGATGTTAAAAATGGCCTTGTATATATGTATGTGTGTTTATCTTTGATTTAAAGAAGTAAATAAATCTGTTTTGAGTGTGATTTTTTATATATGTTATTCGAAGGTTCATAAAATAAAAGAGCTACTTAAATTGATTTTTGGGCTTATATATATATAAAGGTACATTAGAAAAGTTGTAATGAATATGTTTGATTAACATTTTGAGTAGAATGAATGCGATTATCAGAAAATTTGAAATGAATATGTTAGATTAACATCTTGAGTAGAGTGTATATGATTTTTGGAAAATTTGAAAAGAATATGTTTGCTTAACATTTTAATTAGTTCAATGTGAATTATTATATTAGAAGGATAGAGATTATCTGTTTGCTTAAAAAAAATTTTAGTATGCATATCTAATATATCTGTTGCTTAATTATTATTGTTATTTGGAATCATATTTTTTAATTATTTAATATAATGTATGAATTTCTTATTGTTGATGTTTGTAAGTTCCCTAACATGAGCACTCATTTGTTAAAGCAAATTATTCTTATCAAAATTTTGAATTTAATGTTGTTACAACTCAGGAGATATTGTAGTACCTGTGTATGGTATAAGAAGTGAATGTTTGTTTGTTGATCTGCCAACATCGACACTTATGGCACGTTGTGGCATTTATCTCCATCTAATGACTCCCATCTGCATTTGGACTGCCCCAGCTACATGTGATCTCCAAGGTGTCAACAGTTCTAAATAGTTTAAATATTTGGGCTGGCTGTAAAGGGATTAGTGAGATTTGCCGACGAGAAGCTGATGGAGGTCGATAGGTCTCAAAGGAGGCAAAGAGTCTCACTCCTCGTTTGGTTCCCATTAGAGACTGTTGTCTAAGTACCTCCTGTCACAAAATTCTGTAAATAGCTGTACATAACCTTATTACATACTTTAAACTTATAGTCAGTATATTTTTCCTTGATCTTAATAATATCCTAAATTACCTTCAAACGGTACACCACCTTGACAGGGTGCTCGCAAGTATCCTGTCTTTCTTTTGAAGGTTCTTCTGAAAATGTTAAGCAATATTCTATAATAATATACATTCAATATAGAATGTGGTTTTAACATGATGGGTGTCATCTGATTTGTAAAGTTCATATGTGACCATTTGGAAACAATTGGATTGAGTGTGGTGGTCCTGACGCATGGCTTCCTGATTACCTGATATATATTCTCAATTATTATCTCAGGGGTGCCATGAAGAGCATTGTGCGTGACATGCCCATTAATTCAGAAATGGACCTGGGGGCATGAATATCTATTACAACTGCTATATTCTGTGAAATGCCAGGTATCTTCAAAACTGTTCACCAATTCATATCCGTAGGTGTCATGCATGCATTCTTGCCAATGGGCATAATTTTGAACACATCCTGTGATGCTTGTAAGCCATAGATTGTACTTTTTTGCTGTGTAATAAAGGGCTTTATGCTGATTTCTGTATTGTGGCCTTTCTATGTCTTTGTGTCTTTTTATAATGTGAGAATGACGTTTTTGTAAAGTATCCTATTTAATTATGATTCTAATGATGTTATCTATCTCCCTTCTAAGTTTGTACATGAAGTTATAGGACATCATGTATATTTCAAATCAGTTTGATTCCTGAGTTTACTAGGGCTGGGGAATTTTATATATTAATTTCAAAATGTAATATTCTGAAATGGTGAAGCTCAAAATAATTTAAAATGAAATTGAGAAATATATTTAAGAAGTTACTGTAAATATTTATATTAAACAGTACTTTTTAAAAAACAATTATTAATGGATTTTGGAGTATTTTATGAACACTTTTACACTCTTCACTATTGCATATATGTTTATTAATAGCTAAATGGCCAATATTTGAATTAAATAACTCTTTCTCACATATGCATGCTATAGGCCCTTTACTTTCTAGATAATACACATGTACCTTATAAAATAAAATAAACTTTGTTACATAATACTTTTCTGACATTGCTAAAAATGTATTATGCTTAAGAAAATATTCTTTTTGAGTATAAAGCTCTAATTTACGAATTCTTTCTTAAATATTGCTTTTAAATTTGCTGAGACTCTCCCCCCCTAATAATCTTATAATGTAGGATAACAAGCAGAAAGAAATATTAATGGACTTCTGATACAGGGGGCCATAGGATAATTGTTATAGGTCTAGGGATAATTAGTATGAATAATGATCAGTTCCAGAATTAAATATATGAGGTTTTTTACAAAGTTTTAACTAATATTTTAATAATTTTTTTAATAAACTTTGCCACCGTTTAAAAACATTGTTTTAAAAAGTGTTGGTTTTTGATATCGAATTATTTTTCAAATGTCTAGCTTGCAGATGCACCATTTTAGGCACATCTGATGTAGCATAGGAAAATCTAGCTCTTGTTACATTAAACTTCATCATTCATGATAAAAAAAAAAAAAAGAAATATTTATATAATGAGAGTAAAAGCAAAACAAGCTTAGTATTAATTGCAATGAACATATGAAACAAAGAAGTTTTCATGCAGATGAACTTCTGAAAAGGTGTTTATCACCAATCAGTACCCATACCTGCAGCTATAGGTTTTTAAAAACACGATTCATACATGAATCACAAACAATGTAATTCATGACATATTATTGAAGGGCATTTCAAATCCTAGAAGAATGAACTGTACATAAAATTTCTTTGATTTCTTAACTCCTCCCCCTCACCAAAAAAAGTTCTCTTTTTCCAGATCAAAATATCATTCTTGGGAAGCTCTGCAAACAATGATAACCTCATCCTTGGGAAGGGTTATTCTACAAATCCTTCTACGTTCAGTGCTTAGCTTCTTAACATCCTTTTCAAAGTAGTAGAATTGTATGTTAGTTAACTTTGAAATTATCACTGAAACTACCTAGGTATTGGCTATATATAGTGTACCTAAGAGTACTGAGGTGCGCTATATTGAGTTGAAATAACTATTTCAAAATAAATAAAAATATTTTATATTAATTAAAATTGAAATAATCTTGGATGAAAATTGAATCTTCCTTGTTTTTCTGTTTATCTCCTCTTGTGGTTTTGAAGAGTTTAATATTTCATATTAATATTATAATATGTTCTAGGAACTAATTTCTGTTCTGAGAAGGCAAGTCCCACAAAGCTGAGAAAGAGTGGTTTAGAATGAGATAATTATAATGTAAAACTTATCACTATTTGAAGACAAAACTCTGGATGGATAAATATGAAAAAAAAATGTAGTTAAATAAATTGCAGTTAAATCCTTGAAATAATTGAATTTTACTAGCATTTTGACTTCTCTGATTACAAGCCTTTGGTGAGCATTTGGTCTTGTATAGAAGCACTTTAACGTTTTTTGGTATGCTGCACGTAGTATTTGACTGACACATTGGTTAAAAAAAATCAATTTTTGATTACACAGCTTAGGAAAACATAGCTTATATTGCACTGCTTTTTTTTTTTTTTGCAAATCACGTATGACATAATCTATAATGATTATATAGAGAGAAGTCTGACAGGACAAACAGTTGCACAATATTGAAACTAAATCTGCATAATGCTGTATTTTTGCTGAGAAAAGCTATAGATATTAAGTTTCACTTGTTTATTTTATTTGCATTTCCCACAACACTTTCCTTTGGCTTGTTATTCATGCATTTTATTTCCCGTAATGTATTATAGAAAAGATGGCAAATTGTTGTTAAGTAAACAGTATTTTCCAGAGTGAGTTACAACCATGAATAACTTGATTAAAAGTTTTTGTTTAAATGTCTGTTATACCTTAGAATTAAATCAAAAATTTTGAATAACCCTATGTACAACATTTTTCTTTTCAACATTAGTTGCTGATATCATACTTAAATAAGGTGACTAGTGAACCAATCTTCCTCCTTTTGTAGGTTCTGTCCTTCCTTGAAAAGTATCCTTCCTCCTGTCCTTCTTTTTGATATTTTGTAACTGATTTGTTTATCTCTATATTCAGAGATGCTGTGCCAAACTATTACATAAATGTTGAATACAAAAAACTTGTAGGATATTCAAAAGTTAGATAGCTCCCTCTAACACCTGCTTTAGAGTGTATTTTACCATTATTTGAGCCTCTCTGTTCATTTTTTAAGTTTAGACAACTGTCCAAAAATTCTTGAATCTTTTTTCAATTATGAATTATCAGAGGTATTATTGTATTTTGTATATAATCAGGTATCTATTTTCCACGTAACAATTCAAAAGATTGAAGGTGAATATATTTCAGCTACAGAAGTTAGTTTTATTTTGAACGATTTTATCCTTAAATATAAATCACAATTTGAAGAAAAATTTATTCCTTTAATAATAAAAAGAGTGTTGTCAAACTTAGAGGAATCAGATGCGAGCATAATGTAAAAGTGCCCCAAAGAAGTGCAGAAGTTTTTACCAAAAATGTTTCCAATATGTTGGAAAATGGTCTGAAATCACAGGAAATAACAGTTTTCATTGGTGTTTTTTGACTTCATCACAAGTAAATTGGGCAGATATTGAAAATTGAGTTGAGTTTTTATCGAAAGAAATGCTTGATATTAAAAATCGATGACAATTGTCAGTTTGAAGAAGTTAGAAGACTGAATGTATATTTAAATTCTGATAAATTAGAACAATTGGAAAATCAACATGTTGAAATTGATAAAACAAGGTTGGAAATATTTAACCATTTTAAAAATTAACATGTTCCATATGAAAATTAAATTGTTCTTGTTGAATTTACATTGTGTTTCCTTGGAACTAATGCAGCAGTTGAAAGATTTTTTTTCTATTAGTAATGATTTTTGGACAAGTGAGAAATCAAGATTGAATGTTGATACTCTAGCTGCAGTACTACCCATAAAATTCAATATGAAGGATATTTCTTGCTCCGAAATTTCCAATATATTGTTAGAAAATAATAAATTGAAAAAAAAAAATTCTTTTGATGGAAAAATACTTGTTTTATTAAATAAGGAAGGGATGTAAGCATAATTATTGTATTTCTGTTTGAATTAATAAAATGTTTACTGGTGTTACTGTACTTTTTTCTTAAATTTTTTCATCCTCTTTTTCATTGTAAAATAATTGGTTACCTTAACTTAAAAAAATGATGAAAAAATGCGAGATTTATGAAAAATCTACACGCATATTTAAATTCTCTGAATTTTCTTTGAAGGATTTCATATCTTTTTTTCCAAAGTTGTTATTAGAATTGCTCTCAATTGTTACATAATTTTATGAGTGATGGATGAGATTTTAATGTTATAAAACAGTCAATATTTAGAGCTCCATCTGTAGCATTCAATTATTTTCTGTGACTTTTGTGAATTAAAACCTTTTCAAATTTGTGATTAAATACCTCAAAGATATTTAAGAATGTAATAGAATTCTATAGAAACAATGAAATTCAATAACTTCATGATTCTTCATTTTGTACCTTTAAATAAATACATAAAAAATTTTTCTTTCATGGGCAATAATTACTATTTATCTTATTTTAGTCTGTAATCTTTAAAATGATTAAGTTCGTATATTTTAAATCTTTAGTAACTATATATTACTTGACCTATATTGTATGATTTAGTTTATTTTGCAGTAACATAGATTGAAAGATCATTTGATCATTTTATTCTGCAGGAAAACTGTTCTTTTAGTTTTAATTAAAGAGTTTTCTTTTGTGTTTTTGAAATTCTAGTTTGATACTAATCCACGGGATGTTGATAGCTTGGACATCACTGTTAATAACCCTTTATCTCAATCACAACAGGTTTGTATATGGAATATATTTTACATAATTAAATAATGTTTCTTGCTTAAATTTGCTTAACAAATTAATAGCCGATTTTAATATTTTAAATTTCTCATGTTTGTTTATTTATTTTTATTAAATGATTGTCATTTTAAAAGGCAAACTGGTACTGATGAATTTGGTTACATTTAAGACTTTAATTAAAGATAAGAAATAGTGTAGATATTTATTAAAGTATATTAAATAAGGATGCATGAGAAGGAATTCTGATAGAATATATTTTTCTTAGATTCAGGGAACTTGCATCATTCTTTCTTTTTGTGGTTATATATTTTTGTTCTGTTTTTTTTTATATGGGAAATAATAACATGTTTTATTTAGAGTTTTTTGCCCAATTTTATGTAAATGTAGAATTTTTTTCCTTTTAGTGTAAATTTGAAATAAGATTATTGCATTAATTACAAAAATAAATAGTTAAATAACTTTTCAAAATTCAGTAGTAGTGCTTAAAGTAATTTTAAATAATCTTAAAATTATGAATATTCTAACAACTCATTATTCATCCACATTGTATTTCAAAATCAAGCTTTGTAAGTTCCTTCTTCAGATTTTTGAAGATTTCCATAAATGGGGAGTACGGGAAAGACTAAGATGACTTTAGAAAAAATATTAACAAATTTCCATGCGAAATGAATTTTTGAGTAAGTTCCAGAAGAAAATCCTGTGAGAAAAAACTTATTTTAAAATTAAAATTCAGGAAGCGTTATACTTCATCATTGTTAAATCTTAAAAATGCATTGCTTCGTTAAATAAAAATGTCTGCAAAATGTTATGTGGAAAAAGCTATCTTTTAGAAAACTTGATTAAAAACATATTAAATATTGACATAAGAGTCAAATTTGTTTAAGTATCAAAAGAAAAAAATCGTGAAATATTTATAAAAATAATACAAAATAAGTATTAGTATATACATAGTTGGAAAATGAAGAAAACTTACATAGGAAAGATTAATTTTTCTACAAAAAATAAATAAGGAAATACTTGCATGGATTTTGCATATTGTGCAGATTAAAAAAAATATTATTAGTCAGTTGAGAAGAAAAAGATTTTGTTAATTTCCAGGCACTGTCATGAGTCTCATTATTATTTGTGTAAAAGTTGAGGTAATTATAATAAATATTATGTTTCCTTACAAGTCAATTAGTTATAACAGTATGATTTGAATACTTGGAACATTTTTGAAACTCTGAATTTATTTTTGAATTGATTCATAGAGTCATGTAATGTTATTATGAATTATTTGATAAGTCTTGTGTCTCTATTTCAATCAAAGAATATTAATTTAAAATGATTTTTTATCTTTCAGATAAATTTTTAAGCCAAATTTTTTTTTTCTTCACTCACATTTAAATTATTAAGAATCATACACTTTGTAACTAGAAACATCCGAGAATTACCTCAAACTAAGATTTCTTTTATTATATGCATCTTATATCTTGAGATCTCTTATAATTGCTTAAATGTATTAGAAGGCAAAAATTAATTATTCTTTAAAATCTTTTAGCTTTATTGAAAGAAAAAAAAAATAGTTAAACATATTATGAAAAATTTATCATCATTATTAAATGATAAAAATGTATCATCATATTAAATCCATGATATTAAAATTTTTTAATTCTTGACTTTCCATTTACAATCCATCCCTCACATGTAATTGGGGAGAAATCTTATCATTAAATGTGTTAAGAAGATAACTTGTGAAATGTTAGTTCCATTTGTTTTTATCTTCTGATTAATTTGCACAAGGTAATGTTTCTCAAATAATGGCTCTCCGCTACTCTCTTTATACAGGTACAATACATTATTACAGTAGCTCATTAAGAAAATACTGAGTATCACATATCCCATGGGAATCTCACAATGTGCCACATGCCTTCCCACCTTTCTCTGGAGTGTGTGAGAAAACAGCACTACACCCTTACATTCCCCGTGCTTACAAAACGCTTTCTACAATTGGGTTATAACACTCGGACTCTCCTTACACAACAATCGATTTCATTGTTGAATACATAGTTTTACACAAAAATAATCTTTTAAAGTACATGTTTCAAGCAATACAAGTAAGAAAGACTATGCAGAAAATTTTTAAGAAATTCTAAATAGAAAGCATTATTATCATACACATCAATTCTATAAGGGGAAAAATATGCTGTAAAATACAATATCACTTATTTAATTTCAGTCTTTCAGTTCTTGGAAAATTAATAAAAAGGAATGATCTCACTATTTGTCCTTTCGCGTTGCTCTCAGAGGATTTCTCTTTAGCCTCCTCGTCCATGGTTCGTCCTCTGAAACCTGGTCACCGTTGTGGGTGTCTTGCCTTGACCATCATTAGAACTAGTAGAATTTCTCCAAAGCTTTAGTGGTCGTGTAATCTCTTTCTCCTTTCCTTTTGGTTGTGTCACTTGGCAGGTGTCGTTTGGCAACTCGACTGTTACCGTCGAGAGACCTCTATATTTTGATTGAGTCTTGGTTGGTTATCCAGCAGGCTTTGATGCACACTTCATGACAGCAATTTCTCTTGGTTCGTAAGTTGTACTCTTGCACTTTTTCTATCGAACATTTCTTTGTATTTTATCCATGGATTTGTCTTATAATTCATATAAACGAAAATTTAAAAAAAATTTCCCTGGAACTAAAATGTCTTCCAAATAAAAAAGAGATCTTTTGCAAACCTTAGAACATGCGACTTCAGACACTGAAACTGGGGCATTAGCCAATCTAAAATTCGTCCTCTCAAATTGCCCTGTTTCATCCGAGGTAATACTGTTTTTAATTTTTCTTCATTTACGAAATGTACAATTTTTTATGCAGTAGGTCTAGAATACAAAATAACTTGCATCCACCTAGGCATTTTAAAATGTCATTTATTTGATTCAAAAGATATTTATCCATTACAATCTGGGTATTTAAAGTTTTTGTAATCGATAACTAACCGCTGTTCTGCAGTTTTCTTCTTAACTAATAACACTAGACTCGCTTACCGGAATCGTCTCTCAGAAACTGTTCCATTATTCTTCCATTTTTAGCTGCATCTCTTATAATATTTCGCTCTATTGTATTAGTTTTATAAGAACGAGTATATACTGGTTTACGTCCCTCAATCTTTTTAACTTCTATTTTTATTAATTGCGTATAACCTAATTGACTTAAAAGTGAAACGTCATTTAATATTTTTAAAATCGCAATCTTTTTATCGTAAGATGTTAACTTGACGAACTCTATTTTGTTGTCTGATATATCTTTTCTATTTGAAACAATACTCATGTTTTTAATATTACAATTTTGGTTTAATTCTGGTGCATCTACATCTTCCCACACTACTCCCAAAGTTGCATTTCATTTACATCAATAGCTCTTTCCACACATTGATTTTCTTCAGATCGATATTAGTTTTTCCCGAATATATGATTGGTATTATAGTTTTACCATTAGCTACTTCTTTTTTAAATTTAAATTTTCGTTTAAAATTTCAATATTTTTTTACAAATTTAAAATAACTGGGAAATTTTTTTCAAAAAATCCTTGTTATTAATTTTTAACTCAATTCGTTTATTTCACTTTCCTATTGCGCGAATGGAATTTTTTCTATATTCTATTTCTTAAATAAACCACCAGTTTTTCCACTCGCTCTATATTTTTTGTTTTCTTGGACATCTCTGCCTATCAGTAGGTCACATGACTGAATTAAATCTTCTACTATAAATACATCCGCTGTCATCGCTTCGATCTATTATCAAAGTTACTTTTGATTTAGCTAACGTCACTGCAGACGGTCTGATAGTTTCCTATTCCAAATAATTTTTGACGATCTGGTTGAAACATCAAATTTAATTTTACAGCTATAGAACATTTCTAAAAAGTTATACAACGCGTATTAATCAAACTCATAATACGTCGATCGTCGATTAAGACCATTTCTTTTAAAAATGCAGACGATTGGGTGAACGACTTCTGATTGATTCCCTGTTAAGCTACTCTGACTTCCCTCAAATGTTTCGGTTTAGTGCAATCATATGTGATCCGAGAAACGAATTCTAAATAATTGTAGCATTTGAATTCTCTTTTTTGCGCCAAAGTTGGGATTTTTTTGGTTTCTTCGATATCTGTTAACGGACTTTCAATGGTATATATGGAATCTATTAAATCGGTTATCTGGATTGTACTGTCTATTTATTTTAGGCACAAATTCACGATTAGAGAAATGTCGAGAATCAATACTTGTGTTATTGTCTTACTGTGTGTAGATTTTAGCATTTTTGTTCCATTTTTCACATTCTCATAAACATTTAACTTATAATTACTTCGGATCGACAAAATCAGACCACTCATTAATAAAGTGCTTCTGAGTCATTGCAGAAATATCTTTCATTGCTTGTTCCGTGAGAATTAAATGTGTTAATTTTTTCAAAGTAATGAACAGTAATCTTCCCATTACTGCAGCGACTCTGGCGGTTACTGAGAAAACTTTAGTCTGTCAGGAACCGTCGTTGACTATAAACATCTCTTAATGTCTAATGGTTAAGTTAATTAAGAATCCCACTCATGTAATGTTTGTTTCTTTATTTTAATGTTATATTATGTTTTGTTACTGTTCAAATAAATAATTAGAACAGAATTTCTTTTCTTTTTGTTTTATGAATAATTTGAGATACAAAATACCATCAATCTTATACAAAAGTCATATACTTCCGTACCTTTTTAACCATGTCTCATTATACGAACGCATCTTGTTAACAAAATCCTTCACAGTGTTTCGCGAAGAACGATAGTGATTGAAGAATTTTTGACGCAAAAATAAAGGACTTAATTTGAATATTTTAAGCAACAATTTCTTTATATGATAGTAATAATTGCCTTTCTCTTCTGGTTCTCAAGCGATTACTTTTGTTATTTCATTAGGCAATAAATCTAACACATTTGATATCGATTTATCTTCTAATAAAATTAATCAAACTTATTAGAAGATAAATGAGTTTTTCAAAGAGAATTTTTTTAAAAAAATTTGCATCTTCGATTTCAAATTTTTGCTTTAAATTACGCATATCTTGTGAATCGTTATGTGAATTATGGGATTCATTTCTGGAATTTGAACTTTGTAAAAGCAATTTTTCCAATTCAAGTTCGGCTTTTGCTTTTTCTTATCTAAGCAGTCTTCAGTAACCGTATCTAATAACCCTTTTATAAAACCTTTTTCTTAATTTTCCGATTTCGTTATGATATTCATCACATATCCCACGTGAAATTCGCAATAGGCCGCATGCCATTGTTCTTTCTTTCTCTGGAGTGTGTGGAAAAGCATCACTACACCCTTACATTTCACCCCCTTCTTACAAAGTGTCCTCTACAGTTGAGTTATAACAAATGATACATAATTAAATGCTAAATCTAATCATGGAATGTTATTTAGAGAATAAACCTGCAAATAGTTCTAAAAAACAATGAGGGTCAGTTTTAATGAAAATCAATCAAAATAACTTCTTCTATTTATTGATATGATTGAATTTTTTAGAGCACTCTATATTAATTTTAAATCTCTTGTGCATTTAATCTAGTGTAACATGTTTATTTCTTGTTTATTCAATTTTTGTGCAATTTTTTTCTCCATTTTAAGCTGTTTTCATGTAATATCATGGAACTGGGAGGAAATTCAGAGCACATTTTTACATTAAAAAGTGTTTTAATATTAAGATAAGTTTATGTGATTATAATACTTCTATCCATTTATCAAACTCCATTTTAAAATATCTTATAAATGTGTTATTTTTTTTACTTGAACACTTAAAATATCAGTTTTGATCTACAATATAGACGAAGTAATTTATATGAGTGAAGATTGATTGAAATAGAAACGAGTAATAAAAGAAAATATGCTGTTGTCTATAGAATAGCTAAGTTGGATCATAATTTTGGGACATTTTTGCTTCCTGAAAAATTGTGGATTCTTAAGTTGTGATTCTTCAATGTTGAGTGAAGACACCCTTAAATATATATATATATAATGTATAGTTTGCATTAGTATCTTCATTTTCATAATTTGTATTTTACTCTGGCTTTTATAGAGCCCATGGAACCAATATTTTCAAGACACAGAATTAAAAGTAACTATACAACAAGATGTTGTTCGGACGTATGTATTATTTTCTAATTTTACCAAATATTTCAATTTGTTGATACTTTCTCATTTTTACAAGCTAAAATCTTTTATACAGATTTCCAGAAATTGAGTTTTTTCATACACCTAATATTCAAAAGATGATGATCAATATTTTATTTTCTTATGCACGTGAATTTCCAGAATTATCTTATAAGCAAGTAAGATCTTTTCCTTTTTCTTTTATTATTTTTATTTTAAAATAAAATTTTGGAATTTTTTATTTGAATTATGTTTTAGGGTATGCATGAACTTCTTGCTCCCATAATATTTGTTCTACATTATGATCAACAAGCTTATTTACAAGCTTCAGAAAATGATGATTTAGAGTAAGATGATTTAGTTTTGAAATTTTCGATTTTTATTTTTGAATTTCTTAAAATAGTTTAAATAAAACTACATTTATTTGATTTTTAGATTGGAGATTCATATCCTGTTAAATCAAAACTATATTGAGCATGATGCTTTGTAAGTAAATATTTTATATTACTTATTTCTGAATGTGTATAATTTCTGAATGTATATTTTTTAGTAATTTTGTTATATGCTAAAATTTTGACTTTAAAGTCTCAAACTAAGTGATCTGTATTTTGTAAATTCTAGCAATAAAAAAAGTATTCTTTAGTGTAAATTTTAATCTGAATTATGCATAAAATTTTTCACAGTTCTTAATACCTCTGGATAAATTTCAATTGTCTTTCATTTGTTTTAGTGCATTCAAAAGTACTGTCTAGAAATACATTTAGAAATTATTCAAATTATTTGGTTTTATTGATGAATTTCAAAATATAATTGTAAATGTTCATCAATTTTCCTGCTTTTGCATTTTCTGTTATTGATTGACAGCAGTTTAAAGTACATAGTAGTATATGTACATATTGAGAATTAATACTTTTTGAATTTGATAGCATTTGTGTACATTCAAGGAGTTTCCAAATCTGACGTGCAGTATAAAATAAAAGGTGACACTTGTGTATGCATGCCTAGGTAGACAAGACGCTTATTTGAAAAATGAATGGAATATTTTTATATTTAAGTTTTTCTTTAATTTCCGAATGTGTATAAATTTCTAAGTGTCAAATAATTTTGAACTTTATATTAAGGAATGCTCAAATTATTTTAGTTCAAGTGTTTTTAATGTATTTTAATTACTGTTATTTTTAATGTATAGTTAAATGATTTTACTTGATACCAATTAAAAATTTATTGTTTGATTGAAAGTAATGTTAAATTAATTTACTGATATATTTTGTTTAAAATAATCAAAGTGAAGAATCTGTTGTAAGAAAATTAATTTTGCTACTGCATTAGTTGAGTTGTTATGGTTGGGAGCTCATGGCTGGTGTTGTTTCTATTTTGTGAGTTCAATTCCTGATGCCACTAAACACCCAGTGGGGATGATGCACATTAATTTTTTTGAAGTTCTGTGTCCACAGTTTGGGTTGATGAGGAAGTTTTGAGAGATATATGCCAGCTCAGTAGTCCTTGTTTCTTGATCGAAGCTTAAAATTACGAGTTCTATAGCGAATAGATCTTGTGTCGCTTCTGAGTGTGATGTGAATAAACAATCAATCAATTACAGATGATTTTTTAAAAAAATAATATTTTTAGATACTTGTTTAAAAATTGTTTTTAATATAAACATTAATTTGCTTATTAATTCTATTGTTTTCTTGTTAATTCATACAAGTTTTTAATGAGTTGAAATAAAATGAGCTAAAAATAAATGAAAAATTGTTTTTTTTTTTTAAAAAAAAAAATGAGTTACATTTTTAAATACTCTAGGGGACTTTAATTTAAATATCATATCTTACTAAAAATTAAATCAAAACATAATGAAATGGAAATCTGATTAAAATAACAGGTCAATTGAAAAGTCCCCGGCCTGACACATAGATGGCGCTACTAGAATTAAATCCATATGTTTTTTAGTTAGCCCTAACCCTCAAGAGATGCGTGTATAAATTTGACAGCTGTCGGATCATTAGTTTGTGAATTATAGCATTTTGAGTGAAGCAACTTTTGTTATTGTGAAAAAAATGGATAAAAAGGAATTTCGCGTGCTGATAAAATATTGCTTTTTGAAGGGAAAAAATACAGTTGAAGCAAAAACTTGGCTTGATGCCGAGTTTCCGGACACTGCCCCAGGAAAATCAACCATCAAGGATTGGTATGCTAAGTTTAGACGTGGTGAAATGAGCACCGAAGACGGTGGACGCCCAAAAGAGGTTGTTACCGACAAAAACATTAAAAAAATCCACAAAATGATTTTGAATGACCATAAATTGAAATTGAATGAAATAGCAGACACTCTAAAGATATCAACTGAACGTGTACATCATATCAATCACGAATATTTGGGTATGAGAAAGCTCTGTGCAAAGTGGGTGCCGCGCGAGCTCACTTTTGACCAAAAACAACGACGAGTTGATGATTCGGAGCAATGTTTGAAGATGATCAAGCGTAATAAACCCGAGTTTTTGCTTCGATATGTGACAATGGATGAAACATGGCTCCGTCATTTCACTCCGAAGTCCAATCGACAGTCATCCGAGTGGACTGCACACGATGAATCCGCTCCAAAGCGTGGGAAAACGCAACAGTCGGCTGGCAAGGTTATGGCGTCTGTATTTTGGGATGCGCATGGAATAATTTTCATTGACTACCTTGAAAAAGGAAGGACCATCAACAGCGACTATTACATAGCGTTATTGGACCGTTTGAAGGACGAAATCGCCGAAAAACGGCCGCATTTGAAGGAAAAGAAAGTGTTGCTTCACCAAGACAATGCACAAGTCAGTGAAAACGATGGCAAAAATCCATGAATTGGGCTTCGAATTGCTTCC
Organism: Nephila pilipes; assembly: GCA_019974015.1. Lineage (NCBI taxonomy): Eukaryota > Metazoa > Arthropoda > Arachnida > Araneae > Nephilidae > Nephila > Nephila pilipes. The sequence goes on from BMAW01048603.1 coordinate 84,298, forward strand.
TCATCTAGATCTGGCCCCCAGCGACTATTTCCTGTTCTCAGATCTCAAAAGAATGCTCGCTGGGAAGAAATTTTCGTCGAATGAAGAGGTGATCGCCGCAACTGAGGCCTATTTTGAAGCAAAGGACATATCGTACAACAAAAATGGTATCGAAAAGTTGGAGGGTCGCTATAATCAGTGTATCACCCTTGTAGGGAATTATGTTGAATAAAAAAACTAATATTGCCAAAAAAATGTGTTTTACTATGGTAGGCCGGGGACTTTTCAATTGACCTGTTATCTGTTTGGCTTACATTGTTTTACATGCTTACATTTTTTTCATGTAAACTTAATTTTCATTTGCAGTTAAATTAGCAATTAGTAACTAAAAACTGTAATAACTGATACTGAATTGTAATAATTGATAAAAGTGATTGCATTTTGTTTTCATTGATTTTCAAACCCACTTGTTTTGAAATATCCTCCTGTCTCTCAATTTCCTCCAATTCCTTCAAGTCAGCAAAACTTGAAAACAATATCATGATATATGAGTAAGACAATATCATCAGTAAAGTCAAGGTCTTCCAGTGCTGAATTGAAATTCCATCATATTCTTTTTTTTTGATATTTTTCAGTCTATCTCATTATCCAGCCTATTACAGCTCTGAAAAGCATTCCCAGGAGTATATATTCCTGCTTTACTCTTTTGATATCAAATGCCTCTAATGGACTGTCATTTACAAGAATTTGTGCTTTGCTCCCTCTATATAGATTTCTGTGATCCACTTCCACTATATAGATTTCTATTAATATTAATTACTTTTTCACGAAATCCGTATAAATTTAAGATTTTCTATAGGCAGTCTCTGTTTATGTTGTCAAATGCATTTTTGAAATTTTTAAAATTCAGGTATTAAATTGAATTTAGTTCAATACATTGATCAAGAATATTCTTTAGAACAATATTATGATTCAGTATACTTTTTCCATCTCTAAACCCAGTGCGTTCTGATTTAATAGTTTTGTCTGTATTATCTTTTGTTAACAATAGTTCTGGTGAAGAGTTTTGATGTAGCAAACGGTAAGCTGATTCATCTCCATTTATCAAATTTATTTAGATCTTCGCTTTTAGGGATTTTTACCATCAGCAATTCTTTTCAAGTATCTAGAGCTTGCTCCTGCAACCACACAAGATTAAACATCTTGTGCTATATGAATGCTGAAAGCTCAATATCACTCATACATATTGAGTAGTTCAACATTTATGTTGTCTTTTACGCAAGCTCTACCACTCTTTTGGGCTTTAATTGCCTTCAAAATTTCCTGAATAGTAATTTAACCCTAATTAATATTTAACTTGAATTCCTCATCAAATAGAGGAAATTATATTTTGGTTTACACTGCTGTATTCAATATTTAAAGTTTCTCAAAATGTTCTCTCCACTTGTTCTTTATCTTATCCTCAATTTATAACTCAATTTTTCCCTCTCACTGCACCATTTCTCTTTTTCTCTCTCCATTTGCAATCTGCTTTATAATTGCAAAAGCTTCTCCATCATTGCTTACATCTTTAGCTCTCTGAGCTTCTTCTTCTAACAACTGGTAAAAGTTTCTCTTGTCAGCCATTGCAGAATTTTTTTTTAATCTTTGTGAGCATCTTGGCATTTTAATTTCAGTCTCTCTAATTTTGCATCCATGCTTTCCCCTCCTAATTTTCTTTCTCTTTTGAACAAGTTTTAGTGCTTCTCCAGCTATCCACTCCTTATTGTCTTTTCTGTTGGTCTTTCCTGGAATTTCATCAGCAATTTGTTTCATTTCTTCTTTATAGCTGATCTATTAATTTCAATATCTTCATTTTGTTCCCTCTTGTGCATACAATTTTTGGCAAATTTAAATTTTAGTATGCTCATTAGGAGAAGATGATTAGAGGCGACATCTGCTCCTTTTTTTTCACTTGCATCACAAAGCGATCGCTGAACTATGATCGTGGGGACTTTTCGTTCTCATGCCTGTTGATATCCAAGTAATTTTTTGTGTCTTTGTGTTTGAAGATGCTACCACCAATGATAAGATTATTGGACTCACAAAACCCCACAAAAAGTTATGAATTGTTTCATCTCTTTAGGCCTCATTCCAATAGCATTTTCTTTATTGGTTATTTTCCTTTTTACTTTTGCATTTAAATCTCCCATCAATAAAAGTATATCATGTTTCGGATCCTTGCAATTGTTTTATGAAATTCATCATAAAACTTTTCCTCCTTATTTGCATCATTTATGGGTGCATAAGATTGAATTATAGTTGCTTTCTGCATCTTGGGAACTTCTGAAACTTTTATGATCTTGCAGTATTTATCCTATTTTTTACTGGATTCCAAATCTTTGGGCTTTTTCCCGTCAAGGGCTGAATCATTAGACTTTTTTAAAATAAAAGCATCCCTTCTCTCATGTATTTCATTATCTCCAAAATGCACAACAATAAAGGGAATGAAAATAAATTGAAGTAAATATTTACTTCTAATAAATCGAAATTATAGAGACACTGGTTGCAGAGACCTTGTAGTTGCAGTAGATAAAAAGGGAGGCACAGATAAAGAGATAAAAACTACATTTAAAAAGGAGTGATATATAAACATTAAACTTAAATTACATTTATTCAATGCAACAGTATTAGTGGTCATTTTTTACTGAAGTGAAGTTTGGAAACTTTCTAAATCGTAAGAACAGAAATTAAATGTTTTTCAATGCTTTCGTGCCTCAAGAAGATTTGTAAAATATACTTGCGAGGTAAAATTTCAAATTTTGAATTGTACAACAAAATATCTACTAAGGATATTTCTGCCCAAATAAAAAAAAAACAATGTGAGATATGTACTAAGAATGCCATCAAATAATAACTCAAACATTGTGCTGACATGGGCACCAGGTGGAAAAAGAGAGGAAGACTGAGGACTACATATGGTGTCATATAGCCATAGAAAAGATAAATTTATTTGAATAGCCAGGTTGGAGGAGTGCTCAGGAGGCAGCATTAGATTTAGTTCAAATGTTGTGCCACTGTTATTGCCTCATGCGCCAGTTAGGTTTGATGAAAATTGATGATTGCATTTTACGTGAATTTTGCAAAATTTAAGTAATATTTATGCTGATGAAAATGTATAAAAATTTTGTGGTAAAATCTAGGTTTTTCCACGAATATTTGTTTATTTTATTAAATAAACTAAAATTAATAATTTAGCTAGAAAAGTTAACTGAAAAAATCAGCAAAAAGTTAACAGAAGCTTTTGTTTTATACTTTAATATATAAAAATTCATTTCTCCCCCATCTTTTAAACGAATTCTTAATTTAAAGATTATAATAATTTATTTTGTCTGAACAAATTAATATACTTCTATGCTACTGATCATTGGAATATATTTCCTAAATTTGCATATCTTAAATGATTTATACATAATTCATTCCTTTTATTTTAATATTAAATTCTTAAAAAATGATGTTATATTTTTTTAACTATTGGAGACAGGAACTTTTTAAGTTGGGATGCGTCTACATTTTTTTTCTCCCATCAATATTGAATATGATTTGACAGTTTTAGATGGTTTTAGCAATATATTATAAACACACAGGGAACTAGAGTATTGTTCATAAACTTTTTTTTTAATGCAGAATGACTTTAAACACATTTATCTTTAACTAAAAATAAAATTTGCCCATTAATTAAAAATTGTTAATAAAAATTGTTATGCATTAAAATGAAATCATATGAGTTTCTGCAAGTATTTTAATATTGATATAATTCTTTTAGCATGTATATAAATTGAATTTTTTTTTATCATTGATTAAAAAACATAGCATAATATTGGTTGTAGTGGGCGGCGACAAGAAATATGATTATTGAGTTTAGCTATTTAATTAATATAAGAAGAAAATATTTACAAAATTAATTCTGAAATAAACAATAAGAATTAGTTTAAAGGTTCGTCATGAACGTTACAACAATACGTCTGAAAATAAAAAGAAATTCATTCATAAAAAAGTCATTCATCTTAAGTCCTCGTCGTTATAATTAAAGAAGCAATCGTCGTCTTCCATGTAGTAACTGACTGCTTCCACAGTTGTCTGCAGGTGGCGCTTTGGTTTCTTTTTATTAACGTCCCACTAGCAACACGAGGGCTATTGGCGACGAACTTTGTAATTTTCAACCTCGGTCAAGTGACGTGGACGAAACTTTAGCTGGCCATGACCACTAGGCAATCGTGTCCACTTCAGGTGGTGCTAGTGGACCCGAAACGTCTATCGGGCACCACAGAACTCGGCTATCCTGGATTCGGCTTGTCCTCCAGACGGCACTGCAAATATACAAAGAAACAAAATAACAAAAATCGAAACATTACAGAGTTCTGAAAAGAGAAACATTTATTTTTTTTTAGATCAGGCGTCGTGCTTAATGGTTTCAGGTACTCAGCACTTGACGTCGTACAGTTGGGTCCTTCGTGGCCTCCCTCTTTGATATCATCATAGGTGTTTCCTCCTTTTAGTCTAGTGATCCTGTAGGGCCCTAGATACTTTGTCTTTAGTTTTAGGTGTGATTCAAACTGAGTTCTTTTGATGGCAACGAGATCTCCAACTCTTAAAAGATTTTGGTTCCTGTCTTAAATTATACGTCTGCCGTTTTTTGTCATGAATTTGGAAGATCTACTGTTTCGCATGTTTTCTCAGGTCGTCTCTTTGAGCTTCAAAAATTATTTGAAATTCAACTTCGATCCTTTCATTCAGCTTGTCCAGGGCTTCAACATTCCTCTTTGATCCAAAAAGCAATTCGAAAGGTGTTGTGTTTATACTTCTTTGATAGATGGAATTTATTGTTTGCTGTAGTTCATTTGTGAACATGTACCACTTGGTTAGACCTTTTAAGGATGATTTTGAAAGGACTGATATAATAGTCTGGTTGATCCGTTCTACTTGTAGAGGTCCGTCGCCAATAGCCCTATTGTTGTTTCTAGTACGACGTTAATAAAGACTAAACTAAACTAAACCGTTCTACTTGTCCATTGGCTCATGGCAAGTCAGTTGTAATTAAGTGATGTTTTATATTTTCTTTAGCTCAATAATCAGCAAACTCGCCAGAGTTAAATGCCGTACGTCTATCAGATTATTTGGGAAGGGCAACCAACAGCCTTTGGGATTCCCAACTTTGCTATTTCTTAGTCAATAATGTGCTTTTCGTTGGATAAATCCATACAAATTTAGTAAACGCATATAACATATTTGCAATTTTTATGATTGCAAATATGTAAAATGACTGTCAAAACATATTTGCAATTTTTATGATTACTCTCCAAAGGTCCGAGGTGGCCGCGGTAGCCTAGTGGTCATGGCTTCGGATTCATGGCCGGCGACTTTCGTTCAGTCTTGGGTTCGATCCTTGACCGCTAAAGACCCCTCCGTGTAACCGAGGCTAATGCACTTCAATCTGTCGGGGTCCAAAGTCCTCCTGTTGGCGTGGTGGGGAAGTTAGGAGAGTGGTGCCAGCTCAGGTGTCGTCCTCGTCACTTGACCGAGGTTCAAAATTACGAGGTCCTTCTCCAATAGCCCTCGTGTTGCTTCTAGTGTGACGTTAACAAAAACTAAACTCCAAAGGTCCAAGATGATCTATAAGATAGGTGTGCAACAGCGTGCCTTCCTTATGTAACGGGTGCAGCAACACTCTTTCTTTTCTCTTTTATGATTTACGAGAAATCAATGGACACAATTTTATATGATATTTTCAACTTTCTGTCTAAGTTTAGGATTGAAATAATAATCTTGGTGGTGTTTCTCTGTGTATTTTATCCCAGTATGGCCTTTTGCGTGCGTATTTCTTAGAATTTCGGTTTGCATGCTGTCAGGCACAATTATTATTTCTTTACCATCAACAAATTTATACAAAATTCCATTTCGATCGCAATAAGTCTTTGTAATTAGAAATTTTTTAATAGTTCTTTAATTGCTTTTACTTCATTATCGTTATCTTGGACTGATTTTAATTTTAGTAAGTTGTTATGAAATGAGATTTAAAATATGTTTTTGGGAGATCTATTTAGGGTGTCAACATGAGCCATTCGTGTACCCGAACGATGTTCAATGTTGTAATTGAATTCTTGCAGCAAAAAAGCACAACATGCAACGCAAGTTGACAAATCTCTTTTTTTCATAGTTTTTCGAGTAAAAATGCTTTCGTTCGACTGATGGCAAATTCTGGACGAAAAGGTGACCACAATCCAAAAATAAATAACTTATTTTAAATGAAATAATTCACACTTTAAGTAAATCATTTTAAAGAAGCCTTGAAAGCCAAATACTCATCTAACTGCGAAAATTCCAATTCAAACAAAAACAACTTCATCTTCCGTCGGCCAGAATCTATATCGCCAGTTCAAATATCTCCTCCCGTTCGATTTTTTCCTCAGCTCGTTTTCTTCCAAACGATTTCAGCCCTTCTGTTGCAATTTTATTAGGCGGTTGCCTCGGCTGCACGATGGTCATGGAGCTTTAGATCCCCCCCCCTTCGGATCATTTCTCCTCCTCTCTAAGGGAACCTCATTCGTTGCCTTAGGAACGATGATGCTACCTATAGTTTAGAGGGGGGAAAAACGTGCACACACAAAATAGAGACTGAAACAGTATAGAATAAAACACCTAGACAAACACAGTATGACACTTAACACTGTATGGAATAAAACACTTAGACAAATGCAGTATACCACTAGTACAGTACAGAATATTATAGGCAAGAGCTTGGAGTTTCTATGCAACTCTCTAGCACACACACACAAATAATTTACAGTCATATGATGCAAGCAAGGAAATCATCCGTATTAAAAAAATGTTAATGGCTGTTGTGATACAATTGTGAATAACCAGAATAAAAACCATTTATGAGTGAACTTATTTAGTCAACACAGTATATGAGCAACCTTGATAGGGCAATCTGCTGAGTGCCTTTCCGATATGATATGGTTAGATTGTACTGTGGCAATTCTAGTTCCCACCTTGATAATTTTGCTTCATAAAGGGTATTATTAGTTAAATAGGTGAAAGGGTTGTTGGCTTGAATGACATGGGAACCTCCACTTACACAAATCTGGGTACGAGCTCCACATACCCAAGTATCGAACTTTTTCAGAGCTTCTGGAACACAAAATGCTTCTCTCTCAATAATGGACCATTTAATTTTTTCATCTCTTTTCTCAGTCCCAGTTTCCTTAGTTTTTCTGCCATCAGCCATTTTAATACCATATTGAAAAGTAGCTTCTGGGAGAGTTTCTTTATTATTCACATATTCACTGTATTCTTCTGGAGCACCAGGACAGCTTTCAGCATAACTTTCAAGCATATCTCTTTCCAGTTTGTTGGTTAATTTTGCTGTCATCCCCTTTATGTACACTGAGCAAGAGTTGACCCTTGGATCGATCTTCAGCATTTTCATGATATAAAATATTACCCTATAATAAAATATTACCCTATTCATTAGCTCGTTCTTTGTTTTTCTTCTCTGCGTTTTTCATCATCCATTCTTGTTTTTTGAAAATACGATTTCCTTTTTTCAGGATCTGCATTTTCATCTTGTTTTATTTTCCTTCTCTTTTCCAAGCAAGGTACATAGTCCCCAATACCTCCAAATATATTATCATCAGCTAGTTTAAGTCTTTTAGCTTATTTTAATATTCCTTTGTCTTTTTTATTATACAAGTCTTGTCGTAAATATGATAAAACTTGAGTTAACTTTTAGATTCAAAACATGAACACTCAAAGTTACTTGTTAGTAAAGTTGTAGGAATGTCACTGTCAACATATTCATCTTTCAAATCTATAATGTACGCCATTATGTTTGGAAGAAAAAGTTCGCCTTTCTCTGGATAGCGATTTTTGAAAACTTTTTGATAAATGTTTCTTCCCCTCTTTTGTTTTAAATTGAATTTCTTCTCCTTTATCCTTATGTTTCAAAAGTAGACTTTAACTTTTCCTCCTCTTTTTCTTTGTGATTGTTTTCATTACGCCAAAGACGATAGAAAAACTCTCACTCCTCTTATTGATGGAGGCACCGCTATATACTGTAAACACAATTACGAACACAGCAGATTCCTCATTCTGAGGTTACAGTATATGGAGGCTACTGCTATCGAAATTAATATTACGAGTAGTGTCTGCTTATGCTTGTAATACCCCTCCCCCCCCTAAACAGCTAATTTCTGGTGCAGGATCTTTTAAAAATTCTAAATTCTGATCAAAACGTGATCATTGCTGCCAGGCATAAAGACCAGCACGATGCAAGTTAAAATACTTTCGGCCACAAACTGAAAAAGCAGTAAAAAGCAAACTGATAAGAAGAACTCCAAATGTGAGGGTTGTCGCACCGTACACCCCTACACATATAAACCCTCTCTCCATACCGGGAGCAAGGGACTCTTGCAATTTTTAAAAAAAATATCCCCTTTAATTATGATATCAGAGTTATAAATGATCTATGTTCAGATCATTTATCGGTCATTTTAACTCTGAACTCAAACTCTCCTTTAATGATAATTCCAGAGCAACTCTCCATCGATTAATATCTCAACTCTCAAACGATTAATGTATCGTTTCTGTATATGGATATGAGAATATTGTTATTCTAATAAGGCATTATAATTACTTTAAATGAATTCCTTTCTTCATATAAATTACTGTAAAGAAACGGTGTAATCCATTATCTGTAATTCTGTATATAGATATTCAGCCGTACATGTATCTGAATTTGTCTGTAATAAGACCAAAGAGTTTGAATAAAAATCAATGCTCGGCGTATAATCTCTACATTTACCAAAAATTATTAGGTCATCTATGTATCTGTACAAAATATAAAGAGTAGTTTAGCCAGAATTTTGCTAGCTGGTTTTCCTTAAGGCAAGCCCTTTATTTGTGTGTATGTTTTCTTATTGAAAATAATATAATTTTCTTGCAATGTCAAATGCAGACACTAAACTCAAAAACACGATTTTAAAATGTTGCTAGAATGCCAACACTAAGCTATAGAAATAACCTATCAAAAATCGTACTCCAGTACAAATTACTAAGAATATTGAAACAAAAATTTGCACTAAAAACACATCGATGTGTTATAAAAGTTATTATAACACATTGATCAATAACTCCCGAGTCTAACATTGAAAACAACATTCTTTTTGCAAAATTTTTTTTTATTCATCAACATAACACCATTTGTTAATCACCTTTTAGGGTGATACAATCGTTCCAACGCTTTTCCAAATCTTTTTTTTTCTCCCCCCCCATTTTTTTTTTCGCAAGAAATCTTTTTTGTTGCGAGTAAATAGCGATAAACAGCTTTCTGAATCATCGACTCGTTGCGGTTTTTGTTCCATCGAAAGCAATCGCGGCACCCACTTGGAAAAAACCTTTTTCACTTCACTTCAAAAAACCTTTTTCAGTAAATACACTTCCATATTATATCTGTGTCATCTCAGCAATCTCACGGAGCTTCACTTTACGATCTTTCATTATAATTTTTGTCACTTCACTCACATTTTCCGGTGTAACGGCTTCCACAGGTCTACCCGAGCGTTCCGCGTCATTTGTGTTGGTACGACCACGTTTAAACTCGGCAAACCACCGACAAATCGTTGCTTTTGATGGACAAGAGTCCGGGTAACATTTTTCAATCCATTGTTTCGCTTGCACGGTGTTTTTACCCATTAAAAAACAATGTTTTATCAGAACACGAAACTCGGTTTTTTCCATTTTTTAAACAAACTACAAAACGACTTTACTCCAACCTCGATAACTCAGCTGTTTCTGGTCCGATCGACTTAAAATTTTGACACGTTTCAAGCAAAGGTTAGTACTCTAGAAAGACCTGGTTACTGGTTTACTACGAGCGCCATCTCTGGGTTAGTCTCGGGAGTTATTGATTGATGTGTTAAGTCATAGGAGATTCTTCGGGCCACCTTGTAAATCTATATCAGAGTAAGGCACTACCTATATCCACGCACAAGAGGTAACTTAATTATGTCCAGATGGACGTGAGAGAACCTCTCGTCAGGTACAAGGAATTGGAGCAAAGGGGTCTTAGTATGCAAGTGTACTTGCAGCGACGCTCTTCAACGTTAAAAGGCCTTACTCAACTAGCCCGAAGAGATATCTTTTCGGCTTGATTGGTAGGCCCGTTGCCTTCGGATCCCTTGGTCCAGGGTTCGATTCTACTCTGCCGTTTCGCGACCGCCACAAGTGGTGACCCCGGACGAGAACACTAGATGGCAGCACGACTGCCTGTACCTACTAATTGCATATGCCCGACGATCGCCGTTAGTGGTGACTCTGGGCTTGAGCACTAGGTGGCAACACGGCCTATGTTTGCATATGTTCCGATGCAATAACACTTGTCTCTGTGTGTCTAAGACAAGCGCAACTAGTGATATTCCGTTCCTGGCGCACGTTTCGGCGCCTTCTGACAAAAAAAGACCTTCTGAACAAAATGGCGCACATCTCCATTCCGTATCATCACGCTGCGTTGATACTGGAGGGGGAGTATTGCAGCGACGCTCTTCAACGTTAAAAGGCCTTACTCAACCAGCCCGAAGAGATATCTTTTCGGCTTGATTGGTAGGCCCGTCGCCTTCGGATCCCTTGGTCCAGGGTTCGATTCTACGCTGCCGTTTCGCGACCGCCACGTACTTTAGATTGCTGACAATCGATGCAAGTTTTACACCATACGCCTCCATATCCTTATTCATACCCGGTCAAACATATTTCGATCCTATGAGGTGTTTAGTACAGCACATCCATAGGTGCGACAAACTATGCAACTCATTAAAAACTCTACGTCTTAACTGATGAGGAACATAGAACCTGTTTACGCCTCTAGAACTATCCGTGTATAGCGATTTAGTGCCATCAGGCATTTGTATTTTTATCAACTTACCACTGAATTCCGTGCTACCTTCTAAAATTGAAATCAACTCCTCATCTTTTTCTTGAAACTTCGACCATAACTCCAAATTCGACAGTGAGGAAAACTGTATTTCACTAATCCTAGACAAAGTGTCAGCTTCGACATTACCCTTACCTGGTAAGTACCGAATGTCAGTAGTAAGTTGTGAAATAAAATATAGTTGTCTCAACCGTCTGGGAGGGACCTTTTCATGTTTCTGTGAAAACACGAAGATTAAAGGTTTATGGTCTACGTACAAAGTAAAAATACGACCTTCCAATAAATGTCGAAAGTGCTGTATGGCACTATACGCTGCCAATAATTCTCGGTCGTAAGTGGAATATTTAAATTGTGCAGATGATAACTTCTTCGAAAAGAATCCGAGATGTCTAGGACCTTCAGAAGAAATTTCTTGGGGTACTCCTCCCATAGCAAAATCACTGCAATCTATAACCAATGCTAATTTTGCATCCACAGAAGGATTGTATAAAAGCGTTGCATTCGCCATAGCTTTTTTAATCTCCTCAAAGCTTTTCTCCATTTCCGGATTCCATTGAACCTCCCTTTTGTCACGTTTTTTTTGCACCGATTAACAGCCGATTCAACGGTGACAAAATAGATGCAATATCCGGAATGAACCTATAATAATAATTTACCATACCTAAAAACCGACGTAAGTCAGAAATCGTAACGGGTTTTGAGTAATGTACAATTGCTTGAACCTTTTCACTATGAGGAGTACATTCTTTGTCATTAATTGTATGCCCCAAAAAATCTATTGTGTTTTTACCAAAGTCACATTTGGACTCGTTCAACTCGATACCATAATTTTTAAATCGTGTGAAAACTTCTTCCAAATGCATTTTGTGCTCGATATGGTTTTCACTGGCAATTAGGATGTCATCCAAGTAAGGGAAACAATAATCGAGTCCTCTCAAAACCTCATTAATGAACCTTTGGAAAGTCTGCGTGGCAGAACAAAGATCAAAGTTTAAAAATGGAAATTGGAAAAGTCCGAAAGGTGTAATAATGGCTTTTTTGGGTATATCTGGAAGGGTGCACAAGTATTTGGTGATAAGCACGTACCAAATCTATTTTTGAAAATACATTCTTTCCTTTTAACATATACATACAATCTTAAATGTGAAGGGATAGGGTATTTATCGGGTATTGTGATATGATTTAAAGCCCTGCTATCTCCCGTGAGTCTCCAATCTGATGATCTTTTGGGGACCATATGCAAGGAACTTGGCCAATTACTTTTCGATGGCCTGCAAATACCCCTCTCCATCATATACTCGAATTCTTGTTTTGCGATTTTGAATTGAGCTGGATTTAACCGACGAGCTTTTGCACAAACGGGGGGGTCAACAGTAAGGATGAAATGTACAGTATCGTGCTTAATTGTATTCGTAGAGGAAACGTTCAACTGTGTAATCCCTTTAAACTTACGCAAAGGATCCAAGTATTCGGATTTTCCGACAATGGTTTTTACTACTGGGACATTACTTAAAGTAGTTTTGCCCTTAGCTTTTAAATCAGTTAAAGAATCAACCAATCAGCGTTTTCTCAAATCACCCAGTAAATCAAAATGTTCTAGAAAGTCCGCACCGATAATAGGCTTGGTAATCTCAGCGATAACGAAAGGCCATTGAAAATTACTTCTTAAACCTAAATCAAGTGTCAATAATTTAAAACCGAAAGTTGCAATTTTAGAACCATTAGCTGCATATAAAAAGAAATCAGTTTTCCCATTGCCTTTAGTTACATACGATTTAGGATAACAGGAAACATCACTACTTGTATCAACTAGAAAACCGGTATGATTGTTTACATCATTAACAAAAAGCTTGCGACTTTCACCTCTTAAAACAGAAGTCGTTGCTACTCCTGTGAGTGATTCAAGTTTTTTTTGTTCAAATGCACAAGGAGGTATGCAACGTTTCGCCTTTTCTCGATACCCAAAATGGTACCAGCACTGCCAACCTTCCCGTTTTTTAGCACTAGCTCTAGATACTGATGGACTTTGTCTACGTTGTGGTTTCGGTGATGCATGTCTTGAACCCGATCTAACCAATCTCGAGAGTTCATCTAACTGTTGTTGCATCTTAAACTATTGCTCATCTTGACGACTAACGTACCAGAACTCGAATTACCATCAGAAATAGAGTTTTTACTGTGCTGCGAAAACTCAATGATTTTGTCAACCATTTCCGCTAATTTGTTAAGGCTCTCTGAACTAACAGCTAAAACGGCTTGAACTTGCGATGGTAAACGCCTCGTCCAGATGTTCTTAAGAAAGGATTCATCTACATGGTTTTCAACTCAACTCTCGCATTTGTCTAAGCAATAAAGAGGGGGATCTATCGCCTAATTCCAAATCCTCAATTAGAGTTTTAACTTTCCGGTTTTGCGATACTTCAAACTGCTCTAGTAAGTGGTTTTTAAAACGTTTTTCTGAATTTCACTTGGTGTGAGTGTGTGTGTGTCATCAAATTTTCGATCCTTAATTTAACCAACTTCCCATCAAGCTAGAGCTTTGAAATTTTGGGAATCGTTCGTACTGGCCTAACAATGCAATATTTAGACGTTTGCGACAAGTTTTAACTAATATTTCAATAATTTTAATAAGTCAAAATATTCTTTCCTCTCGGCGCTTTTAGGATTGAGGAAAAAATTTCTTTCCCCCTCTGGGAACACCGGGCACTCCCCACGCCGCATGAGGTATCGTAAAACTTTTGTACTCACAAAGGGGAGATACTATCTCCCCTTTACTATCTCGGAGATAGTAAGGGTTGCTGACTTTTAGTCAGTAATCATTCGCAAGAAAGAAAGTTTCCAATATTTGGCGCCATGTCTTATCACAATAATTTTTTCTGAATTCTGGTTCCCATTTTTTTTTTTTTAATAGAATGACTTACAAACTTTCAAATGCATGTTTTGATTTTATGAGTATTATGAATTTTTTAATACGCTCACAAATGTCTCTTTTTAAGTAAATTTTAAAGTTAAAAATAACTAACAGTTTTAACTAATATTTCAATAATTTTCTCTGATAAACTTTGCCACCTTATAAAAACGTTGTTTTTAAAAACTTTGGTTTTTATATCGAATTTTTAGTGCTGTATAAGGTTATATACAGGGGCGGTTCACACACTATATCCGTAGCATGTGACAGAGTTTTAGGGTCCAATGAGGCATCCAAATGATCAAATTTAGTATGCTTGACCGTAATGCCAGCTAACCTAAAACTAGCTTCAAGTTGCATAAAAAATAACTACATTACGAGGCCAAAAACTGGGAACCTTAACAGTAACTTTGTCACAACCGTTATTTGAACCCACTGTTACTTCACTTTTAGCATCTGTATCCTCTTCAAGCGACATCTCAAAGCGACTTTTAGCTACAAAAAGAAAAATTTTACTGACCAATTTCCTGCCTCAGAGGTTCGAACCATAGATAGGGACGTTACTAATTCACAGGTCTCGGGGAGTTCCCGACGGTCACCATATCTTTCCAGCTTGCTTCAAAGCTTGACAGTCCAATTAGCATTTCCAGGAGTCGTCAACTCTTGTTCCTTCAACGGATCACCAGCATATGGGGAAGGAGTGTGTTGATAAAACCGTCAATTCCCATAATTTCCTTTCAGAGGGTGTGCGAGATGCAAGCAACTTTACTGTCATTCCGGAGAGCTGTTACATTAAACATTTCATTTTAGCTGCACAAAACTGTTTCATTAAATTAATTAGCCACACTGAAAACGGACTACAATACACGTAAAAGAAACTTCAAATGTCGGAGATTTTAAATAATGCTTATTTTAATGCAAGCAGAAACATCTTCAATCATTACAACAGTAATCCGATTAAAAGATTTATAGAACAACACATAATAATAATGTTTTTGTTGCCAATCGCACAGGAGCAAATCTCTTCCATAATCATTCAAGCAAACGATTTTTTCGTATTATTTACTTTTTTTTTTTTTTTTTTTTTTTGAGAGGCAAATAACTATTCATTTATTTCAAACTTAACATTTACAAATTTAAAACTTAAGTGAGTGGAGAAAAGATTGTTTGCTTCTTTTCTTCAAATCTCCTTACAGCTCCGCAGTCAAAATGATGTAGGAAGCCGCCACAAGTTTATCTTTAAAAAATAATTGGGGGTAATCAACTTTATCACATGTAAAAGAAAAATTATTTAAATTAATTTAAATATTTGAAGACATATAATATACTCGTTACTAATATGATATTAATAAGTAAAAAAAAATTATGAAATGTTTCTAAATATATTTTAACTTAAATTACTATTAAATAAAGATCTTCATGAAAGGAAACAATAATTATCTCTTCATAAATATTACTAATAATCCCATTAATAACTATTTTTAAATAACATCTAAAAATCTGTTTCATGAGAAATTTTTTAGTTTTAATCAGATTTAAATATGATCAATAAAAGGACAAATCCGGTATAATATCTGTATTAACATAAGCTTGGATAAACTATTACGTCATCAAAATATCTTAAATAGCTTGAAATTATTAATTTCTAAAAATTATATTCTAAAAATGTAAATAACTATTAGCATGACTCTTACTAGCAGGACCACCTGTGTGTCTATATAACATACATGCACACACACATATATCTTTAATTTGTTTATAACTCTTGCCATTATAACCAATATAATTTTCTCTTAAGACTAGATTAATAAGAAATTTAAATTTTTCCTAAGAAATAGAACTGTT
>BMAW01048603.1:102241-150373 GCA_019974015.1 Nephila pilipes
GTATTGCTTCGTTGGTTACGTGTACTAAAGGCAGATATTTAAAAACTAAAAATGCATGCAACAGTGTTGGTGCTACATCAAAATCCATAAGTATGGTTTAAGCATAAAATGAAAAGCCTTGGAAACAGGGACTATAATCCAAGTAGGATCCTCACTTTCATGCTCATATAATAAAGAGAGGATGGAGATGTTTTCAGGAAGAAACAATTCACATTCGACAAGATTACACTGAAGATGATAATCCATGGGTCAAGAGCTGTAATAGTCATCATAACAGTGATCTACTAGAATCTCTAGAATTCCAAGACAGTTCTGCTGACAGTGTAAGTACATCACTAAAACAAACAAAGCAAATCAACCAACTCAAGTTCAGTGATTGAAACTGCCTAGTGAGCAGAGCAATCCTGTGGTACGAAGTCTTCAAAGAAAGTATTACAACCTGTTAGCTTGGAGAATTGAAGGACTCTGAGCAAACATATTTTGGTTCATGCCAGTTAATCTCAGAGTTAAATTTAAGTAAAACTATAACTTTGTAAAACAGTTCAGATAAGTTTTAGTTGTCCCATAACAAGATGGTATTAAGTAAATTTTAAAATAAAGTAGGACTTCGTGACAGTAATTTAATTCATTTGAGGCTCGAGGTATTTTGTAAAAAGAGCATTTAGAGTGTAGGTTTTAGATCTATTTAATGTGGCGCCACGTACTAAGTTCTTGTTTATATTATGAACTTGTAGAAGGATGCCATTCCTAGATGTGACGTAGGGCAAAGCACCGTAACCTAATGGAAATAAAATTAACTTAAATCTACTGTTGTGGTCTGTACATTATTATATTGCCCTTGCTCCCTCAAGCAGATTCACAGAAGGGCGTGAAGTTAATTGCCATTCCTTGTATCATTGAGATACATCTTGTAGAGTATCTCACTTAGAGGCGGTATTGTGTGATTTATGCCAGACAGAGAGACAGATACTACTCCAACTTGTGTTTTTGTGTTATGTTTACTACAAAATAATTATTCTGTATTCTTTTCTATCGCCATTAATTTAGTAATACAATTGCACTTGTAATATAATATCTTGTAAATAAATCAATATAGTTCTAAATAGTCTGATAATCATTTACAATAACAATTTATACATAGATCACCTATATGCTCACTGTATTGTCCAAATCTGCTTTTAAATTATTTGTTTGGAGCTTTCAATCAAAACAATTTAAATTCTTTATCCAAAGATATTTCATTGCTTTGGGATGGTACTTATCCTATGCCTCAAAACAAAACCAAAATGTTTCCTAGCTGAACAACCTTCTTGTTTTAAGTTTAAAATTTTACAAGTCTACTTACTGATCAACGATGAAAAAGTGACCTATCATCGCCCTACGGTTGTCACTATTTTTGAATCTAATGAGATTTCCTTTAGCTGAATTTTTAATATTCATTATTTGCAAAATCTAAAACGATTGAATTGTGGTGTCTTGAGAACATTTTTGGTAGCCTTGTTATTTTACATTTCGAGAATGGCAAGAGCCAAATCATGTCCATTAATCTGTAGCGCCTAAAGCCCAAGACTATCAAGATTCTCAATAATGTCCTCCTAAAGACAGCTCAGACAAGTAGAACCTAAAAATTTAGTGCAGGGTCTCAAAAGCTCTTAGAACCTTACAGGGCATTCAGTTCTGAGGATGTCTGCTGAGAAGCGAGTCAGATCTTGCCTGCACAGAAGAGTCAGAGATCCCTCTCAGGATGAAATTCCACCTATACCAGAGAGGCACAAGCCCCGAAAACTAAATTGTTTGTCTGACTCCAGATAGAAAATTTCAAAGGTGGGTAAGAGTTGCAATGGAGGCACAAGACACTCACCAGCTCCCGCTTACATACAATCTATCATTACCCTCATGCCAAAAATCTAATTTATCTTATTATATATGAGGACAGTTGGCATTGTGTTCTAAAGTTTTATGAGCTAATTTAGAAATAATTATTGGTTCTAGAAGCTTTTAAACATATTTTAGGAACTTCTTATAATAGTTCAATTCTTCATTATAAATTTTAAATAATGATGAGATTCTCTCAGTTTGAAATTTGAGGATCAGAATAGATTAGCAAAATTGAGTATACTTCAATGTTCAACAAGTTATCATAGATTTGATAAAGTGCTTACCAGAATCAAAGATAGATATAATTTTTGCACCTATTAGCTGTTCTGAATAACACTATATATGGTACCATTCAGAATTTAGAAAGCTAGTTACTGTTTACTCTCTTACCACTTGCAATGCAAACCACACTTCCATTTGAGACCTTCTTTAGGTATGGACTGTACATGCATGTATTTTACAAGAGTTCAATGAACTATTTCTTTAAATTTACTCAATAAAAAGTATCAAACATAAATGATGAGTCTCTCCTTTTCAAGCAAGGCCTATTTTCATTGCTTTTGCTGATTGATGATTTTCAGAATGGCTACAAATATGTTTGTATAGCCTTTCTTAGAAACTCTTGTAGTGACATCTTCTATAGTGGTTTAAATAACTAGAGTTAACGAAACTTGATGACTTTTAATCAAATGCAAGATTCTAGTATAACTACCTCAAACTTGGAAGAATATAGTTAACATCTACTTATGTGTGTAGACAAGACAGAAGAGAATTACCATAATTACTGCTGTGACCAGCTAGAACTTGTGTGGTCAGTATGTCTTTACTTAAAATTGTTCTTAGATTCTTCTACATTACAGTTTTTAATATATTTTCCAAAGCCAGCCATAATCATCATGAGAACAAATTAAAGAGCTTTTGAAAGACATTAATTATTGAGAATATTTTGCAATTTACTGAGATATATATGTTAATCCTGGAGAATAATTCTCCACAGTGTTTTCAAGCTAGAAGATATATATATACAAATATAATTTAAAAAGTACAATATATCAAATATAATTTATAGGGAGATCTTATCAATTTTCAGGCATAAAAACTAAGAGAATTTTCACAATAAATAAAATAAATGTAAGCACTTTAATTGTTTAAATATTATTTTAGGTGGAAATAAGATATGAGTTTTCCTATACAGAATGGTTTCTATTTTCTTTGCAGAAGTAGACAATTCTACATCTTCAAGAAATGATTCAGATTGATCTCTAATTTTCACCCCTTCCTTTTGTGAATTATCACAGTGAGCTTTGATTTCTTTCTTCATGTGGAATGGACAACCCGAGCATGCAGATATGCATTTTCTGATAATTTGGATATTTCTAAAAAGTTTATTTTCTCTATGATGCTCTTACTAACAATGTAGATTCCGCGGAAATGCTTGGCATACACTGAACTATAGTTTGCATTTTAATCTGTTGGTATTTTCTTTCCCTATACTCACTACTGTCATTTCTGGGAATTAAAACAAAAATGTAGGTTCCCCTGAGTTTATTTGAAACAGAAGGAAATTTTAATAATACAAGGCATTCCTATAAAAATATATGTATGGGTTTGGGATTTCTTATAGTGCTGTATGCAGTCCTTCCAATTACGAACACTGATGCCCCAAATGTGTATGTAGTAGAGGTTTTCGACCAGTGGCTATTCTTTTTATGAGCGTTCATCCCAATCTTCCATTTCAACAAGTAGCACAGTCCTGTTCATACCACTCCATCTCAAAATCTGAATCACAGTCAGATCCTCACTGGGGCAGAATTGTCCAGTGTTGCCCTTAAACTTTTGGATGCTAAACTATTTGGTTGTGGAATTAAAATTTGATTGTCAAATCGATTAGCATGGAACCCTGAATATTTTAATTAGCGACTTTTCAAAATTAATATCCTGATATTAAATGAAACAATATTCTTGTATTTCAGATTTTATTGAGATTCAGCAAACTCAAAAATCAGTTTATCTAGTAAATATGTCGAAAAATACAAAGACATAAACTAAAATAAATGGAAATCTTTTTATAAACAAATAAAATTGGCTCTTTGGAACCGTATAATTTTTGAGGAACCACTTGAACAATGTTATAGAGCGTTCTTTCAAGACTCACCAATACCATGAAGTTCTACAATCACGTACTTAGTTCAATCTTTGGAGATTAATTTGTACCTGAAAAGGTCATAATGGCATTAGCTCTGACAAATAGGCAGAAATGCATTAGAAATATATGTAGCCCCATTAACCCTATTGAGTTGTAATGGTTTATATCTTGACCAATAATTGTAAAATACCCATCTCAGCTTTTATATTTCTGAGTGGTGTTATGAACATTGTCAAATCTCGATGATACTCATTTCTCTTCATAAGAACAATTTTTGACAATGCATGTATGGATAGCTGACACTCTATTAGAGGTGGAAAGATGATAACATATACATGCGAAAATTTGTCATAAAATGATCAATTATATCTATCTATCTTTATTTATTTTTCAGTATGCACTTAAACAACAATTATCCTGAACTAAATGAAACCAGGATGTGTAAGCAAGGCAATCCCTCCATGTGCAAGGCAAAGAAATGTATGAATACTGAATTTAATGTCAAAATGATGTTCTATCTATCTATCTATCTTTTTATTTTCATATGCCATAAACAACAATTATCTAAAACTAATAATGAAGCTTATGTTAACAGGTTTATGCAAATCCTCAGAACACGCATTCTGACTTTCAAAATTGCATTGATATACATGAGCACAAATTGCTAACTAATGTGTCTTTGATACAATAATTCTGATAAAGATATTCTTAAAGTGGAGTTCTAAATAATATTTGAAATAAAGCAGTAAACTGACATACAAAATAAAGAATAATTTTACTACTCATTAATAGATATGTTTCTCCAGTTAAACAATATAGGCAGTTACAAGTAAAATTCTTTACTGACTCCATTTATTCTGAATTAAATCTTTACCAAAACATTTGACTTTTTAACTTTTCATATTCTCTGCATGGCCTAATTTTAGCATGTAGTATTTATTAGACATAAAACACATCAAATTGACAATCTATATGATATACATACTTCAAAATCTACATGTAGTAGTTGCTTTGTGTCACATATTTAATGGTACAATCATGACTATTGTTCTGGAATGCTGAAATCATTAAATATACAGTTTTCAATGAAATGAATAACCTTGAAAATGAAAGTTTATCCTGACAGTAACGAAGGCGATTTGATTCTTAATAACCTACTAGTTTAATATCAAGGACCAGATTAGAAAGCCCAATTATCAAATCGTGATACAAGACTCTACTATATTCAGATAGAAAATGTGTGCAGATATAATGTAATTAACATTATTATATTAACATTTATGACGTTACTATAACACTGCCATAAAACACAAAGATAAAAATTCCAAGGGTAAAAGAAATCAGCCTTTAGAAATTCATTAAGCTATGAAAGATAAACACAAATATCCACAATATTAAATATTTAACAAAATGATATTCAAATGCTCATTACTAGAATATCATCATGAATAAAAATGCTTTAACAAAGAGTGATCGCACCTAAACAAAACTAACCTATAGTCAATCATTTCCTGCAATGTATTTTTAAAACTTTTTGAATAAAATAGGATCAAACAAAGCTTGCTAACATATTAATTACTTAGAAATATTTAGGAATATGTAAGTTTAGTAAAATAGAAATAAAATTAACAATTTATTCAATACATAAGATTATAGGTAGAAGGCATGGTATCTAACATATAATAAAATAGTATTAGCTTTTATAATTATTTATGGAGTGTAATAATAGACTCTCTAACCTGGTGAGAATTTTAGTGAGCTTGTTGCAATATTCTTAAAGTTTTCAAATAATAAAGGATTTAGTGTTTATGTAATTCCCTTCTAACGCTTTCTTAAAATTTTAAAATCAAAATTAGCAATTTTGAGTGCAAAATTAATTTATTATCGTTGATTGACATAAATAGGAACATATTCATGCACAATTACATTTCCGAAAAGATTATATAACATTGAGTTTACAAATTGAAGGGGAGGGAAGGTAAGTGTTCAATGCATTCAAAATATCACTTTTAAGATAAAAACTAAGTCAAATAAATACTTTGCAATAAAACTAGAGATATAATTTATCAAATAACAACTCAGAAAAACAAACTTAGATCAATCTAACTACTCGGATCTTAAATGTAATTAATCATAATGTACATCAACAACTTTGGAGGCGATCAAGTGGCTAAGCAAGATGAATAATCCCTTGAAGCACAATATGCATTTTTCGTTATGTATAATAAATTAATGACAAAATTTCATATAATATCAGAAATGAGAATCAAATGCAATAAATCTGCTTACACAGCTCTCTATTGAAATAGCATAGCATATGTGATCATAATCAAATGTATACTACACAAAACACCAACAGGCAGTGAATTAAATCAATGAAAAAATTCTGCTAGCAAACAATACATACTCACCTTCGAAATGTAAGAAAAACTTTACAAATTCTAAAACCTTTAATATCAAAATCCAAATAACACTCGATCATTAACTCCCAGATACTAACATTGAAAAACATTTTTCAAAATTTTTATTCATCAATATACTTTTATTGTTAATCCGCAGTTTAGAATACAATCGTTCCAACAACTTTCCAAATCTTTTTCCTCAAATTTTTCGCAAGAAATCTTTTGTACGAGTAAGGTGTGATAATAAGT
Source organism: Nephila pilipes (assembly GCA_019974015.1). Classification (NCBI taxonomy): domain Eukaryota; kingdom Metazoa; phylum Arthropoda; class Arachnida; order Araneae; family Nephilidae; genus Nephila; species Nephila pilipes. Next base: position 108,917 of record BMAW01048603.1, read on the forward strand.
TTCTGATCATCGACTCATTGCTGTTTTGTTCGTCGAAACAATCTTGGCGCCATAGGAAAAACCTTTTCACTTCACTTCGAAGATTTCCTGGTCGATCGCATAAATTTTGACAGTTTCAAGCTAAAGGTTAAGTACTCTAGAAGACCTTTTGGTTTCTACTGACCTCTGAGTTAGTTTCGGAGTTATTAGATCATTAATTTAATCAAAGAACACACTTACATGCCAAATATTTGAGAATTTTATTGCTCAAAATACAAAATAATTCAGTATCACCGTTTGTTTTCAATAGTTAGTTCAAAATTCTTTTCAATTTTCTTAATAAATTACCAGGACTAGAACTATGTGAAAAGGCTCAAAGCAGTAATATTTTTATGCTGAAAGAAAAATTTTAACATGAACTAGTATCTCATTTAAGTAATAACTGGTTTAAAAGTTATAAGCCAACACTTAGATCAATAATAACAAAGAAATTGTGACGATAATGTGATATGCAGAGAAAAATATAGCAATATTACCCAATGAAGACTGTATAGTACAAAGCTTCAACAGATTCCATCACAACTGACTGGACAGAAACTTGCATAGAAGTATATCTTCTTTTATTAACATGTATGATATAAATTACAAGTACTTCTATCAAAAATTTTAAAGATAAAATCTATTAATTTAAGTTAAAGAATGATTATCATATTTAAAACATATAACGATAAGTGTAATCATTAAATTTCTGAGATATAGTTATATAATATTCAATAAATATTTAAAATATAAATATACATAGTAGAATTTAGATAATTACAACAAGGTTCCTAATATTCACCTAATCAAGATCATGCATATCAAAGAAAAATTAACATTCAACAGACTAATGGTTAAGGCCAAGCACATGCGATATATTATTATCATGTATATCATGCCCTATCTATATACATATATGTATACTATATATTCGCATATGTGTTACAAATTTCTAACTGTAGGTAAAAACCAGATAAAATCAGTCACACAATCAATTAAAAATTAACGTTCTGTTCTTAGGAAAATTTAGATGCTCCTTCTACAAGTTTACATAATATAAACAAGAACTTTAGTACATGTGGCGCCATCTATTAAATAGACTAAAAACTAATATCTAACAGGCAACGGTGCAAACCTGATCTTTTTTTTAACTGGTGATGTAGGCTTGTCAACTGGATTGCTCTTATGATTTATTGCACAATCAGTTTCAGGAGAGTTGTCAGAAAAACATGGTTTGAGCCTGTCTATAGAAATGTTAACATTTTTATTTTTTATGAGAAGTGTGAAAATTTTATCAGATCGTTTAATAACTTGATATGGTCCATGATATGGCAGTTGCAGACTCTGACAAATAATGTCAGTGCGCACGAAAACATGTGAACAATTTTTAAGGTCTTTGAAAACGAAGGGTTTCTGCTTGCAGTTATATGAAAATGGAATAGGTTTCACTTGTTTCATAGTTGCTTTAAGTTTTTGGACAAACTCTGATTGTGGTTGGAATTTAGTATCTTCAAAGAAATCGCATGGTAAACGAATGTTTTCACCATATAGAAGTTCCGCTGGAGTAGATTGAAAATCAGCACGCCAAGTTGTTCTCAATCCGAGCAATATGATTGGAAGAGATCTTGTCCAACTTTCATTTTCATGACACATTATACTCGCTTTTAGAGTCCGATGCCATCGTTCTATGCATCCATTTACCTGTGGATGGTATGATGTAGTTCTATTTCGTTTAAATCCTATTAATTTTGAAAGTTCTTGAAAGAGTTGTGCTTCGAATTGGGTACCTTGATCAGTGGTAATGACTAAAGGTGTTCCAAAACGTGCGATCCAACCTTTAAGCAAGTTGTCTGCTACTGTTTCTGCTCGAACATCAGGTAATGGAATTGCTTCAGGCCATCGACTGTATCGATCTGTGATAGTCAAGCAATAACGAAATCCTTCAGATGATGGTAAGGGACCAATAATATCTAAATTGATTTCTGTGAAGCGTTTGCTGACGTTGTGATATTGTTGAAAAGGACTCTGCACATGTCGTGTAACTTTGGACTTTTGGCATTTTAGACAGCTTCTAGTCCAAGTTCTTGCATCCTTATTTATTGACGGCCATACAAACTTCGATTTCAGTAATTTGGTTGTAGCCTTGATTCCAGGATGGGCGAGGTTATGAACACTGTTGGAAACAATTTTCCTGAATGATTCTGGTATATAGGCCTCTTTTTCTTTGTAGAACTGTCATAAAATATATCACAGCTGGAACCAAAGACAGGAACTTTTTCTAATTTTAGCGAAGAATTCTGAGTAGAAAGAATTTTTTTTAACTCCTTGTCAGTTTCCTGCGCTTTAGCTATAGCTTCATAATCAAGTGCCGACTGAATATGAAGCTCGTCTATTCTAGACAGAGTATCGGCAATGATGTTTTTTCCAGATATGTGCTGAATGTCAACAGTGAATTGCCCAACATACTCCAGATGCCTTTGCTGTCGAGGAGTTGCTTTTTCTAATTTCTGCTGGAATGCATAAGTTAGTGGTTTATGGTCAGTAAAAATTGTAAAGTTTCTACCTTCCAAAAAATGTTTAAAATATTTTACAGAAGAATATGCAGCCAACAGCTCACGGTCGTATGTGTTGTAGCGTTTCTGGGTGTCAGTTAGTTTTCTTGAAAAGAAACTAAGGGGTTTCCAGATGCCATCTTCTAGCTGTTGTAGTACAGCTCCTATACCATTATCAGATGCATCAACCATTAAGGAAATGTGAGCATCTTCAGAAGGATGAACTAGTACAGTCGCATGACATAGTTGTTGCTTACAATTTTGAAAAGCTTGAATTGCTTCTTCCGTCCATGGAATTTTGTTGTTGTCATTATTTTTCTTTCCTCTTAGGTATTCATTCAGAATGGCTTGATTTTCTGCAGCATTAGGAATAAATCGATGGTAAAAATTGATAATTCCTAAGAATCTTCGCAATTCCTTTATAGTTTCAGGAAGCTTGAAATCTTCGATTACTTTTATTCTTTCTTTTGTTGGCTCAAACCCATTGAAAGAAATACGATGACCTAAGAAATTTACTTCAGTTTGAGAGAATTTGCATTTTGCAACCTTGATTACCAAGCCGGCATCTTGAAGACGTTGGAAAACTTGTCTAAGATGACTAATGTGCTGTGCATCATCCTTAGATGCAATGAGAATATCATCAAGGTAGCTGAAACAAAAATCTAAGCCCCGAAGTACAGAATGAAGAAATCGTTGAAAGGTCTGGGCAGCATTTCGCAATCCAAATGTCATTCTGGTGAATTCGTATAGACCAAAAGGTGTGCAGATGGCTGTTTTTTCTATGTCAGATGGTTCTACTGGTATCTGATGGTAGGCTCGTTCTAAATCAAGTGTTGAAAATACAGTGCATCCATACAAATTATGAGAGAAATCATGCAAGTGTGGAATAGGGTACCTGTCTGGTTGGGTGACAGCATTCATAGCTCTGTAATCCCCACAAGGTCTCCAACCACCGGTTTTTTTTTGGCACTAGATGTAATAGATTTGCCCAAGGACTACTAGAGGGTCTGCAAATTCCTTGTTCTAGCATATATTCGAATTCCTCTCTTGCGATTTTGAGTTTGTCTGAAGCTAGGCGACGAACTTTTGCTGTGACGGGTGGACCATTTGTTATTATATGATGCGTAACTAAATGCTTTGGTTCTCTAATCAGTGAACTTTGAAGTGTTATTTCCTTGAATTCATTAAGAAGACTAGCCACTGAAGAAGTAAATGATGAAGAAGCTATTGTAGTGAGAGAAAAATTTGGAAAAGTTGCTATTTTACCAAATGATGACAAAGAAGTTAAAGGATCGATAAGACATTTTCTTTTTAAATCAACTAATAGTCCGAATTTTTTGAGAAAATCTGCTCCTATAATAGCTCTTGAAACATGTGCTATTGTAAAAGACCAAGTAAATTGGCGGCGAAGTCCAAGATCTAATTTTAGAGTTTTGGTACCAAAAGTTTGAATTTTTGAACCATTAGCGGCAAATAAAATAAAATCTGATATTTTATTATTCCTTTGTTTGTATACAGGAATTACAGATATATCGGCTCCCGTGTCGATTAAAAACTGCTTACCAGTTGATTTATCATGTAAATATAAGCGGCAACTTTTCTCGCCAATATCGCCAGCCGCATCAAGCGATTGGCTTACTGGTTTTCCGAATTTTCTTTTTTAAACTGGCATGGCTGTACACATTTTTTTGCATTTTTTCCAAATTTAAAATGGTACCAGCAAAATTCGTATCGAGCCGAATTAGATCTGGATCTTCTTCGTCTGTCATTTCCTCTCGATTTGCTGCGTGACCTAGTATTTCGAGAAAATTCATCAAATTTTTTTGTTAATGCAGCAATGTCGGCTTGCAATACATCTAATTTATTGCGATCGAAAGATGACGCCGAATTTGGCAATGAGCCAACTTTCGTTACTTGGCATATTTCTGACGAACTGTAAACAGCAATAATTTTATCGGCCATCTCGGCAATTTTATCTAAAGTATCGTTACTTATAGTTAAAATGGCTTGTGTTTGTTGTGGAAGCCTTTGTAGCCACAAAGATTTGATAATTTCATCAGAAATGGAATTTCCTGCCAAGCTTTTCATTTGGCGTAAAAGATCGGAAGGGCGTTTGTCGCCAAGTTCGAGATCAGTCAACAGCTTTTTTAATCTCGACTCTTCGGTATCAGTTAATCTGTTTAATAATGCTTTTTTCAAGGTATTATATTTTTCATTTTCAGGAGGATTTGACAAAATATCTACAACAAAATCTAAAACATTTTCGTCTAATGCAGCAACGACGATATTATATTTTGTTGCATCTTGCGAAATACCGCTATTGGCGAATTGCGCTTCAAGCTGCAAGAACCATAATTTTGGCTTATTTCTCCAAAAAATTGGCGGTTTAACCGCTACTCGATTGATTTCCGTGTTTGGATTATCGAAATTTAATGCAGTAGGATCACTTTTGTTTTCATCCATCTTAAATGAAGAATACAAATAGCAAAATTTTAATGCATAAACATACCTTAATATCCACTGATTCGAATAGAATGCTTCAAAATCACGTCCTAAGTTACCAAATATAGGTGATTGCTATATAAATATATGTTGCTTTAAATATTATCAGACGATTTAGAACTACATGATTTATTTACAAGATATTATATTTACAAGTGCAATTGTATTACTAGCACTAATGGCAGACAGAAAAAGAATACAGAATAATTATTTTTGTAGTAAACATAACACAAAACACAAGTTGAGTAGTATCTGTCCTTGCTCTGTTCAAGCGATTAAATATCACCACACATATGTCCTGTTCTTTATTTATTATATTACTTTGCAAGAAGTTCCATAAACTGGAAAAAGAATGTGCACTGAGATAAATGTGGTACTATTTAACTGAAAAATTTAATTTCATATAACTCAAGTGATACATTTAAGGACAGAATTGATATTAAGGATTTCAGAGATATTAAACACTTTAAAAATTCATGTATATTACAAGTTTATAAAGTTTTAATGCATACATAGCGAGTCATTACGTGTATAATGTAAAATTTGGCTGCTTGGTTTGTAAATATATATTTATTTTAGATAAAGAGATCAATTTTGACTTTGAAAATGTCAGAGACAAAATATATGACACTTTTGAAGTGAGTAGCCCTCAGAAATTTATTTCCCTTCAAAACTTCATCTTGAATTTGTTAATATGTAAAACATTCAAAGCAAGACTTTTAAAGTTGACTGTGAATTATCTTGCTTTACAAGCACAACAGAAGCACACCTCGAACTACATTAGCTGTGGAATGTCTTGCATTTGTTTAATTCATATTGTTTAAACCTGCATTTTTGTACTTCAAATTATTTATTATATTCGGGAATATATGCTTAAATTATTATTTGAAAAAGCACAAAAAATAAAGAAATTTGGTTTAATTAATATCATTTTTTTCCATATTTCTCAATTTTTATTTTTTTAAATGTTCAATCATGAGTTGTATCTTATTTAATTTGTGTATACATCTCTATTCATTATTTTTTTTTATTTATAATGTATATATTTTATGAATTCTTTCAATAGATTGCATAGGTCTTATTAAATGTAAAGTCCCATTTATTTCTGTTATTCGTTTAAATTATTTTCATGAAGATTTTAGCATTCGAAATATGTTATCTATAGTTGAATAAATAAAGTAATTATTTGTATTGAAAAATTTTTGTTCATTTTTTAGATATTTTCTGACAATCAAAACAGTCATTCTTAATGCATTGGAATGTAATTTATATTTAAATAATATCATTTATGATCATGTTTCAAAACTTGAACCTAATTAAAGATTTTGTTGCATCACAAATCATCGTAGATTCTTTGAAAATTATTAAAAATTAATTATTAAATTATTATTTGCATGTATTACTTCAGATAAATTATTATTTTTATTGCTTATATTTTGGAGCATGTAATTTAATTGTGCTATATATTAGCTGTGTGTTTTTTTTTTGTGTTATTTCTACATTTGTATATATTTTTGCATAAATTTCGTTACGATAATTAATTTTGCACTCTGATTCTCAATTTTCTGGGAATATAAGAGCTATTTTAGAAAAAAAAAAATCCAGCAAAATGTTAACTGCACATATTTATTATTGAAATGTTCTTAATGCTGTAATTTTCCTTATTTTCATAAGTGTATATTTCAATTTTGATTACATTTGACTGAAATTATTTTATATTGGTTCATTTTTTTCTTAGATGCTTTTGTAATGTTATGAGCATTTCATGAGCTGTACATGTCCTCCTCCTCCCCGTAGGAATTAGATATCTTTCTATTATATATAATATACATCTTTGATAAGAAAACATTTTAATTGAGAATTATAAAAAAAGTAATCAATAAATGCACAAGTCTTATTAGTCTGCGAGGCCAGTAATTTGAAGATGACCTTGGCTTAATCTGGTACAGGAGAATCCAAATTCCAGTACGTGGAACTATTGCGCAGATTATCGGGATGTCCCCACGAAGAATTCAGTGGGAAACTGATATACATCCATGTTACCTACAGCACATTCAGGCACTTGAAGTGATTATACTCATCGGATAGCTTTTGCACAATGGTATATGGTTAGTTACTTGCCCAAGTACACCCTAACACAGAAATTAAAATATACTTTTTTCTTTTAATTGGATTCATAACAGGCTCAAATTATGTATTCAAAAGCGGAAATGAAGTTTTATCTTTTAGAATAATCGCAACATTTCAAATCGAAAATAATTTTTGTCTTCAAATGAGGAAAGTGCGTTTTTAGCAATTTTGCTTCTGAATTTTTTCCACTTAAAAGATGAATTAAATAATAAATATATATTTAATTCATTAATATGTATGTTTAATTACTTAAAAATGTGTCTACAATTCCGTGAAGAACTTTTTTGAATTAACTATTTCATTTTGTATTTAGGTGTGATGTATGTAGTGTGAGTCGCATAAGAAGATTACTTTTTTTGTTCTAAATATTTTATTCTAATAATTTCAGCTGATATATGTTTTTCTTTTAAATAGTTTCTGCAGTAAAGTTATTTAAATTTTAGCTGCAGGTATTGATTTAGAAAAAAATAATTAATATCTGTAGTGTGAGTCACATAAAAAAATCATTGTTATCCATCGTAGCATTATTTTTCATGTATTAATTGAATTTGTATCTATTTAAATTGAAAAGATTTTTATACTAAATATTTTATGAAAAAATATACACTTACTTCAGTATTTTCTTTGGCAATGTTTACTCAAAATAAAAATTTAGTGCACCTTTCTCAGAAATAATTTTTGGCTCAATTATTAGTAGTTATTTAAAGAATAACTTATTAGTTATTTAAGGAAACTCAATATGCAAATTTCAATTTTAATAACGAAATACTACATTCACCAAAAAATATATTTTCATATACAAATGAGATGGCAAAAACACCAACTGAGCGAAAATCTGAGCAAAGAAAAAGATTAAAAGTGTCTAGAAAGTTTGAAGAATTTCGCAAGCCAGAAACAATTCGACAAAAATTGGTTAGAAATAAAAGTAAATTGACAATTACAGCAGCAGAAAAAGAAATCAAAGGAATAAAAATGCGAGTAGAAATGAGAAAAGGCTTCGATAAATGTCTTCAAATGTAACTTTCTGTTTCTGCCCACCTAGCGAAAATTATACAGTATTTTGGAGCGAAAATTATACGCTTAAGTATTAGGATGAAATTCTGTCAGTATATTGGGCCTCAAATTCCTGCACAATTTTTACCTCTGACATACATGAATTATGAAAATGAGCTTTTATATTCCTATTGTTGTTGTATCATATATGCAACAAGACAAGTACGCTATGACCTTTTTCAATGAGGTAATTGTGGATAACATTAAGAAACGCAAACTTGTACTTGTTTTAATTTTCTGATAATTGCAATTTTTACTAGTAACGTAACATATACACGTTAATGTGTACATCTATTAAACATTAATAATTAAATAGTTATACAATTACTATTGTTAAATAATTATGTAACTGTTGTCGTATACACACACACATTCTTTTATTTAAATCTGCAAAAATAAATTAACATTTGTGAATAACAATGGTCACTGAAAAGAAAATCGCTCTTTTAATAGATAACTAGGATAATATTATGTTAATGAAATTATTTTTTGTATTTGTATCGAAAGTTATATTTAAGATTGTGTGAATCATAAAATTTTTATTATTGAATTAAATCGAAAGGATATTGCTACTGATGCGCATTTTGTTGTTGTAGAATGTCCCCTTTTAGATTGAGTCATAGCCCATAAAATTAATGGCATTTGCTTATTACAATGAAAATTTCAGTTTTATACCATGTGGTCTGTTAATTTTGACTAATAAAATGAGTAACTTGTTACACAAAAAAATAAAGCATTCAAACTTGGAATTAAATATAAATACCTATATAATATCAAATAGTTTTGGTTGCATTTCAAATAATTATATATGCTCTCACTATATACTGGGCCGCGGTAGCCTAGTGGTCATGGTTTCTGATTCGTGGCCGGCGGTTTTCGTTCAGGTTGATCCTTGGCCGCTAAAGACCTGCCGTGTAGCCGGGGCTGATGCACGTTGAATGTTGGGGCCCATATCCTCCCGTTGGCTTGGTGTGGATATTAGGAGGGGGGGTGCCAGCTCAGGTTTCGTCATTTGACCGAGGTTCAAAATTACGAGGTCTGTCGCCAATAGCCCTCGTGTTGCTTCTAGTGCGACGTTAATAAAAACTGAATTAAACTAAACTTTATAGAAAATTAAAGATAGCCTACAATATTTTTACATTTTGTAAACTTTTATGTGTGTGATGCTCCTATGAAGCTTTTTTTTTATGTAGTGTTGTGAGCGTCGTAAAAGTGTGAATATTTTGCATAGTTAAATGCTATCATCCTGAAATTCTTTTGCTTAATAATTACGTATTCCAAAAGCCGCTGTATTTCAGTGGCTAAATTTGTGAACTTCGTGGCTGGCGATGTTCATATATAATCCTTGTTACAACTAAGACCTATCTTCTGGAATAATAGACCTGTTGTACATTGATGGTAGTAGAACCTCAAAATCTTCATATGATATGAAGTGGAAGTTTGAAAGGGAGGTCTCAACTCAGATATCAATTTCCCCCTCGATTCAGAATAATGAGGACTATCTTCCATAGCCCTTGTGAAGTTTTAGAGCTACAAAAACGAAACAAGTTATTTAAGTAAATTAATTAATTTAACTTTCAATTGATTTCTAACATCTTGATAAAAAATATTTTAAAAGGGCATTGACAAAAGTAAATTATGTTTTACAAAAATTATTTCAATAAGCTGTTTGCTTATTTAATATGCTTAATTATTTCAATAAGCTTGTAATATATTTCCATATATATATTTTATGATTTAATCTTTTTTTTTTTCCCAATAGTTTTTTGAAAACAGCTAAAATCCTAAAAGTTTCTAATAAACATTTTGAAGCTCGTCCGAAATCTCTTAGTATTGCTGGTGTTGTATTACGAAATAAAAACGAAGTATCCGCTACTGGTGAGAAATTTCATATTAATTTTCGGCTTTTTTAATGTTTTTTGTGCATTTAGAAACTGCAGTTTAAAAATATGTTATATATATTGATGCAATGGTATTTAACACATTTTATTTACTTTTTTGAAATGGGTATATATTTTTACTAGTAAAGATGATTTCGTAAACTTTCTTGGGTGTTTTTAATATCCTTTTTCAAATTATGGGAATGTGTTGCCTTTTTTTTTTTTACCTTTTTTTAATATTTATTTTTCCTTTTTTTAAATTTAAATGTTTTACATTCATGAACAGTCAGTTTCATGCAAACTTTATTTTCAGCATTTATTGCTTGTAATTTTATTCGATAAGTTTGAATCTGACAGTTTTTTATTAAGGAGATAACAACTTGTAATACTGATGTAAAATGTAGCTGATACCTCTTATACTGTGAGCACATTTTTTTTTGGGAAAGCAATTGTTGGTACCAATGCTTCACTTTTGGCAAATTCAGTTTCATCATGTGCACCTTTACATCAGAAAAGGTTTGCCAAAAGAACAAAATGTTCACTTCGCTGTTGTTGTTCTTAGGATATGTACAACTTTCATTTATTATAGCTGGTACAATCCTATGAAATTCCTGTAATTAACTTTGATTATAATGACTAATTGCCAATGTAAATTCGAATAAAATTTACATTCCTATTCAGTAGCTTACATAAAAAAGGAAAAATTAATTTCTTAAAATTTAATATTAATATATCAGAACACAAAAAAAAACAAAAATGCAGAACTAAAAAACAGTATGAACAATCAAATTAATTACTTGTGCTAATTTTTTTTTAAATAAAAAATGCTACTTTTTAGTGAACCTATCACACTTCTGCTTTTTTTAATTAATTTATTTATTCAAGTTTTTTTTTTCTTTTTCTTTTCATGGTGAATTTTCTTTCATGTACATAGAAACTTTTTATGTTTTATGTATTTATTCATTCTCAGTGTTTGAGTCAGTTCCATGTACTATTTACAGAAATGGCATGATATAATGAACCAGTACACATTTTTTTTAAGTCTTCAAAGCATTCAGATTGCAATAACAGGCAATCTATTAATGTATTCTTGGTCATTTAAGTAATCTGTCAGTCTTTCTGTTAAATCTAATTTTTTTATCATCTCTGAACTGCTTTTGAAATTCTGTTTTAAAAGTAATGTTTGCATCTTTAGAATAGTTATGCTTGCAAGAACACTTGATTTAAAGTGATTTTTTTTTATCATTGAATACATTATCAATACGTGATATCAGAGGACCTCAGGGACTTAACCTTCTCTAGGTAAGCACAGACATCATGACCCCTTAGCACCCTAGTGAACTTTTTCTTTCCTATGGGGTTTACTGTCTTTGGTAAACATGGGTGACGCAATCCTGGGATACCCTAGCGATCATTCTCTATTTTCGACCTTCCTGGTCTTTTTTTCAATTTTTTCTCTTCTATACCACAGTTAAATCTTGTTGGGCACAGCATAGCCACATTTGGCTATTGCACCAATAACCTCTTTTTTCACTTACTATTATGTTTAACATTGTTTTTTCTAACTACATTATTAACTAAAAAATTAAATATATCATCAGATATAATATTATTTTAACTAGATCAAATATGTTGATCGAATTAAAGATGTCTTAAAAGCCATATTTATATGTAGCAAATTTTATTTTGTCCTCTTATATTCTTATTCTATTTAAACTATTTCTAATTATTGCAGTTTTAATAAATTTATTAATTGTACCGTGTGAGATTTTTTGTAATAATTTACCTGTTTTTTTTTATTTTAAATATTATATCCGTTTCTGACTGTTTTTAATTTGAAGGGTTCTTTATGAAATTCTTGTCTAATGAAGATAGGAGGAAATTTAATTTTATTTATTTGAAATCCTATTTTTTATAATTAACTGTAATTCTTAATTATTTATTAATTTCTAAGTCACTTAAATTATTCTTAAATGAATATTATTCACCTCTGGAAGTATATTAATAATTAAATTATAGTAATAGTTGTAAATAATTGCTTCTTTACTTGAACAAAACTTATAACAAATTATTATATAATTTACTTATAACAAAAAATGAAGTTTCTGTAAATCTGTAATTTGTTTCTGTATTTTTGTGTTCTCTCGTTTTAAAATTTATATTATTAATATCTTTATAACTGTTGTACTTATATTCGTTAAATGTTACTAATGGTAAACTATATTTAGTAGCAAGATTATTGATAAAATTAGTAATACCACCCAAAACCCTTCTCTTAATGAGATGGTTACTATTAGATTTCATAATCCTGAGCCCTAAATCCATATTCATAATATCGCTCAAGACTCTATCCTTTACCATGCTGAAATCGAGGCCGCGGTAGCCTAGTGGTCAAGGTCGTGGACTAGCGGCCGGCGGTTTTCATTCAGTCGTGGGTTCGATCCTTGGCCACCAAAGACCCGCCGTGTAGCCGGGGTTGATGCACATTAAATCTGTTCGGGGCCCAAAGTCCTCCCGTTGGCGTGGTGTGGATGTTAGGAGAGGGCTATGCCAGCTCAGGTGTCGTCCTCGTCACCTGACCGTGGTTCAAAATTACGAGGTCCGTCGCCAATAGCCCTCGTGTTGCTTCTAGTGCGGCGTTAATAAAAACTAAACTAAACTAATACCATGCTGAAATCTCCAGAAAAGACATGTGAATGAAATCTTTATATTCTAAAAAATTAAATTTCAGTTTATTCTTCATATCTTATATACTATTATAATTAAAAATAATGTACAATTATTTTGTTATATTTATGATCGATTTTAAATATGTTTTTATTAGAAGAAATTTCTTACTATTTTTCAAAAACATTTCAGTTAATCTTATTAAAAGAATCACCCATAAAACTTTAAGATATGCTATACTGTACTATTATTTTTTGTATTATTATCTGATATTATATTTATTTAATAGGTAGTTAACCACTGTTTACATATTATTAAAAGTATTTCTATCTATTTTGTTATCTTTAGCTAGGCAAAATTGTTAGAATACTTATTTCTTTAAACTGGAAATAAAGTATTTAATATTTTTTATGTGTTATAATTGTTTTCAAAATGATTATTTGGTTCTTTAATCTATTTTATTTCTTTATTTAGTCTCTTTCTTTTACATTTATGGATCCTAATTTTTTTTAGTTTTAACAGTCTTTATTTTTACATTCATTATAATTTCTGTAAAAATATATTTGGTAACCTGTAAAATGTTTCTATATATTAAAGTAGAATACATTCAATCCATAAGAATAAGTAGTATTGTAAAAACTTATAAAATGGTTTTTCCACTATAATTTTCTTTTAATGGTTGGTTCTGTTTTTATAATTGAGATTTCAGCATTTTCAAATTTGTGTTATTATGTTTGAGACTTATCTGAATTTTATGGCTATTTTTTTTTTTTAAATATAATAGTTTTTTTTTTTTTTTCCTTATCAAATTTATGTTGATTCTAATGTTTATATCATTAGAAATTTGTTTGTCCCTCATATTTAAATTGACGTTTCTTACAATTTAATGCCTAGATACAATTAAATGTTATAAAATTAATAAATTTAGAATTATGATTATATGCTCATTATTTATTATACTAAAAGTTTTAAATCTTTCTTTTGTTATCGCATATTTACATTTTATTTCAGTATTATAATTATTATTATTGTAAAAGCTGCAATTTGTTTCATTATTTGTAGCATAATCATTTATATTCACATTAATGAAATTTTATTAAAAGTATCTTAGTTGTTATTATACTTTTTGTTCCTTTAAATTTCCTATAAGTTTGATGAACATTACAGAAACCATAACTACCAAAATTGTCCTCTACTCTATTATTAGTAACATTTTGAGAGTTACTCAAATACTCACCTTCACTATCACCTAAATAATCAAAACCATTTTAATGTCATATTATCTTTAATTTTTCATTTAATTAAACTAGTATCATTTGTTGTTCCCCAGAAGCCTTTACCAATTTAATAAATTCTTCACTTCCTTAATAGAAATAATATGGTTGTTCGAAAGGGATTTTTAACCTTATTTTCCTGGCCTGAGTGTAGGTATGTGGCATTGATGTAAAAAGATAAATAGGAAATAGTGAATATATTTCAACAAAACAAATATCTTTAAATTAATAAAAAGTGATTTTTTTTCTTTCATTTTATGAAAATATAATTTTTTTTATTTGTAAACAAAGTTTGCTTTTAATAAACTAAATGAGTTAAGCAAGAAATTGAGGTAATTTTAACTGTGAATTTAAACTACCTTTCACTAGAATTCTTTTTCTCTTTACATTAATGAACTATGAAGAGTTCAAAAGAATATACTTCATATAACTCCCACTTTTTTTTTTTTTTTCTTTCTTTTTTTCAAAATCTATAAAATTTTAGAAGTTTGGATCCATATTTTTTTGTGGTCACTACTTTTCTTTCTTAATTTATTTTCCTGTTAATAATTGTAATGTTGGTAAGTGAAAATAAAAGTCTCTAATCAATACTTATTTAAAGAGCAAGCTGTTCGTCTCATATCTCTCAGCCCCACTGGCAGTGTGAATATATTTTATGTATAAATTTAAACATTTGAATGCTTATCTATACTATTACATTACTTTGAAAATGTCTGTGTGTGTTTTACCTGCATTATGTATGTGAGTAATATCTGTGTTCTAAGTGCTCTGGATGCAAATGCTGTATATTTTGCATTGCAGTTAAATAGTGAATATTTCAAATGGAGGCTGTAATAATATATGAAAATTTGAAAGTGAATTTTGAGTGAGGAAATTTACAAATTGTCTTTCTTGGGTAAAGCACATTTATTTAATGAATAAAATAAATCAATTTGCAATATTTTAATAAATATGCTATAACTCTTTTATTTTTCAAGGAACTCAAGCAAGAATTTTGAATGTTTGTGAAAAAATTTCGATTACTCCTTCTGACCCTGATGAATTGAATGATTCTTCGTCTGAACTTTTTGATTCAGAAATATATACTGAAAGCAAAGAAGCATCCTTTTCTTTACCTCGTACATGCATTCGTAATGTTATGGAGAATAGAAATCACAAGTTTCGAGCTGCGGACATAACTCAGACTCTTGGTAATTTTAATGAAAAAAATTCAGCTTCTGATACTACATATCGAGAAATGGTCCCTCTTCTACCACCATCAGCAGCCTTTCATATTTCAACACATTCTGCTTTGAAGAAGGACTGCAAAACATCTCTGAAAGTATGTTTGAAGTTGTTCCTTTATGAGAATAATTTTTAGTGGATATTCATTCCTTTTTTAAAATTAGTTGCCAATCATGTATAGTAAGCTTTCCCCCTATTCTCTTAAAAATTAAACTTCGTTATAATTAAAGGAATTTTTAATGTAAGTTTTGTTTTCTTTCTTTCTTTTTACTTCGAAAAACATTGTGTTTAAGTTTTTGGTAAATCATATAATTTTAATTCTCCTATAATTCATAGAACTAATGTTTTAAAGACATAAAATTTAGGATGATTGGAAACATCAAACACCAAGATCCCAGTACTTATACAATCTCAATTTAAAAATTTTATTCATTATTAATCACTGATATTTAATCATACTTTTTCTATTGTTCAAAAATTATTCGTAGAGAAAGAATGTGAGTTATAAGTAATTTCATCAACACATTTAATTAATGCATAACTTAAAAACTTTCTTCTCGATAAGAGAAGTGATAGTGATAGATGAGTGATCATGGTCGTGTCTTGAGTTGCGTCCTTTCCATCACGCCATGGGTTCGGGTCCGGATGCTCCAGTTGAAACAGCTTTCTCATGTAAAAACTATTAAGGCTTAAAGTTCTTGCATTGGATTGATGTGAAATTAGGAGAGTAGGGTGCCAACTGAAGTGTTTTGCTTCTAAGTGCAACTTTAATAAAGAATGAATCATAATAAAAGATTTATTCATACTAGTTGCCATCATTGTATGGAAGACTTATCTTCAGTTTTTAGTCGTAGTTATATTGCAAGTTGGAGAATTGATAGATAATTTAGAACTGATTGTCACACTCTGATATGCCTCAGTCACTAATTACTGTAATTTCTTCTCTCACTGGAATGCCATCTTCTTCACTTTTTCTTGTATTTTGTTATGTCTTGACCCTATATTAAAATGTTCATGCTTTAGCTTATTACTTTTAGGACCAGAAATTTTTATGTGATTATACTGTTTTAAAATTTTGTTACTCTTACTTTAGTTTAAGAAGTATACACATATTAATATCATAGTATTTGTTTGAGTAGCTTTGACATTTTTGGAAAATTTGTTGTAGTAAAATCTTATTAAGTTGTTAATAAGATTAAATGAAAATGAAAATTTTTACAATTCAAATGCTTTCAAAATTTCAAAAGAAGTGAGCACATTTGCTTATTAATCAATATAAAAATATTCTAAAGAGTCCATTGAAATATTTATACATATTTTTATAAACAGTTAAGAGATTATTTCATGTTGTTCAGAGGGAGTGAGAAAAAATTTACAAAAAAAAGAGCAGAATTTTTTTAAACTGGATATTATTTTTATAACTCTCTGTAAAAAAAAATGCAAATACAATTGCGTATTATTTTACTTTTTTAATGCAATATAAATATTTGTATATTATCTTAAATCTCAAAGAAATATAATTCAAAAATAAAAATATAATTACCTTTTGTTGCTTCAAAGAAATTAAATTTAAAGGGAGGAATTGCCGATTTAGGACTGTAGGCCACTCGTTTCTTCGAAAAAGTGTGATTTTCTTTAAGGTCATTTCAACCCTCTTTTTATTAGCCCTGACGCTTGTCATGAAATGGGGAATGTGTAACTGTCACTTCTGTTGGGGGCTTAAGTGTATCTCTTGTTCATTCACTAGTGATCCTTAACTCGTGTGGAAATAAATAAAAGATTGCTGGAAGGAGTGTCCGTTAGATCTGTGACTGTCCTTCCACAGCAGGATTTTTATTAATAAAATCAATGTAAATTCTCATGACATACTAAGCTGTTTATATTTAAATTTTTATTTCAAAATAAATGTCAATGAATCTATTATATATGAAAAATATTGCAAACATTTATTTTTTAATAAAAATGTGTAAATTTAAATATTTTCATAATTTGCGTTTGGGCCGCATTTGAAAGGCTTTTGGGCCACACTTCAGACAAGCATGAGTTAAACGTTATTTCAGACCAAAATCAAACAATATGAAAGGCTTTTGGGCTGCACTTCAGACAAGCATGAGTTAAACGTTATTTCAGACCAAAAGTAAACAATATGAAGTAAATAATTTCATATTTAAAAAAAAAGAATGTTTCTTCAAAGTTTTCTTATTCTTTCAGGAGGAGACGGAGGAAATAAAAGTATTACAAAAACAAATATCTGAATTAAAATTAATGAATGAATATTGTACACAAGAAATAACTCTGCATTTAGAGAAGTTACAAGGAAGTATGACGCGCCAAAGTTTACTGTATGAAGATGAAATGTTTATTGCTCTTGCTGGTATAAAAAGAGTAAGTGTTTGTTTCGTAAATTTACTTTGCTGTTTTTATTTGTATAATTTATTTTGAAATGTTAATTTTATCACTTTTTTGAATGTACAAATAGTTTGGCATTTTAATGAATTAGATATGTAATCATGAAGCAAGTTTCTTTAAAAAAAATATAAATAAAGCTTAAAAATTTCATTCAATATCATTGTGTTTTAATACTCATGAACTCCCTCTTGTAGGTTTACCAAAAGATTATATCTACTGATAAACCTACATAGGAACTTCTTTGTTGAATATGAAACTATTTCTTTGCCCTAAAACATCAGTTCCTAACTGCTTTAAAATGTAAAACACACTTTTTCAATGAAGAATTCAATAGTGTTTTCCCATTGTAAAACAAGGATAAATTTTAAATATTATTTTAATAGATGATAATTACAGTGTTGATATATTACTTACAGTATTATTTTTAAAAATGAATGTATCATTTGTGAGAGACCTGAGCTTATTGTGACAAAACTAGTTTTTTGATATTTGGTGCCATTTTTGTTTCACCAATAATCATCATATACTCTTTCTTACAGTTGCTTAGTAGCAAAACATTTTTGTTCTTACATTAATATATGGTCAAGATTGAATCATTGTGTTTATAACATGATGTAGAATAAAGTAAATATTTTGAGTTGTCTGGAATTCCCCGCTTTGATTGCTTCATTGTGCTGACAATGCTAAAACTTTTGAGCTTCATTTTCTCAGAGTAAGGTAAATAAAAAAAGTTATCAGTAGTGATGTTCTTGCCTTTGCTTAAGAATGGTTCCATCACACGTAAAACAACATAGTCTGAAAGTGTTAAGTTGTCAAGTCTAGTGTCACTAAATATAGAACAGTGTTTAGCATGTATTTTGACTCTAAATTTGCAGCAATCCAAAATTTAACACCTAATTTACCAGGCTTACTTGGTATGTTAAGAATGGGCATTTAGTTTTAGACGGAAATGATTGCTTATCAACTTTTATATTTTCCTTCGGTTGGTAGCAAGAAATCGAGTTCAGTGAATCAATCCCGAGCAGAAGATATCAGAACAAATTGTTTTGTATTCTTTGAGATCTTGTAGATTTTCTTTCAAATCACATAAACCTCAATATTTCTTTGATCCTGTCTCGTGGCATAGTAGCACAAAAAGTAGGCCTCAAGCTTATATAAGAGCTAAAAAGGCATTGAACTCTTCCATTAACATTGACCAGTTTTCATTTGGGAGTTGCTTTCGAGCTTCTGTTTCAGTACTTTCAAGTATTATTTTGTAGGTGTTCCACTTGAAAATTCTGCGTAGCCTTTCATATGAAAACTTCTGTTGTTTGAAAGGGGAAGGAAAGTATAGGGAGAGAGTAGGAGGTAATGGTACTTCTGATACTTCAAATGATTACTTTTTACTTAACCAAATATTTGTTCTTTCAGGAGGAGACAGAGGAAATAAAAGTATTACAAAAACAAATATCTGAATTAAAATTAATGAATGAATATTGCGTTTTTATTATGGTTTTGTGATTTGGATTATCGATTTCAACTAGTTTTCCATACTGCTGTCATAGTTTAATCCATGCCAAATGTACTATGCTTTTTTATTTGGTAACTTTTTAGCATATTCTGTTCTTTCACACATATTTCCAAAAGCCACTTCACTCATTAAAAGTAGACCAGTGGTATTTTTTTAGTAGTCCAACAGCAATTTGCACTTTTTGATATCATATCAGCAAAATATACACCTTTTCCAAACATGTAACCAATGGTAGGAGCTTTGGAAATAACAATGCATACATCTTGAGACAAAATGCCTACAAAATTAGTAAGTTTTGAACCATACCACAAAAGTTTCTTATTGTGCAAGCTTTTTAAATTTGTTATATTCCACTCTCACTGTGTCTATTAATTTTGAATACTTCTTATGGATCCAATTTATATTGGTCTTGAGTTTCAGTATAGGTGTAAATATATATATGGGCTAACAATTTCTCAATATGGATTAACAATTTCTCATAATGTTCATCAACAGGATCTTTTGTTTAATTATGTTTTCAGTTTATCAAACTGTAAGCTATTCAATTTCCAGTAGAGAATCCAACATTTCAAATTTAGATTTTATTGTTTCTTCATGATTCAACAAGGGAGGTTTTTCATTCCAAAATCATGAGAAATTAAAGTGAAAAAAGGATTTGTCATGTCTGTTATTTTGCCACTATTGCTTCTAGTCACCAGGATTTGCTGAGCTTCTTTTTAAGCCATATCAATCTGCTTCTTAGGTAATTTACCAAGAGGCTTCCCCCCCCCCCCCAAATCAATCTCAAATTCAGCCATGGCTTTTTTCATAGCTTCTGTATCAAAATTTAAATCGGTTTCTGCACAGGTTTGGGTAACTTAGAATTTCCCCCCGGTTTCAATTGTTTAAATTTAAAATATTTTCCATTTTCTTGTGGATGCCTGCAACTGGGCTATTTAATAAAGTTTTTCCTATCCAACCACATATTTCCTGTAAATAGAAAGAGCTTTAAATTGCAATCTAGTGCTTCTTGAAAAGCAGAAAACTTCTCAATTTTTTACCACCAATTGTTGTGCCAACTCTTCCCCATTGTCTAATAAATGGTTCCTTGATTCTTTATTATTTTCCAAAATAGGAAGTTTGTAGAAGGAATTTATTCTATTTGTGACATATCTACATATGAAAGCGCAACATTATAAACATTATCTCTTTTTTGATAAACATGAGAGATGTCTTCAAGTCTACTTTCTGGATCAACTACAGGTGCTTCTTTAACAGTGAGTTTCACACTTTTAGTTTCCTTTTCTTATTTAACTTCAAAGTTCTGTTTCTTATGTTCCTTCTTCATTCCAAATTTTAAAGGTGGATCCCTACATGGAAAGCAAATTCTCTTTAATAGCTTGAGCCACAGGTGTTCCTTTCTTTCCAGATTCTAAGAAATCATATGAGACAACATGAATGCTGTTTGAGCAATCTTTCCCAATTTTGGATTTGAATTGATTGTTTTTTGTAGTTCTTTTAAAATTTTATCTTTTTTGCTTATTTTTGCACTTGCTTCACAGGAAGTTCTCAAAACTCTTAGGTTAATAGAATAATGCTCTCGCAGAATCAAGAGTTGAGTTGCAGTGAGCTTCTGTTGGGGGAATTAGTAAATAAATTAAATCTTCACAAATAGAAGGTTGAAATAATTTTCATTGGCGTAAATTAACATTGCCAGCACAATGAAACGAGGTCTTAATAGCATTATCTGAAAAGGCATTTGCTGGTTTTTTTTCATTTAATAAAGAATCAGTAAAGGCCTCATTAAATAAATCTGTAATAATTTCTAGGTGGCAAGCCCTTTTCACCATTCATACAAATACACACTCAAAAATCTTATTTAGCTCATCCTTCCTTTGATTTGGATACTTAAACCCAAATTGCTCCCAAAAATAAGTTCCTACACAGTTGAAGGGAACATTTTGTGAAATCTTTTCTATAGGTATAACTAGTAACAACATCCAGAAAAGGGAAAGATCTTTTATCTTATTTTCATTGCTCGTAATATCATTACTGTTCTTGTCTTTCTGTTCTCATGAAAATTTTTCTCTTTGGTCAAGTCTCAATCCATAGTTTCCGCCTTTTGAATTTCAAACATCTGTAGTGACCCAAATTGTTTGCCCAATGGTTGCCAACAGTTTTTGAGGAATCTGGAAATATAACTCTCAAAACGTACAATAGTTTGAAAATTGTTAGAAACCAAAAGAAGTTTAAGTAATTGTCATCAAAACCCACTGCTCTTTCACTTTCAGTAATTGCAGATTCATTTTAAAGAACTTTCCCCCCACTTCTAATAGTTTATCAATGAATGGGCATGGATGCTTCTGGTAAGAAGATTAGGCGGGTTTTCCTCTCCAAGGCTATGATTCCATGAATTTTGATTTCTCAGAATTTGGATCTCCTTGACACGGTTAGCCATGCAAATCTTTCACCTACTTG
Organism: Nephila pilipes; assembly: GCA_019974015.1. NCBI lineage: Eukaryota > Metazoa > Arthropoda > Arachnida > Araneae > Nephilidae > Nephila > Nephila pilipes. The sequence continues at coordinate 130,593 of BMAW01048603.1, forward strand.
AATTGTAAATCCACATCAAGTTCATTTTTTTAATATGTTCAGAAGTGACTAGTGGTTGGCATTTTCGTTATGAAGACTCTTTTCGTTTCTATCACCAATCTCGTTGATGTACAGCATCTATAAGGTCTAAACATTGGATTGTGGTTTGCTTCAAAAGTGCTACTTGGCTTTTGATGGCTACAAGATACACAGAGATTTTGTCCAGAATTTACCTGACACGTACAATGTCTCTGTACATTTGAAGGCTAGCTTCGGAAAATGTGTGGATTTGATACTTTAGATGATTATTGCTATCACATTTCGACACATATATAAAAAACTTAAAGCTCGTTTAAGAAAGACACTTCCATTCACCAATTTTGCAAACATATCACTAATATCTAGAAGTAGGTGGTCTATTTTCCTCTGTCAAATTCTTGAAATAAAATTTTAAATCTTATAGTGATGGGGAAACAAAACCACAATGAAATTGAAAATCCTAACTGCAGCCATGAACAGGAATCGTTTGGTGTTCTTTCTTTTTTGTAGGAAATCTTAACTGACTGTTAAATAAATCCAAGTGCAGGGCTAGGGGGTATAATGAAAATCCCAAAATGTGATTTGGTTGGCTTACAAAATCCTCCGAGTGCAAATGATTGAAAATGCTAGACCTTCCTTTGCTCCATCAAATTAGTGTCATTCCATATCCTTTTCCGCAATGTCATTCCTGCTTCACTCATGATTTTTGTTGCCTCTTTAAACAAGTTAAAGGCTGATGCAGCATTGTGTTCACCAGTGACAAGATCATCCACATAGAAGTAGATATTGAGCACTTGTGTGGTACTGAGGTATTACTTGCAATACTCATCAACATGTGTTTTTACTGTTGTAGTCAACAGAAACGGAAATCGAATTTACAAAAAGAATTCTATTGAATCTATACACCTGGGCTTTGCTCCTTTCGTCAACAACAAGGAATGTAACAGCATCTTTGACCCTTACATTTAAAGCAATTTGTAAAAAGGTTTTTTCAATAAATGAAAGGCTATGGCTATCTTGTTTAACAGAATGATATTAACTGATAAATATTTTTTGTTTAAATTGACTTCTAAGAATTAGTAGTCATTTAAAGATAGTTGTCTTGCTTTGTGTGCATTAGCATCATTTGCCTCAGTCTGATTGTGAGAGATTCATTTTTTATAATCACTTGATGAGGAAAATAATAAAAAAAAAAAAATACAAGTTTGTTTACTGTATTCAAAGGATTTCTCACTTTCATGATTTTCCCTTCATTTTAAGTGATAATTTAAAACTTATCAAAAAAAAATTTTTAGTACAGCATTTTATCACTCTTTTTTCTTTTCGTGTATTTATTATTCGTCTTTTCGATAAATTAAAATTGTCTCTCAACTCTTTGCTGTCTCTTTTCCTTGGTAGTTCCACCTCATGCTGCTCATTTACAACAAGCAATTCAAGGTCTTTCCTAAGACTCTTATTAGCGTTATTTGTGGTAGCAGCAACACACCTACTTATACTCATAGATGAATCATTTAAACAAGCCACAAACAAATTTATTTTTTATGTTAGCACAATTTTTAGTAATGAAATGTGATTGGCTTCTGTGATCCAACAGGCATCTCATAAATACGCCAGTTCTGTGTGGAATAAAACAACAAACTATGTGCAGCCAAATTCTTTTTGTTTTATTGTTAAAAAACTCGCAGCTGCAATAGAATTATTTCTCTCACATTTTGGGCGGGGGAAAATCAGCATGAATATATTCCTCCCCACCCTGTCTACTCAATATTAAAACGTCTGCTTGTGGATCAGAAACAATATTGCTGCCTGTCTCTGACTTACTAGAAAAATCATTTCCTTATGGAAAATGTATTAATCGAATGTAATTTCTTCACGATAGCAATATGTCTAGCTCATATATTTTTACATTGCAGTCAAAGGAAAGATATATATAACACAAATAATTTGTTTTCACTAATTCTACTTTTTCATTCATAGAAAGAGATTTGAGCATGAAACAAATATAACAGATGAAATTTCTTTTGTTTTACTTAAAATACATTTCGCAGTTTAGATCAAGGACAAATACGCATTCAAAACATTTCTTTATGTCGCGAAAAAATTTTTTTTTTGATTATTAACTTCATCTTGCTGACCTTCGAATTTAGACTTTTACTTATGAGATGCATTTGATTCCATCTTAAACTTAATTTCCGATGACATAAAATATTGCATTTGCTAGGTAATTCTCGTGGTTTATACCATTTCCCCCCTTGTTTTATGGCGATATGTGTTGTCAATTCTCTATCAAATGATTCAATTTTTTTTATCAGATATCTTCATCTGACATAGGGATTTAAAATCTTTGACCTTGCATAATTGTGCAACAATAGTATTTGAAAGTTTCACTCAACCTAGACATGAACTGAATGCAACTTTCATTATATAGTTTTTGCTATGGTTTTCTAAAGTGGTTTAGACATTTCTTGGGTGTAAGTTATAACTCCTTCAGAACATTGGCCTTTTGTTTGTCATAATTACTTAAATTTTCCTCACAAAAACAAACCATTAAATTAAATGCCCTTTCTCCAAGAACATTCAAGAGAATTTCAGATTTGATTTCTCAGGAACATTTTTAATTTTTATTGCTTTCTCAATAGATTGAAGAGACAAATAAAATATATATATATATACCTATTGAGGAATTCGAATAGCATTTAATTATTTTAACCAAACTCATAATTACACTCTGTTGTTATGATATCATTTTGCAAAAGTTCACTGGTTTTGTAGTAAAATTAGGACACGGTTGCTTAAGTAAATTAGTAATTATTAATTTCAACTGTGGAAGTTTTATTCTCTAAGTTCTACTTTTATTACAGCTTCTGATTTTTCCCACTCAACATCAGTTTTTCTTTCCTCTACTGCATATGTGGGTGTGGTAATCTAATGGTCCTGGTATCGGACTTGCGACTTTAAGATTTTTCATTTCCCCTTATCTTAATTCTCAAATTCTGAATGTATAAACAAATTTCTTCTTTTTTTTTTTGAACAATTTTAATTGTGACAATAGTGATGTTTATTGCTTAGCGCATATTCAAGATTCATATTTCAATGTGGACTCGTGGCTGACATTGCATTCATAGAGTGGTGGGTTCAAGCTCTAATGCCACCAAAGACCCACCATGTAGTGACAATGCATGCTAAAAATGGTCAAAGTGCTAAGTCCTCCCGTTGGTGTGGTGTGGAATTTAGGAGAGGGAGGTGCCAGTCAGACGTCGTCCTAGTCACTTAACGGAGGTTCAAAATTATGAGGTCCCTCTCAAATAGCTCTTTTGTTGCTTCTCGGTGCATCATTAATAAACAGTCATATCACCTCTACTGCATAAGCAACAATTGATTCTTTGTAACTCTTGATTGTTTTTGTAAACATCACTTGCTTCTAATAAATTCTTCAAATCCAAGATTTTATCATTTGGAGCTAGGAGTAATTTTAATTAAACCTAACTATTTATACATCTTTTTTCTACTTTGTAATACCCATGTTTTCAAAATAAAATTTCCAATGTTATTATCTCTGTCACTAATAAAATGTATAAACAGTTAATTTACATTTTAGTTTACAGTTAAAATGTAACAAAATTAGCTCATCAAGTTGATAAATGAATCTTCATTAATGAAAGTAGAACATTTGGTTGCAATAATTATCCAAAGTTTAAAACATATTCTTCAATATTTGTACTCATCCCAACACATATCTATTTTCCAGTCCTGGCCATCTCCAGCTCGACAGACCATGTTTCTTCGCTAAAATAAAAAATCACGCCACAAAAAAATCATACTTCTGTCATAACTTGAAGATAAATCTGTTTATTCCAACACACATTACTGCACTTTTACAATCCCAATGCAGCTTGGTAATCTGAAAATTTACTAAAAATTGTAGATGTCTCCCCTGATTCTGAATATTTGACAACTCTTGTATGGACTTGTATATTATCCAAGACACAAGGTATTTTTACTGGCTAGTATCATGTTTTTTAATCTATATATATATATATATATATATATATATATATATATATATATATATATATTGAATATTAAAAATAAGTTTAAATTTCGAATTTAAAATGTAGAATGTGACTTTTAGGTAACTATTATAAAATAGAATTGATGTCAATGGATTAAGTGCATGAATTATGTTTAGCAAAATTCTAAGTGAAAAATCTGTTTTTCTCCTCAGTTGGAAATTGCTGTAACTATTGCTGTTTACCATAATAATAGTACAGAACTTAAGTTTCCTTCTGGTATGTTTAGTCTCTTGTTACGAAATCAGTTTCAATTATAAACTTGTATTTTCAACTCCACATTACATTATTTTACCAAATAGATAAACACAAAGACATTTTTTCGGCCCAAGTGAAAGCACTATCTTTGACATTTTTCTTTCTCTTCTAACTCTCTCCTCCCTCGGAGTTGGGTTGCAGTAAATATTTCCCCATAGGTAAATTTCAAGGTCACATGGTCTTAAGATGCCATAAACATCTGGTTTTGAGGGAGGCATTTGTCAAAATTTAAGAGCTAGATTACACATGATATGCAATAATTCAATGCTTAAAATATTCTTACTCACTGAAGTATGATACACTATCTTATGTTGACAATTTCAAAAACAATCCAAACCAGAATGTGATTTTTTTTAAGAACTTAAAAACTTTAAATTCCTCTGATGTTATTTAAATACATTCTCATTAAATACTGTAACATGTAATATCAAATAAAATAGAAATTGCAAAGAAAAGTTCTTACTCTTTTTAATTCTAGATGGTATAAAGCTGAATCAAACGTTCAATGATTCCTGCTCAAGTTTTTAATGTTACATTTGCTACCTATAACTCTCTGCCCTTGTGAGTTTCTACAATTTTACCAAGACTCTATACCTGAGATTATTAAAACTACTTCATTCATAATAAATTTACTATAAACATTAATTAGGTTATATATACCTCTAACTTAGAGAAGACATTCACCTTTCCATCTTTTCCAAAACAAATTCAGTAAATTTTCTTGATAAAAAAAATCTATTAATAATTTTTGACTAACAACAATTTCTTGTATATCTGTGTCCAAGCTTTTCATTAATTTGTGTGTCATGAGCACTTTTACATCTGTTATGTATGTTGACTGGATTGCTGATTAGTTTTACTATCATAATGGTTCCATTTCATTAGATGGGTTTTTTCCTGTATCTCTATTACCAGATTTCAAACAAACTACTACCAAAATTCAGCTGTTCCCTTTATCTAATGTAAAACATATTTACATGTCTATCCATAAAAAAATATAAATTTCCTTCAGAAAGGAGAAAGTTTCTTGGTGATATCAAGAGAGCCTAGCAGAAACCAAAGCTGCTAAAAATTTTCCAGTCCAGGTAAACTGTTTTGAAGTCGACTTTAAATATTATGAAGCTTGTTTAAATTCTTTTCTTAGATTTTACTCTGAAATATGCTATCGAGTCATTATCCTTTAGACTTAATCAGAAAAGGTATGTACTTCTAACTAATAATTTCAAAATTTCTGAAATATAGTTGATGCATGTTAATGATATCTGTATAACTGACACTTATCTAGACAACCATTGAACCAGTTTTAAATCCAGTGGAGTTTATTCATCCATTAACTTCTTCTTTTCCTCAAGTTCTGCATCAGAAGTTTAATTCTGATCATGAATGGAGGTCAACTAAGTGATACAAGCATGAAGGATATTTCCTTTAGTGAGAAAAACAATTTTCAATATGGGCATCTGAACTTAATTTTAACACATCAATCAATAACTCCCGAGACTAACCCAGAGATGGCGCTCGTAGTAAACCAGTAACCAGGTCTTTCTAGAGTACTAACCTTTGCTTGAAACGTGTCAAAATTTTAAGTCGATCGGACCAGAAACAGCTGAGTTATCGAGGTTGGAGTAAAGTCAGTTTGTAGTTTATTTAAAATGGAAAACCAGAGTTCGTGTTCGATAAAACATTGTTTTAATGGGTAAAACACCATTATAACAAACAATGGTTGAATGTTACCGTTACTCGTTGTCCTCAAAGACAACGGATTGTTGTAGTAGCGGTGGTTAAACGATGGTCATGCCTCCGACAAATGAGAACGCGTCGGGTCGAATGTGGAAGCAGTGTACACGGAAAATGAGTGGATGACAAAATTATAATGAAGATCGTAAATGAGTACCTGAGAGTTGCTGAGATGACATGATATATTCATGATGTAATTTACTGAAAAGGGTTTTTGGTGAAGTGAAAAGGTTTCCCAATGTACGCGATTCTTCGATGGAACAAAACAGCAACGAGTCGATGTCGAAAGCTGATTATCGCTATTTACTATACAAAAGGTTTCTTGCAAAAATTTGGAAAAAAAGATTTGGAAAAGCTTGCCGGAGCAATTTGTATCACTAAAGGTGATTAACAAAGGTATTCATGTTGATGAAAAAAATTTTCTAAAAATGTTGTTTTCATATGTTAGTCTGGGGAGTTATGATTGATGTATTTACTTTAAGTGTGCCTCTTTCATTGTCCCGAATCGTTTGAATATTGGTTTCTTTTCATGGAATTTATGGCATTGTTTCTCATTTTCTTTGCATGTTTTTATAAACCTCGGAGGGGGGGGGGGATTTATAGCTCATTGTCCCAAGTTCATATTTGCTGCACTCATAGAGATTGATTGCATCTTTAGATTTAGATGCAACTTTCTAAACTCTTTCTGAGCTATTAATCAAGTTGCATGCATAAAGTTCTTTTAGCATAACCCAAGCTGCCTTATGAGAGTCATCATATTTCTTTAGATGTAATTTTTAATTTTAGATTTTTTTATCATAACAGCTCATAGGAAAAGACTGCTTTTCGCTTGGACTGAAATTCCATTTTTTCTTAATATTGGAACACCATGGCTGTCCAGATCATATTAGATCCCTTCTCATTTCCTCATATAAATTTCAAGAACTTGTGAGCTTTCTCAATAATAACCATGTCCAAAAATACCTTTTGAAAGACAACGCAAAGAACAATATGATAATGTCTAAACCCTGAAATAATTTTAAATAAATCAGGATTAAAATTTGGTCAACAATTTAAAATATTCAGAGATAAGTAATCTTTGACCTTAGGTGAAGTGTCTTAGCAAACCCAATCTTAATAGTCAAACTACCTATGTTTAAGCATAAAATAGTTGTCTGTTAATTCATCCCCGTTAATTGATTTAGATTCGGCTCTGTCAATTATGCCATCATTTAATTGTTCATTTATTATTTCATTTTACCTTAAATATAATTTAGGATTTTGCTTAAGGGATTCATTCAAGTTAAACAAATGTTGTCTTAAATTATTGTAATTATTAATTATTTCTGTATTTTCCTTCCATAAAAGCTTGATTTCATATCTATTATTTTTGTAAATTGTGTTTTGTTCAAACTTATATGAAATATTTGCGTTTGATTGCGAAATCACTTTACTTGTGTTTATGCCTATTGCTCTAATTCCCATTATTTTTCAATGCAACCTAAATACGCCACTTAACTTACGACAGTTGAATTATTAATTTGAATATGTCATTTTCAGGGTATAAGATATTTCTTTAATTTGAATTACTAATCTGAAAATTCAATTTGTTCCAATTAACTGTTTACTTACTTTTAATGTTTGCTTCTCCTAAGATTGCCCATAAATAACGAGATCCAATTTAAATATGAATGTTTCTTGGTACTCATATCCTCTGTTAATCCTTTCTCTCGGCCACATTTCTAACCCACTAAGTTGGTACTTCAATTCCACCCTTCGAAATAATATCGGAAACTGATGCTTTTATTTCTATTTCCATGCTAAGTTTGGTTCTATTCTGGAAAGCTATTTGTACTGAATAACAAATTTGCCTCTTCGAATTTTCATTTGCTGAAAGTGTAAACAAACAACGCTGAATCATACAAGTGCATTTCAGCTTGAACTCGGCAAGTTCTGTTACAAGCTTTTATTTAACTTACTGCGTTCATATGTATGTATGTCTCCAATTCAAAATTTGTACTCGAACCAATTCTTATCCAATCGATTTGAAATTTTGCATTCTCGTAAAACTCCTATGGTATGCTGGAGCAGTGATTGACTTGGGAAGGGAGGGGATGGACCTTGCTCTTTGTACTCATATTTTAACCCACTATCTATCATCCGATCCAAAATTTTGCATACATGCAGGACTTCTATGGTATGCTGAAACAGTGACTTACTTGTGCGGCCGGGGGTTAGCCTAGCCCTTCTCTTTGTACTCGAATTATTACCCACACCTATCATATTATCGAACTGAAATTTTGTATGCACATATTATTCCGATGACAGTGCAATACTTTAGTATGCTCTAGTAGTGACAGACTTGGGGAGAGGGAAGGCCTTGTGCTTAACAATGTACAATTGAGTTGAAATTTTGCACTCATGTAATTGCTTTTTTAATCTTAAGGAAAAGACATTTTAATTTACAGAGATTTAATCAGTCAGCCAATGAAAATTTAAGCAACGACCCCTTAACATTGGCGAGAAACTGCGACTTTAGTGACAAAAAGATGTTTCTAGAAAGTGGTGGAATCTAGTTGGTATCTCCAGTGAGAAGAAAATTTGGTGGGAAGACTTTTTCCGAATTTTTCATGTGATGTCACACCTGGAACATCTGTAAATATGCCGAGAGCCTTATTTAAAGGAGTCGCCTGGAGATTGATCGGGAAATCGATTGGAATCCGTCAGCGTTGGTTGAGTGGATCTTCTGAGGAATTATCAGTAGAATAGTCTAGGAATCTGCCTTGGAAATACAGAATATTACTGTGGAATATAATATATATACATAAAGAGCGACCTTCAGCTTTTAAAGCGTTTTTACTTTTATCTACAGTTGGAGGACAATTTGAGTCATTATGCAATTAAGAACAGAAAATGCAATTATTTCTTGTCATTATTAAAAGCGTCGCAGCAGTTGAAAAGTTTTGTTTATGAGTAAAATTATATTATAACACACTACCTTTCCTTTAGTATTAAACCGTAGCCAGATGGCGCTACTTGTTCTTTTGGAAGAAGATCGCGCGCGCACTATGTAGGGAAGAGTCTTTTTTTGTTAGATGATGTGATGCATTCAAAATTTGTGTTTTATATGTGTTTTTGTATCCTGTCTTTTATTGTTGAACGTATCGAATATTAAATATTATTTGTTCCTGTAGCTATCACAGCTTTAATTATTTTGTCCTAAAATAATAATAACACTGGAGGAATACAATATTTATTTTTGTAATAGTAGAAATTATCATTATTTATTATTACCAACCATTTTAACTGACATCTCATATGCTCAACGATCTTTATTACTTAAAAAAAATGATGTTTCGCGACATTGAATCTCTTTTCTCAAGAGTTCTTTTAAATCTTTAGTAGTAAATAATTCATTGCCTCTTTTCGCTATCAATTATACAGCTTATTAAGCTACCTATTATATTATACATCTTATTAGCCAAATAAGATTTAAATAGGTATCAGAGGTAATCTATCGTAATCGTAAAGATTTCACTTAGGTTTATATAGCATCATACAATTTTCTTGTAGTTGCTACATTAGGGATGAATTGTACGCTCTATAAGAAATAATTTGTTCATTTTGGATCAAAAAATTAAATCTGAACTCTTATTCGTTCTTTTAATTTTTGTTTCAGCAAATTCTAACACATCAATCAAACTGGTCCTCTAAGTTATGATTTTAAATCAGTATTCTCTTTTTTATTCAAATAATCATTGTCGTGAATAGCCTTTTTATTCGAATTCCAGAAGTTTAACCATCATCACAATCCCCATAAATTAAAAAAATATTTAAACGAGACAATTTAAAAATTTAATCTTCGTTCCTCTCTTTACTTCTAATTAACACTGTATCATAATAAACTTGTTCTCAAGTTTCAAAGCGTTAGAAAATATTTTCACTTCCTAATAATTTAATGTATGTCAATTTTAATTTTCCAAGTTATACCCTTTTCTCGAAATGTATCATTACCCTCAACTCTTATTATTGCTTGGTATCAATTAACAAATCGAAATCCTTTAAGATGTCTATCCTTACAAATAACTGATTTTTCAAATAATGTAAATGCTTTATTTTAACATTTTTGAGAACTTGTCAATGGCAATTTCAATTCACTCAAACAAGTTCCAAAAATTGTCTGTATATTGATCGCTTTGTCTTCAATCTATCTAGATCCATCTCAAAATTCTAAGCTTTTAAATTCAATAAAAGGGAGAACCTACCTAGATCAAGAAAATTATGCAGTCAAATCAAATTCTAAATATTTCTAGTTTCATTCTTTCAGTTATTGCTGTCAAATATTTCAAATTATAAACTTGTTTATTTCAACACCACGGCCAAACACTCGCATTCAACAAGGGCATATTAGTGAAGGATGAGGAATTTAAATTTTTAATACATTTTAGGTACCTAAAATTATGAACAGAATATTTGTGTAAGCCTTGTTCACTTATCACTTAATTATTTTTATCTTTTATTTCTTTTATCATTAAAAAATGTACTTAGCTGAAATATGCACAAAATGCAATGCCATAGACCGTGGCACGAAAACTCGTGCGTCGTCTTACCGTTTCGTAAAGCATCGGAGCAAATAGTGGAGACTGACATAGCAAGTGTAGCATGCACAGTGAGGAAGGGTAACCAAAGTGGTTGAATGTGCGGAAGTCTACGCCAGGCGGAAAACAGAAATAATGTTTTAAAACATACTAAATATGACTCTGAGAAACTTGTTTTACATTATATATCTTTCTTTCTACAATATTATTATTAATTGCATTGCGTTGAACACCTAATTAAATGTTATTTAGCACAAGCAGTCTCTAAGAATTTTTTTTTCCTAGTATATTTTGTCGTGTAATGGTGGTATAAAGTGTTGTGTAAACTCGCTGGTTGAATTTTGGCAAATTGTCATTTTTGATTTCTCGAAATACTTCTATTTAATTTTAAAGTGTAATATTGTGCCTTTGATGAATTTGATTACTTTATTAACATTGCACTTAGAAATAACATGGAAGACTTCGGTGACAGACCTCGTGAATTTGAACAGCGATCATATGACGAGAACGACATCTATCTGACATCCCAAGCTTCCATACCTCGCCTAATTAAAGATTTGGAGCCTCGACTGTATTAAAGTGCATTAACCCCGCTACACGGCTGGTCTTAATTGCATAAGGACTCGAACCTGCAATTCGACGGAAAGAACGCCGAACACGAGATTGCGATTATAACCATTTGACTACCAGTAACATTCCTTTGATAAAATTATATTGTATAATGTTAGTTAATTTTTGAAAAAGTAATTACACTAGCATTAAAACTAAACCACAGTGAAGTAGATATAAACTGTCAACTTTTACTTCTCTAACCAAATTTGCCCAGAAAGCGTCAAAAACGTACATTGCGTTATTAAATTTTTAAATTGAGTGTACGTCTACTCCTTTATTGCCCCCCCCCCCCCCGTTATTTTTTGTCCCACTTCAAATTCCCAATCGCCGCCGCATAGACATATAAATATTCAGATATATTCTTTGAGCACCATCTTCCAAGACTATCCAAGGGCGTTTTTCTTTCTCTTCTATTGCTCTCCCCCTCAGAGTGGGAATTTAGCAAGCATTTTCTCCTATGAGAAAACCTTGAAATTATACAGCTTTAAGTTGCCACGTTTTCTTTAGCATTTTATGGACATCATGAATTAATTCTTACTTAAAGTTCACAGATTTATTAATTTATATGAAAATTTTTGTAAATAAGAATTTTTTTTATATATACTCTATAACAAAAAAAAAAAAAAAAAAAAAAAATCGACGCACCTAGGAGTTGCCCCATTGGAATGAAATTGCGTATGCAAAGACAGGGGACCGAACATGCAAATGATTAAACGTTGTTGTCCAATGAATGAATAGTGGGATTGGAACTGCGCATTCAGCAGGTGTATATAAGGAGTAATTCTCAATCAGATGGTCAAAATTTCGAATGCATTTCAACTATGGATATCTTACGTCGGCTGTAACAATGCCTCGTCGAAAGATTCGTGCGCATTACGTGCAGATGTTAGAGTTTGAAAGAGGTCGTGCTATCGGAATGAAAGGCTACTTGAATCGAATAATCGCTCGACATCTGGGTCGAAGCGATGCGGCGATTAAACGATGCTGGCAAGAGTATATCAACACGGCAGATGAACGGCAGCGGTCTACCGAGAACCACAACAGAACTGGAAAACAAAGTAATTATCAGAGCACCGTATTCATCCATCGTGTGGTCTGCACACGTGTCCATCTTGACTCTCGACAGACGACTGAGAGAGCGGAATTTACGCTCGCGCCGACCGTAACGTCGCTGTCAAGTCCGATTATTGTGGCGTCGAGCTCGATCAACTTGGAACTGCGCTGACTGGGGACGTATTGTCTTAAATGACGAATCCCGTTTCCTACTGTGTCCTGATGACAACCGTAGACGTGTCTGGAGACGTCTAGGGCAGCGTGGGGATCCTGTCCTTACTATCGCACGCCACATAGGCCCACAACAGAGCGTTATGGTCTAGGGTGCCATCTTCTTTAATAGCCGGTCCCCTTTGATAGTAATTTCTGGCACATTGAGAGTACAGCGGTACGTAGATGACATTCTACGACTGCTGTGTTACCGTTCCTTTTGCAATACCCATGACATTACAGGTCAATTGAAAAGTCCCCGGCCTACCATAGTAAAACACATTTTTTTGGCAAAATTAGTTTTTTTTATTCAACATACTTCCCTACAAGGGTGATACACTGATTATAGCGACCCTCCAACTTTTCGATACCATTTTTGTTGTACGATATGTCCTTTGCTTCAAAATAGGCCTCAGTTGCGGCGATCACCTCTTCATTCGACGAAAATTTCTTCCCAGCGAGCATTCTTTTGAGATCTGAGAACAGGAAATAGTCGCTGGGGGCCAGATCTAGATGAGGAAGCAATTCGAAGCCCAATTCATGGATTTTTGCCATCGTTTTCACTGACTTGTGCATTGTCTTGGTGAAGCAACACTTTCTTTTCCTTCAAATGCGGCCGTTTTTCGGCGATTTCGTCCTTCAAACGGTCCAATAACGCTATGTAATAGTCGCTGTTGATGGTCCTTCCTTTTTCAAGGTAGTCAATGAAAATTATTCCATGCGCATCCCAAAATACAGACGCCATAACCTTGCCAGCCGACTGTTGCGTTTTCCCACGCTTTGGAGCGGATTCATCGTGTGCAGTCCACTCGGATGACTGTCGATTGGACTTCGGAGTGAAATGACGGAGCCATGTTTCATCCATTGTCACATATCGAAGCAAAAACTCGGGTTTATTACGCTTGATCATCTTCAAACATTGCTCCGAATCATCAACTCGTCGTTGTTTTTGGTCAAAAGTGAGCTCGCGCGGCACCCACTTTGCACAGAGCTTTCTCATACCCAACTATTCGTAAATGATATGATGTACACTTTCAGTTGATATCTTTAGAGTGTCTGCTATTTCATTCAATTTCAATTTACGGTCATTCAAAATCATTTTGTGGATTTTTTTTAATGTTTTCCTCGGTAACAACCTCTTTGGGGCGTCCACTGCGTTCACCGTCTTCGGTGCTCATTTCACCACGTCTTAACTTACCATACCAATCCTTGATGGTTGATTTTCCTGGGGCAGTGTCCGGAAACTCGACATCACGCCAAGTTTTTGCTTCAACTGTATTTTTTCCCTTCAAAAAGCAATATTTTATCAACACGCGAAATTCCTTTTTATCCATTTTTTTCACAGTAACAAAAGTTGCTTCACTCAAAATGCTATAATTCACAAACTAATGATCCGACAGCTGTCAAATTTATACACGCATCTTTTGAGGGTTAGAGCTAACTAAAAAAACATATGGATTTAATTCTAGTAGCGCCATCTACGTGTCAGGCCGGGGACTTTTCAATTGACCTGTTACTTTTCAACAAGATAATGCCCGTCCGCACACGGCATGTGTTGCTATAAATTATCTGCAAGCTTTCCCTACACTTTCTTGGCCAGCTAGGTTGCCTGATCTCTCTCACTTAAAGCACATTTGGGACATTATGGGAAGGTGATTACAAACATCCCGGAATGTTGATGATTTAGCTCAACAGCTGGAGACAATTTGGCTCAAAATTCCGCAGGACACCATCTAGGAACTTTTTTAGTCTATGCCACGACAGGTGACAGCTTTCATTCAGGCCACAAGTGGACCAACGCCTTATTAACTTCTTCACATTGTAACGGCTAAACTTTGAAGTAAATCAGTCAATTTTAATCATTTGTTTTTCTATGTATGTTCTGCACGTCCAACAATTTTTATCGTAATCGGACAACTTCTTGGTGCGTCATTTTATATATATATAAAATAAAGTGTGTGTATATATATAATCTTGATGTTAAATGTTTGTGTTTTGTTATATCTACTTAAATAATAAAAGTTAAGGGCATAAACACGTAATTTGTATGATAAAAAATGATTTACTTCAATGAAATGTAATTTAAAGATGCTGCTTAGTAATATGAACAATATAAAAAGGGAATGAGATATAAATTTACGATCAAAATCTGTTACCTAACGTTTTGTTTTGGAGAGTTCGGCTATCTGGGAGTGTGAGTTTTTTACGAGCTACACAATGAGTTTTCATAATCTAAAAATGAGGGTGTTCTTAAGCGTTTCTCTATAATGTTTTGTCACTGAGCTCCATCAAAATCGTATTATGGAATATTTATGAGCAGCATGATGCTAACCCTCCATTTAATGAAGATTTGTCAAAAATCACTGTAAATATCGTGACCACATTTTAGATGTATCCGACGCAATGTTATATTTGTCTTCACAAAAGAAGTACTTTTGTGCTAAAGTATGCATGTTATTGTATAAACATCTTTATTGCTTTAATTTCAGATGTGCTAGCATAGTATAAATGGGGGGGGGGGAATCAAGTTTTTTTTAATTTGATTTTTTTGCATTATATATATATATATATAATTTGAAATATTTATACTTTAGTAAAATATACTTTTTTTTTATTAAACAGGTCCGAGATATATTGAAAGGAACTGTGAATTTTTCAGAAGAAGTTCTTGGGGATATTTTGAATCCATATTGTGTAATTTCTTCAAACTATTCCAAATCATTCAGTGATATTTCTGCTAATAATGATATTTCTGCTAAATATCAAACTCAACAGAATCTTGAAGTTCTATGCTCTAAAGAGTGCAGCAATAATGGCGAACCTCTTAAAAAAAGTTTGGCTTTTGATATATGTGGAAGAAAATTTGAAGATAAAATAGAATCAATAGACTGTGCTGTCTCCGACTCAGTGATAGAAAACCTTAATTCAAAAAATATTCAAGATCATGAAGCTAGTTTGTCAGAATCTTTTAAAAAAAGCCCCAGTATTAAATCACATTCCCATAGCTAGTCTTTTGTTGTATAGATTATACACCCAACTCTTTTTCTTTTTTTTTTCACACGGTAGATGCGTTCCCTAGAAAACCGTGCAAAAAATATTCTTGTAAAAAATGCATGCGACATATGGTAAATTTGGGGATATGTACCACAACTGTAAAAAATCTTGTAAGATGAAAAAACTCTGAATATTTTCCCAAAAACCGTTCAAAAAAAAAGTAATAATGAAATCCATATTAAGTATTTATAAAACAAAAACAATTCATTTGTATTACAAATTTTTTTTTAATTAGTGTACAGTGAAGATTCAGTCTATAGGTACATACAACGTATAAAAATTCAAATTGAAATTAGGAAAAAAAAAACTACTAACAACTATTCATCGCTATTTGATAACAAACATGCTTGTTAATTAGGAATTGGATCAAAAATGCTATCAAAATGTATATGTGTCAGATATACCTAGCACAAATGTCGGCTTTGATTCAAATGAAGAATTTCATCCGTTATTAACGCCCCCCCCCCCCTTTTGTTTTGTTTCACATGTTGTTCATGGTTGAAATTTTGAAGCACGCTCCATGTCAGAATCATAAGAAAATGCTGTTCCATACTTGAAGCAAATTTCAAGCCTTCGCGAATTGAATCGAATTAATAGCAGAACTTTACCTTCGACTTCGTCATTATAAACTTGAATCATCGGAATGAAAAAATGCATGGAAATTTGTAAAAAAAAAAATATACATGACAGAAATTGTAATTTTAAGGATATATTTCAAGTTAATAACATGTTAAAACAATTCTTGCTAATTTTTTTTTTTAATATAAGCGATTGAATGTAGTCGAAACAGTGACGTGATGGATTTTCAGTTTAACTGGAAACTGAAATGTTGTGTTCAAATTGAAGAACAACGAAACAGAGAAAAAAAGTGTTTATAAAATTCTGGTATTTCCCATAATTCCAGAATTCAAAGTAAAAAAGCCATGAAGTAATCCATGCCACTCACACATGTGTGGGCATAAACCGACCATCTTCTGATAACACTATCAAAATTAGAATTGAAAAAAATTGGGGGAGGATTCGTGCTAGAACAAAAAATTCGTGCAAAAAAATATATTGGTGAACCGCGTTATTTCAAAATCGAGTAAAGAAAGAGTTGGGTGTACCTTGATTTCTCAACTAACTCTTTTAATTGTTATGCAGATTGTGATAAAACTGTTTAAAGATTATTTTTTAAAATTATTATTACTTATGAGCTTTGTGTAGTAGTTAATATTCCGGATAATTATTATTGGGCCGTGCTGGTGAACAGTTTGGCCATTTGAATTTAGATTAAAATATATTTTCAGAATGTGTGCTACATTTTTTTCTGAATGTATTAGTTTCATACTCAAGAACAAATTAAATATTTCCATGAAGACAGTTTCCTACATTTATAACTTCTCTAATGTCAACAATGTAATTTTTCAGCTAAAAATTGAAAGTGCAAGGCTAGTTCAGTAAGTCCTTTAAAATTCCTAGAGATGGTGCTCGTAGCATCGAAAATGGTTTGTTTTTAGTAAGCATCATGACTCACTAAGACAGCTATCAAAGTCTCAGTCATTTTGATCATGAGGTCTTTCGCACTTCAAAATTTCTTCATCATAACTTTCTTGCGGCCGCAGTATCCTAGTGGTCATGGTTTCGGATTCACGTGGGGCGTTTTTCGTTCAGTCGCGGGTTCGATCCTTGTCCGCCAAAGACCCGCCGTGTAGCCGGGACTGATGCACGTTAAATCTGTCGGGGCCCAAAGTTCTCCCGTTAGCGTGGTGTGGATGTTAGTAGAGGGGGGTGCCAGCTCAGGTGTCGTCTTCGTCACTTGACCGTCATTCAAAATTATGAGGTCCGTCGCCATTAGCCCTCGTGTTGCTTCTAGTGCGACGTTAATAAAGACTAAACTAAAACAACTTTCCGGCCGAAGAGAATATCTTCGCCTTTTTTTTTGGAAAAAATTCAGTATTTTTCTTTATTTTGTGCACTATACAAAGAAAATGAACTTGTTTAAAAATAGTTTTATTAGTGTTCTAAAGCTTTTGTGTATAATGAATATTCACGTAAAACCTTTTATAAATTCTTTATGATAATCAAAATGTTTAATTAACGAAAGTACCTTATCAAATTAAATTGTTTTAACTAGGCTTTAAAGTACAACTTGAAAATAGTTATTTGAACTGTAAAAGTAATGAACCAATTCAATCCAACCATTTCTAATGAAGTGCAGAGTATTTTATTTCTATCGGATGATTTTTTTGTTGAAATGTATAGAGAAATAACTTAGAATCTGCTAAAGTTTCCCTCATGGTGCGATTGAAATAGATTTGATTTGAATGTTACTGGAAATTAAGCAGATTGTTAGTTTTCAGCATCATAAATACATTCTTTACTTGTGAAAGTCTTTCTGTTTAGATATTTATTGATTTGTTTTATAGAAATGTTGTAATTAAGTATTTAAATGTACAAAAGAAATAAAATAAGAAATTAATTCTTGAAGCATAAAATATAAGAACATTTTTATTACTTATGTATATGTGTTTGTGTTATTTTAGCATTATATCAGAGAAAAGAAATTTTAAATTACTAAAATTCTTTTAAAAATTATTTAATTGTTCCTTATTCATATTTAATTGAATATATTTGTAATTAATAGTATTTTGTTAATAAAGATATATAAAATTTTACAGGTCAGTTTAGAATATAAAGAAAGGTAATTAAAATTTTATCAGAGTTTTCAATTATTTGTATGCCTTGCTTTAATAATAACTCAAGTTATTATTTTTTCTTTCGTTCATTTGTAACAAAATGAGGATATATTCAATTCATTCAAAATCTGTAATTTTCTACACTCTTTAGTTGCAGAAAAATACCCTATCTCCCTTGATAACACTATTGAAGCAAAGGCCATTAGATCTGGATTTTTGAGTAATGAATCGTAGTTCTGGAATCTTTAGTTAATACAAATTTAGTTTCCTTTTAATATCTGTTTCTGTTCAAATATGTCTGAGTAAAAAGTTTATTTTGTATCATACAGTGGTGTTATTTTTACAAAGTGTTTCTTACTTAATTCATTTTCACTATTATTACATCTTATCAAACTTGGACACTTTTAATATGAAGTTAATACTCCAATTTTTTAAAACCATTCTTAACTAACTAATCAATGTATTAACGTTTAGCTTTAAACTCAACTCATATAAATATATATTCACGTTTTTTTTTTCCAAGTATTATTTAACAATTATTTTGATAAATTTATGGATTTAAATACTAATAAATTTGATGGTTTTAATACGCGTTGTTCTGTAATTATTAGAGGATTTTTCAAAACAGCAATATTTTCACTCTATGGAGTACAAAATTGATTTTTAATATTAATCAATTTTAATTTTCCTTCTTACTTTTATACCTATAGAAAATCTAGGACTGCAGTAAATAATTTTGTTAGTTTCTATTAACATTTATTTGTCGTGCTGTTTTAAATTAGCTAATATTGTAAAATTCTCGTAAATATAAATTGTTAATGAAATGAAAATACTTATAAAAAAATAATTTTACTTATGAGTATCATTCAAAATTCTGTTATATTGATGGAATTATCGTGGTGCTTCTTATGCTTGCAACCAGTATGTATTTATTATGCAAAAGGTTGATTGTACAAAATTATTTTTATTTCATATAAAGTGATTGTTTTATTAATGCTACCATTTTAAATTGTTGTAAAAATATGTTAAATGATGATGAACTATTATACTTCTGAAATTTTTATATATTTCCAAAAAGACAATATTTCGAATCTAAATTGATTTTGTTTATTGCTTTAGTGAAGTTTTTCGAAAGCATAATTTATATTTCTTTCTTCTTTTTTTTTTTATGTAAGTTTTTATTAACTTAGTCTTGTGTGCTGAAGTTTGTTGTAAGTGAAATACAATGAAAAAATTTATTTGTTTTCAGTCATGTTTATTTATCCTTATCAAAGGTTACTCTCTCCAGTTTTATTGATAATTATTTGAATTCTTTCTTTTAGTTATTGAATCAATCGTATATGAAATGATTGCGAGTGGTATTGTTTAATTATGTATTTTAGTGGGAATCATTAGCCAAAATATTTAATTATTTATAATGTATTACTTTTTTGTGTTATGTGTGTCGTTTTTCGTGTTTTACTTGTGTTGTTTATGGTGAAATGTAGTTTTACATTAAAATATTTTAAAGTTTTGTG
>BMAW01048603.1:150383-178115 GCA_019974015.1 Nephila pilipes
TGTGTTATGTGTGTCGTTTTTCGTGTTTTACTTGTGTTGTTTATGGTGAAATGTAGTTTTACATTAAAATATTTTAAAGTTTTGTGCATTTTTTATAGTTATATAGTTTTTATTTCCTTTATTTAAATGATATGCATTCTGCTGTTATACGGTTATTAAATTATGGGTGGTTTTATTAATAAATGTATATTTATGCAAACTTTAAATCTCTGATTTTTATGATATTTTATGGAAAGTTTATTTATTTTTAATTTTTTTTCCCTGCTGTGATCATTAAAATGCGAACATGTGTAATGAAACTTTGAAAATTAGACAAATAATTATTACAATATAGTATTGAACGTTGTATTAGGTAAAAGATATTTTAACCATTTTTAATCTATAATTATGAAAAAATACATCCTTAATAGTTTTTCTAATTTTCATCGTTGCTAGATGAAGTTAATGTTGTTATTAAATGCATAAAAAAACTAAATTATGATGCTAATTAATTTCACTATAAAAATTTCTTCAAAAATCTGTATAAAATTTTTCTGACTGTGGAATCCAATTTCTTTCCCCCAGAATTCAATGAAATATGATCTAATATCCAAGTTCAAAATTTCATTTCGGAGAAATTGATAAGATGTCATATGCTGGATTATTTCGTACAACTGATGTATCTTTTTCAGTAATAATATTACAACGCTTTTTACCTTATTGGTTTTTACTTTTAATTCTCTAATTTCTTTTATTTTTTTGCTTAATATTAAGTGGACCATTGGTTGGTAATTGTATTTTATTTTATGGACCCTTAAGATAACTGAGACGCCTTCGACAAGAAAAAGAAGTTTCTTTTATGCCAAGTTTAAATAATCTCTCTCTCTCTTTTAATTGAAAGCTATATAAGTCATGTTTTAACATCGAGATATCTGTATATTTATGTATCTGTTTATGAAAAAGAATCATATTTAGAAACACAATTTATTATGTATGAGCGATTAATAATTGCGTATTTACATTTGTATATCGTGTATTAAACATAATAAATAAAATCTAATGCATTGAAACTTTAGCATTTTTCAGAGTTCTTATAAATATTGAACATACTTATTCTTTATATTGAACATACTTATAATTTCAAATTTTTAATTTTATGAAATTTAAAATTTTTTAGATTTTATTATTCAATTTTCTATGATTTACATACAAATACTTAAAATTTGTGAATGTCTGTTAGAAAAAAATTTATGTTCACTGTTTAGGAAATGTCTTCGGTACATAATGTACAAAATATTAACGCTATGGAAAAAAGAACTTAAAAGAAAGTGTACCAAAATCCTTTAAAAAAAATCTTCTGACAAACGCTAAAACATATGTTTTACTCTAACTCGTGGTACGTTTATTGACAATTTTAAAATTTAATTTTCGAACGTTTGATTCATCGATTCCGATAAATAATATATCTACGCTTTCAACTAAGCGCCTTCTGTTTTTTAAGGGGGCAGCGGTTGTCTAGTGGTCAAGGTCGTGGACTAGCGGCCGGTGGTTTTCGTTCAGTCGCGGGTTCGATCCTTGGCCGCCTAAGACCCGCCGTGTAGACGGGGCTGATGCACGTTAAATCTGTTCGGGGCCCAAAGTCCTCCCGTTTGCGTGGTGTGGATGTTAGGAGAGGGGTGTCAGCTCAGGTGTCGTCCTCGTCACTTGACCGTGGTTCAAAATTACGAGGCCTGTCGTCAATAGCCCTCGTGTTGCTTCTAGTGTGACGTTAATAAAAACTAAACTAAAAAAACTGTTTTTTAAAAGCAAAATGAAAATATTGAAGAATTTTAGCCTATTAGTTACCTTGAAGAATATCATTTTCACCAATGAACTTTCGGCCACTCGGAAAAAGAGACGATTGCAGGAAAACTTGTGTCAAGGGTTTTTATGACGTGAGAAATCCAAATATATAACTGAAAATTTTAGTATGTTGCGACCCACTTTTTTTTTTCCATGTCCTTCCTATGCATATTTTTACTCTTTATTATTATTATTTTGAATTTAAGAAATGTCTGATAATTTTTGAGTGGAAATTTTTATATTGTTAAATGTTTGTTACACTCGTTTAATATTGGGGACTTAACCCCGTAACTGTAACTTTAGTGCAACATTTTACTAAGTTTGAAACGTTGTCTTTTTTTGAAGATGAAATATCAGTCACGAAAACATTTCCCTCTGAACAGTGATATTAATTTTGACCAGCTGAAAATTATTAAGGATGTCTTTTTATTTTGATGATTTTACAATCAATGTATAAATTATTTGTTCATCTTGAGAGATATTTTCTTCTTATATATATATATATATTAGAAGGTTATAAAATATTTTTTATGGATTGAAGAAATGTCTTGGAAGAAGCTAATTGTCGACACCTTTATGTGCAATTAGTGTCTGGATTTTTAAAAAAAAACCATCCATATGGATACAGAGAATGAAATGTTTCCATTTTCAGTTATACTCTAATATCCATAAATTCAGGATAATTCAGAATCACACGTAAATCGAACTTTAAAGTAAAAATTTCACCTGTAGAATTATCGCACACATCTTCAAGAATAATATGCAAATTACAGGGTGCCAGCAGATGACACTGATTGTACGTCAGAATGATGAGAGTGCAAGAGAGGTGTACATAAGGAATGGTAGCCAAGGAATAAAATTGTTTTCAAGCGTTCACAACCGAATAGTTATGACACAGAGGACGCATGTGGATGATTTTTTACTTGATAGAATTATCGGCCACCTGGAATGTGGACGTACTCAAATGGAAGTATCCGAGGAACTTCTAATCGCGTATCTCTAAGCTTTGGCAACGATTCTAAAATGATGGAAATGACTGTAGGCGTTATACACAGTATACTGGCCGCCCCCGAGTTACAACCGCCGCTGAATGACGAATGATATTTGGTATCAACTGCGAAAAAAAGCATACGGAGCACAGCATCAGATCTTTCTCGTCAACTATCTTCAGCCACGGATACGACAATTTTAAGGTAAACCGTATACAGATGTTTGGGACATATTGATCTATATGCTTGCAGGCCTGTCAGAGGTGTTCAGCTCACGACAACTCACTGTCGCCAGCGGTTAGTCTGGAGTAGAGAACATGCAATGTGGACATCGTCACAGTGGACTTGTGTAATATTTTCCGACGTGTCCACGTTTAGCTTGCAGTCTGATTCATGTCGGACTTTCATATTGAGAGCGCCGGGTACCCTCTACCACCAAGGCAACATCATTGAACTAGACCGTTACGGTGGTTCAGGATTGCTCGTTGGGGGTAGAATTATACTGGGTTCCAGAACAGATCTACATGTTCATATCGGAACGTCATTTCTGAACAACATGTACGTTTGTCTAGGTATTCCATGGGCGAAGAATTTGTATTTATGGATGACAACATTCGTCCTAATCGTGCAAACATTGTAAACGAATGCCTTTAATCTGAGGATATCACACGTATGGAATGGCCAGCATTCTCACTCACTTGAATCTGAAAGAACATGTGTAGGACGTGCTTGGCTGACGAGTTGTAGTCCGTCAACCACCTACTACATGTGTACCAGAACTTCGGAGATCATTGTTTGCTGAGTGGAGTAATCTTCCTAAAGATCTGCTTCATAAATTTGTACTCAGCATGCCTAGGCATTGTACGGACTGTATTTCGTCGTCTGGGAGACAAACAAAGGTATTAACCATCATACCAACCATATAATAACTTTTTGTAAATGAGATATTTTTTGTAATTTCTCCAGGGAGCAAGAATTGTAGCTCTTATGAATGGTATCACACGTACACCATCTTTTTTGTTCTTTATCTTCTGTTTATTAAATAGGCTTTATGAATAAGTCACGTTTGCTTTGTTTTCGAATCTTTATTTGCCGGATCTGGCCCTTAATTTATGGACAACGTATTTCAGATTTGATCTCAAAGCATCCGTACATTTTAAGTGACTCGATTAACTGTAATTACAATTGTCGGAAACTGTTGGCATTCATCTACCTTGGAATGTAAGTTGCAGGTATAGGGCAGAGACTTCTCGATTATATTCCCATTTCAGATAGTGAAATGCGTCATTTAGTTGCTCGTTCATCACCGAGAAGGAATTGATACTCAGACTGCTAAAAGATGTATTCATTTGTTTTACTTTAAAAAACGACCAATATGTTATTAAAAAAACAGAATAACGTGTTTCTCGTGGCGCCATTTCTCTCAACAGTGTAGAAATTACTTCAAAAGAAGTGGTAAATTCTACTTTTTAAGCTCGCCAACTATATCACTAGTAGCTCTTAACACTCCTTTGCATTTTCTTTCGAAGGTTCTTACATTTACCTGGAACATTTGCTAAATGCTTTGTTTTGAGTGTGTGCATAAGAAATCAGAATGAGAGTTGTATAAAGGGTTTCAAATATCACTTTATTTAATAGAAATAAAATACTATAGTAAGAAATGAAATGTATTTAAAAATGCCCTTATCACCTTTATTAAAATAAAAGCACAAATGGTTAAATAACTTATAAGGGACAAGCTCTCAGTGGAGATACAAATTTTAGCAGAGCTTTTTTTTTCGGGGGGGGGGGTGAATCGTCGGATGACAAACAAAATCAAACGCTTTCCTCGCGTTCGTAAAATCACAAGTAATATTCATAAAACACATTCTGGACTTTGACGACTAGATATATCGTGTAAATTTGTAGTGAAATTTAATTAATTTTCAAATATAAAGGTTGATATACATGATTCACAATTCACGTTGAAAATTTTAATTATTGACATGTTTTTATTAATAAATGAATTAGCTGCAATTATAAAGCTTTTGATATGAAGTACTTCCTATAGATCTCGTATAAAATTCTTCAATAATTTTAGAATATCATCCACCAACAACGAAACGAGTAAAAGGTGTAAATTTTTCTTTGTAAAGTAAATTCTTTGAAATAACACGTTTATAGTATTTGGAATAAATTATTTGTAAGAACATCTTTTAGTATTGTAGATTGTTAAACACTCCATTTTTACCAAAATCTTCACAAAATTTTAAAAATGTGTTAAGATTGCGCTAACATAAATTTTCTGTTTGTTACATCCAAGTTATTCTGATCGTGAGGGTAAGACTAAGTATCGTAAGAAACAATTTCAAAAGCCTAAACGCTATTCGTTTGATTTAAGTATTTGATTGTTTCCTAATATTCATTGCATTTTTTACTGCTTTATCAATGTTGCGATAAATTTTGAAATTAAGATGCATAAATATGTGTAATTGATTATATCCGTTTTGATTATGATGTTTAATGAATGCAAATTTTTATCTTGTCTATAAGAGTTGTGAATACATAATCTGATAATAAAACAATACATTGAGCAAAATCGAGTTTTGTCTGTGATTTTCATTTGTAGTCCAGAGCTCCCCATTATCTTTTCTCGGAATAAGGTTAATTCAACTCACAAGGCCATTTCAGTATTACATGAGTGCTTTAAATAGGATAAATAAATTGTTACGTATTTATCTGGTATTTTTTTTATGTAATACATAAATTAAATTTGATTTACATCAGAAAGTATTTACAAAGTACAAATCTTGAAATATACTTTAAAGCTATTTTATGCATAGTTTGAATTTATTATTAAAAAACCAAATAACAAAATGGAGTCTTGAAAACCCGTAACTTCGATTCACTGTCGAATCAAATAGCAATCTTGATTACTTAGATGTTTTTACTTTACCTAATATTTTTAAAAATTTTCAAGTACTTTTACGTTACGAAAATTTAAATATGGTTGCAATTCTGTTATTAAAACTATTTTCAAAACAGAGTAATAAACTTAAAATGAAAACATAAGAAATGAGAGTACAATTATTAATAAACTTAACCTTCTCGATTTTCTTTTGTGTATGTGTGTAAATTTCATGAAGATTCAACTTTTTTCCATTCAATCAGTTGGTGGAATGGTGGCCATTATTTTGCGACGGAATATCTTCAAATGAATTATAAAATCTTAGTCATGAATCTGGAATGTATTTGGGAGTAATTTTGCAAGCACAGTGATGAGGTGCAGCCACAAAGCCCCACTGAGGTGTTCGATAAGGGTCATTCACTCTTCTGTAGTACATGTACATCCATCCATATCGTTCTGTGCATTCACTTTCATACCTTTAAAAAAGAAATCATTTCAATTCATTTTTGTACGCTTCATATTTTTAGTGATTATGCTCTCTTAAGGAACCATCAAAACTACTTCCGGGTGAAGCGAAAGGAAGCAATTTTAAGTCACCTGATTAATGTTGGAAATCGGACATAATTTTGAATTTTGTCCATCGGAGATTCTCAAACTGGTCATTGAAGGGAGACGCGAGCAGCTCAAAAGTGAATTCCCTATCCTAGTTCACTTAGAAATGAGTGAACAACGAAATGTGTTAGCTCATGCTAACAAATTTGATATTGAACGACAAGATAAAGAAGGGCCCATTTTAATATTCCATGGTCCCGCAAGAAGAGTGTCTCTAAGAGCTGTTATTATGAGCATAGCCCCTTGGGTAAAAGGTGTTTTTGTGCAGATTTGTAGAAGAGGGACCCCTTCTTCAAATATGCACATTTCATTGAAAAATACAGTTTAAAATTTTACATACCATAGACTTACATTTAACATAATGCAGCATTTACAATAATGAAACTATGAATTAAAAATGCAATAATAGAAACTCTAGACATAAGCTGACAGAATTAATCCAAATTGCAGGAAGTATAATGAATGAGATCCAGTGACGCATAGTTCATTGTTTGTTTTTATGGATTTTGATTAACCTAATTACTTATAGGGGAAAAAATCTATCCCGGGACCTGACGAACCACTCCCATGGAGGATGCCCCTGGATATATAAATATAGATTTTTTTAAGAAATTAGTTAACCAACATAAAATTCATTGCACATAGTTAAAGAAAAGTATGGTATTTGGAAAAATTCTAAAAGCAGCAGTGTTTGAGATAATGTTAAATAAATTCCACTATTTACAAAAATGTAGATATTAATTTATTTAAGTAAACCTGTTTTAAAAGATACAGCATACAAAACTTTTATGAAACATTTTAATTTTTTTTTTTTTTAATTAAAGTTGTAACACCAATATCGACAAAATTGAAAATTTTGGACCAGCAATTTGGTGAAAGAACAATTTAATCTAATAAAAAGCTCCTTTTTTAGTAAAAATAAAATAAAAAATTTATGAATCATTTGACTTGAGTTTGAGTTAATTTAAGGGAAAAAGAAAATCATGACATCAACTAAAATAAAACATTAAGAACTAGAGAATTAAATTGAGATTCGAATATCAGTCTGAGTAAAATCATTTTTTAAATTGAAAATTACTTACAAGTATCTTCAAATTTACTTCATTTTTGCATTTCAGATTTGCTCTTTCAAAAAGTATGCATAATAACCCTTTCAAATAATAGCTATAAATTGAAAAACTATAAATGTCATGAACTTTCCATTTAGATAAAAGGACGTTTTAGGAATTCTCTATGTGAATAGAAATTAGACAAAATAAAATTTAACGAAAAACTGAAGTGACATTTTAAAAAAAATAATTAAAATGCTTCAAAAATGTATAGAAAATTTATTAGATGAATCTAGTTCCCGAATAGTATTTTGTGACATATTTCGCTTGTAAGTCATCATCCCAATGCATTATTCAATAAAGTTAAAGGTATTAACAAAAAAATCTACAGTTATTATTTCTTGTATTAAACTTTCTTGTTTTTTTTTTTTTTAATCAATAAATAATTTCTTATTCTAAAAGAAAGTGATCAAATCAATTTTTAGCTAACAATCTCACGTTGCGAAAGGTAGAATTAGATTTATTGAATAAAGGCTAAAAGCCTTTTTTAAGTTTTACTTTTTCAAAAAAATTAACATATTTTTGAAAATTTAAAAATTTTGAAGAAATTAAAATACTTTTACTACTTTAGATCTGACTTCATAAGGATGCGAAGCTTCTTTATCCATAAAAAGTCGGTTGTTTGTTCTTATAAATTTTTAGCCCGCTGACACATAAGAAAAATGCATGTTTTTTTTTAAAATGACATAATGCAATCAGATCTAAGTTTAATTTTCTGTATTGATTTGGTTTCCAAAATCTTTACCTCTTTGTTCTTACAATTAAGTACTTAATTCTGAGAAGGAACATACAAAATTTGTCAAAAGACACATTTTTTCCCCCTCCATAAATTTATTGAATGACATTTTTCTTCGCTTATATTTTATCAATTAACCTTATTTTATTTAAGAGATCCAATTAAAATATAATCAGTATAGAATATCAATTTTTATCACAATCATAGTTTTATCATATTATTACTGAATTAAGCATATAGTGTGATTTAACGCAAAGAACTACGCTAATTAAGTTAATGAGAGAAAAGTTTTTGAATATTCTCGTATATAAACTCTAAAAAAAATTCGCAATGAAAATATTTTCATGATTAATTAAAAATTTATCTCATTAACAAATTTACAGATAAAAACGTTGAAATAAAATACACCTAAAAGTGAAACAAATTTTTGAAATGTAATTCTCGCAATATTCGATCAGTTTATGTAACAGAGGTGGACACGTAAATGGGAGCCACATTCCATTTTTTTTTTTTTTTTTCATATATCATAAAAGGCCGGACCATTGTCTTAAATACACTTAATTTAATTCATGGGGTTACTTAATCCGTTCCACAATTTCCGACTGTCACGCCGGCGTGACAGAGCATTTTCTGTTCACCCCTGACCGTCGTACAGAGTAATTGAGTGTTTTAAAAACTCAAGACAATGCGCACAAAGTGACATTATAACATTTTGACATTTCCTTCAATCCTCCGACCTCTCGTTGAAGAAGTGGAGGAATTTCTTTCGCTGTTCGGGTAGCGACAACTATTATATCGGGGAACTTAACCCTCACGGGCTTCTATCCCCTGTTTTTTACTTGCCCAGAAGTTAATGAGTTATTATTGATATTTAAAATAAATTACATTGCAATAGCTTTGAAAGTTAAAGTTTTTATAAAATACTTTAAAGTTTTAAAATTTAATAGTTGATTAAATAAAATTATTATTATAGATTCACTAATTAAAAATTAAATGAATAATCAAAATTAGAATGGATTGCTTTTAGTAGGTTTAGAATATTACAGCAGAAGTCTATTGAGTTCCTACTTGCTTGCTCGGTCTGGCCGTATAGAGAGGGGGTTCTGTGATTGGTCGGTGGTGGGGTGAGCTAATTTAGTATATATATGTGTGTTGGTAGGGGTGAATGCTTGGTATGGTGGGACTAGTGGTGACTGTGTTTGAGTTTAATCAGTGTAATTTTAGGAAAATGAACTATATATTTATAATATTAGGATTTCTCTTGGTCTGTGTAGTTGTCGGTTATTTCTGAGTGGGGTGTATTTTTCTATTTCTTGAATGGTTTTATTGTTTGATGCATCGATTTTTTGGAAGAAGTTTTCAGGTAATTTTTTAATGAAATTTTTTAGGGTGGGTAGTTTAATTGAAAATCTGATATCAGTGTTTCTCATGTACCACTGGGCATTTACTATTGTTCTAATAGTGGGATTTTTCTAGCAAGTCGAAGGTGGTGTTAGCACAGTGTGACCAGACCGGGCTAGCATAGGTCAGGATGGGCTTAAAATCAGGGTGTAGATAAGCATTTTGTTACGTCTGCTTAAAGCAGATTTTCGCGCGATAAGGGGAAATATATTATTTACTGCAGATCTATACTGCTTTTTAATTCGTAGTACATGTTGTTTAAAAGTGAGTTTTTTATCCAACGTTACACCAAGATTTTTGGTGTCTAGAGACCAGGGTATATTTTTGTTTTCCAGAAAGATGTCCGGTTCTATTTTTCTGTAGTTTCGTGAGAAGAAGACGGCCTCTGTTTTGGAAACGTTCAGAGCTATTTTCCAGGTAGAGTACCATACTTCTAGTTTCTGTAAGTGTTCGCTCAGTGCTTGGCCTATGTTTGATGAAAAATAGTGTCGTGCTAATATCGCAGTGTCATCTGCATACATGCCTAATTTTGTTTTTGGGTGTGTAGGGATGTCATTCACGTAGTAATTAAATAAAGTTGTTGAGAGGATTCCTCCTTGCGGGACTCCTGCTTCTATTGTTCTTGGTTTTGAAAGGTTTTCGTTAACTTGAAATTTTCTATTTTGAAGATATGAGTTGATAATTTTCACAAGGTATGGAGGGGTGTTGTAGTGTTGTAGTTCATCATTTTGTAGATTAATCCTGTATGCCAGACTCGGTCGAAGGCTTTCTGGATATCCAGGAAAACCGCTCCTGTGTATTGGCCTTTGTAAAATCCTGTTTTGATGTATTCAACGACTCTGAGTAGTTCGTGGGTGGTAGATAGCTTTGGAACAAATCCATATTGCTGATGAATTATTATGTCATTTTCTTGGAGGAAGTTGGAAAGTCTATTGTGAATAATTTTTTCGGCTATTTTGCTGAGGATTGGAAGTAGTGAAATTGGTCTGTAATTGCTGGGTAGGGTGGGATCTTTTCCCGGCTTCAGTATCGGGATGACTACTGCGGTTTTCCAGGAATCTGGGAAGTAACCGAGGTCTAGCATGTTATTAATAATATTTCAGAGTTGGAATATGCATAGATGAGGAAGGTTTTTAATCATTTTATTGGTTATTCCTTCTTTTCCGGGTGCTTTGTGTCGCTGTTCGTTGTGTATTTGTATGTTTCACCCCTAGTGCTCCATTCTCGTTCTTCGACAAGGAAAGTCTGGTTTCTTGAGTTCATATAGCCTTGGGGGAAGGTGATGAAAATCTCTCCATTACTGTGAGTAACCGTCGTTCTTGGTCAACGAACGTGTTTGCGGTCTTTGATTTCTAGCACTACCACCCTTCTCTCTCTTTCGCTACGTCAAGCTGCAAGATTTAGTGTTTTCATCGATACACTGAGGGCGTATACCATCACTGAACCTCGGAGAATATCCATGCAACATTTCAAAGGGAGTTTTATCAGTTGTATTGTTAACGGCACTGTTCAAATTTCTTTAAACTCCTTTATTTTCAAGTACCAATCCTTGTGATGAGTATCATCCATTGCTGTTGTGATAGTAGAGAGGGATTGTCCTGTTAGCTCATTCACACACACAAACATGGGGGGTATGTAAAATTCAGGGTATGATTTATTCCGTTATCGAGGCAATACTGCTAGAACTGATGCGCCGTAAAACACGAACCTCTGTCACTGATGATTCTATCAGGTAATCCGAATTCTATGACAAAATTTTTCAGTGCTTTGGATACGTTTTGTAAGGAGGTAGTCTTAACAGGAAAATGTCGGGTGAATCTCGTAAAGTTGTCAGTGATGACCAATAGATCTTGATTGCCTCGTGAACTTTTCACACATGGACTCAGGTGATATATATGTATAAATGAAAAGGTATTTCCCCCGGCTTAATTGGGTGTAAAAATCCCTGCTGTTTACCTCTTGGAATCTTGTTAACTGATCATTCAAAGTACATATGTATATGTCTTCTTAAATATCTTCTCGTGTATGGAAACCAATACAACTCCTTTATCTTGTTCACTGTCCTATCACCTGAAAAATGCCCCATCAGATCATGAAATTTAACCGCTGTGCTTTTCCTCATACTTTTTGGAATTACGTAAAGCCGCTTCTCCTTTTCCTTAACGCTTCTATGTAACCCATTTCTTTAGGAAACATAGTTGCTTATCATCTGTTTTTCTTCGGTAATTCTTTCATACTCTTCTTTTTTAAAAAATTCTGATAACTTTCTCAAATCTTTGTCAGTATGTTGAATAATCAGAACTTGTGATAACCAGAACTTGACCTAATCATACTTCAAAGTTTCTCTCAATGAGACTTATCATAGTGTAGTCTGGTTCCGAAACAGGAGCTCTGCTCATTGCATTAATGTGAGCCATTTTAACACTTAACCTGTACTTAACTTATATATTCAAAGCTTAATTTATATGTACAAATAAGAGTACTTCATCGGGCAATCTGGGGATTACTTGACCTTTTCGCATTCATATAAATTAACATCAGACAGTCGGTTACAACTGTAAAAGTTTATACCCAAAAGAAATCGTTTGAGACGCTCTAATGCCCATGCGATCGCCATTAACTCTAATTTGCTTGAATGATATTTCTTTTAGCCTCAGTAGTTCTCTTACTAACACAATAAGCGAGATGCCACATATCATCGGATCCAAGCTGCTGCAATATATCAGTAATCCCATCCGCATTCGCATCTGTGTGAACTTCAGTTTTTGCTTCGGTATTGTAAAGGGGCTGGGCTTTTTTGCTAATTCGTTTTTCAGTATAACAAATGACTGCTCTTAATCTTTTTCCCACTTAAAATTTATATTTTTCTTTGTCCAGTGGTTTGGCTTTAAACGCGTAATTTTGAATTAATCTTCTAAAAAAACTTGTTACTCCAAGAAAACGTCTAATTTCATGCAAATTTTTCGGTTAAGAGAATTTAGATATTATTTCCACCTTCCTTGTAAGAACAAGAAAGGTGGTTTAGTTCCATATTTGTTAATAACAAACCCTAAATACTCCACTTCCGGTTTGCAAATTCACATTTTGATAACTTTAAAGCTAATTTAGCTAAATTAGTAGCTAAATTAACGCTCGCGCGTAGAACTTCAAATATTTTAATCTATTTCTCTTTCATTTCTTTCCAAGTCTTCGCCGGAACTAGAAAATCATCGAGAACATCTTTGTTACATAAGTTTTCCAGTGCGTGGTACATTTATCTTTGAAATACTGCAGGGACGTTAGTTAAGCCAAATATCATTAATTCAAATTGCCCGGTTTCATCTGGAGTAATAAAAGCAGTTTTCAATTTTGCTTCTTCTGTTAAAGGTATTTGAAGGTAAATGTGTGCTAAGTGTAATGTTGTAAATAGACTGCACTCGTACAGTTGTTCTAATAAGTCATCTATTTTTGGTAAGGGAAATCTATCTTTTATCGTCTGGTGATTTAAACGTCTATAATCAATGACTATGCGATTTTCACTTGTCTTTTTCTGCACAAGAAGAACAGGGCTAGCATAAGGTGAACGTGTTTCTGAGACTATGCGTGTTTCTCTTTCCATTCGCTTTCCGAACGTGTTTTTCTTTCCATTCGCTTACGATATCTTTAATAGCTGCTCTTTCGGTGGCATTTGTTTGATAGGGCTTCATACATATCGGCTTAGAGCCTTCAGTTTTTATGATATCCATTTTCATGAAGTTTGTGCATCCTAACTCCGATATGTTTAATGCGAAACTATCTCTGAACTCACTCAATAAACGAATGATATCTTGTCGTTGTTGTTCAGTTAAGTTTTTATAAAATTTTATTTGTTCTAAGGTTATAGGACGTCGTTTTACATTTATTTCATTAGCACCAACGCTGTAAAGTTCTATGGGTTAGCTATCATTAGAAACATTGATATAATTTGAATGAGGTTTGGAATTAATCTCATCTACTAATTCCGCTTTCCCTACATTTTGATTTTCTTTTAGTATTATTTCTTTATGTCCAATATTAACAATCGGTAAAATAGTTTTTCCTTCCTTAATTTCTAATAATGAACTAAAATGTTCTTCATTCCCCTGAATCATTATTAATCCATTGTCTATTTACTACGTTTTTACTTTTACAAAATTTATGCAATTCCTTATTCAATCGCTTTTAATTCGTTGCGTTGCGTCTCTTCAATAAAGTCTAATTTGACAATTAATTCCCTAATTTGATAAATTTGCGCAACTAATGTGTAAATTTTCACCTACCCTAGCATAAGCAATATAGGAGAGGTCTAAAAACGGACGACCAACGAATAAATCCTCTAGTTGAATCGAGTCTGGAACGATTGAAACATAAATATCTTTTTCCCACAACATCCTCTATTTGGAAATTTATTACCGTCGTTTAATTGCTAAAAGAATATATATCCTTCTTGCTAGGAGAAATGAATATATATCCTTCTCAATTATCTGTCAGGTGCGGACGACTCTCGGTCACAAATGTTTAAAGTATTCGTTCTGTGCTCATTTTATTTTTTGTGCAATATTTTTTCTCGTGTCCCAACTCCCCATGTAATGTGCATGGAAAGGGTCAATCTCTTGCGACATGACCGAAATTATTACAAGTAAAGCATCTCGGATCTCCTTTATCGTTACTAGTTGCTGAATTAAAGGCTCTGTACGTCTTGTAGAGCCTCCTCTTACATTAAATTTATGATTCATTGGGTTTCTCTCTTCCAATTTGTTAGACTGGAATTTAACTGGGCTATGATTATTAATATGGCGAATAATTTTTAGGATCAGTACGATAATTTGTGAACTTGAGGTTTTTATTTTCATGTCCACCAGCCTGTTCTAACACTTTCGTATACATCTTTTTTTTTTTTTTTTTTTGCTATTCCATTTGCTTTGGTAAAGTTTGGCCAAAAATCAATAAAATGTTCTCGCATAAGATTTGGGACCTATTCATTAAACTGATTTGTGACAATTAATTCCCTTAAAGAATCGAAATCGTTAACCTTTAACCCTGCTCTCATTAAAATAGTTACGTATTTCAAAAAAGAAATCTGCCCATGTATCTTTTGAGTCTCTAACATGATAAATAAATTTTTGCCTAAGCGTTTCAGCACTAAGTTTAAATCACTTTAACAGTAAATTGTTAACATGCCTATAATCATGCCATTTTCTGATTCCCTGGCGATCAGATGCGTGATTTCAAAGGGAAGAATCCTTACAGGTGACTAACATATAATCTTCTTCCGTTGCCTTTCCAATAAAATTAAAAATGAAAATATTTCACCGTCTTTTAAATCGAACTTTTTTACCAGATTTCTGAATTCAAAAGGACTCTTATTTACTTCTAGATCAATAATATCACCATCAGCTCGTGTTTGGGACTCAGTTTTTCTATTGATTTCGATTCTTAATTTTTCTAGTTCAAATTGCATGTCCTTATCCCTTTTTTCCGATTCTTTCTGTCATTGTTCCCTTTCAATCTTGTCTTCAATTATACTCCCGAGACATCCTACCACAAAATCTTCTTCGTAGTTCTCACTATTAACGATGATAGTATTTAATGTCGCATTAGTAGCCTCCGCAAGGACAATTTCGCCTAGTTCAAGCGTAAGCTCGACTAAATCATTTTTCATTGCATTTGAGAGGAACGACATATATTAAATACTATCTCAATACACTTCAAAATTATTCAAAACAAATAACTTCTGAGCATATGCATAAGGGTGAGTTATAATATATATATATATATATATATATATATATATATTCCTTACACGTATTAACATGCTTTTTTTTATATAAATATTAATGAAGAAAATCGGTCTCCGAAGTCCATTTTGACAGTAATAGTATTTATTGTAATGCTAAATTTTAATTCTATTACCACAAAAAAAAGGGGGAGTGGGATTAGATCGTCGAATCGATCATTTGAAGGAAATTTGAATTAATTATCCAATCCTTTGATTGTATCGATGGAATTCTAATGGGAGAACTATGTAACCGTAGTTGAAAAATTGTTAAAAAGAATAATTACATTTTATTCAGATACTCGCATCAGTCTCATTTATTTTTTCTCGTCACATAGTAATATGAAACTTGCAATAAATTACTGATGAAAAAGGCCAAAAAACCACGTAAGATTAATTAGTTATTTCTAACTATCATTATTTGATAATTTAAATGTTTTCTTCTGTAATTTAAAATTTTCCTCCTTTTAATGTTTAAGAACCCTACTTTAAATACGTTTAAAAGCTATTGTTTATTAAGTTTATGACATTTCAATTAAAATATTTATTTTTATTGAATATTACATTTGAATAAGTCAATTATATATATGTTTTATATAATATTAATATTAAAACTCTACAAGTTATATGTTATATTAATAGAACTTTTAAATAATTATTATAAGCAAAAAATATTTATTCACTCAATGTGATATCATTATCTTAATTAAATGCTTTGTTTCGTTAACTTCGCTGAGATTACAACATCCAGCATTTCTTTCACAGGCCATAATGTAATTCCTTTACAGGCTAAGAATATTAAAAAATTTTCTTCTACGATTTTTTTATATAAAGGATTCAGATAATTCAATTATATCCAGTTCTTCTAGGGTTTAATCTTGTGTATATATTTGCTATATAGTGTATAGATTTTCCAATGCATGGTCCAGTCTCTGCAACGCATCTATATGAGAAGACGTATTGCTATACGCTGTCTTGAATCAATTCCACTTCATGGGTGTAAAAGTCATGTGTGCTATTTATTTGTTCCCACGAGGTTAAACCAAAAACAACGGGGACACCATTTTTAAAAGAGTAAGGTTTTTTTCTTTAAAATAGAAAATCATCATTGAAATTTTTTTTTAAAAAAATTTAACACGTAAATTTAATTTTTAAAAAAACGTGTCTGTGCATAAAATTGCATTTCATTACATATTGTTTCTAACAAAGCATATAATTTAGATCCCTCCAATATCTTTTTCTAGAGACTGAAATTTAATGAAAAAAAAATTATCGATGTGCAAGTAGATTCTGATGTGAATTTTAGAATCTTAAAGCTTACGAGTTTCAATTCCAGCCAGGAAGAATTGGGTACAAATGAATAAAAAAGGGATTAATTCTTAGCGCCATCGGATTAATTCTGTATAAACACCCATCTTAAAAAAATACAATGAAAAACTGTTTCATACTCACAATGGTGATATCCCAATGCATGGTCCGGTCTCTGCAACGCATCTATACGAGAAGACGTATTGCTGTACGCTGTCTTGAATCACTTCCACTTCATGGTCGTAAAAGTCATGTGTGTTATTTATTTGTTCCCATTGCCGGTTGGTTTTGCAGATTTCTTCGGATGGGAAACTTGCCTTCGCTTTCTTCTGTGAGTACGCCTTCATCTCGTGACTTTGATCCGAGGAATTTTCTGTGAGATATCTCTTGCGCTTTGAACTGGTGCGACTCTGGCAGTAAAAAAAAAAATGTTGAAATATTTTGTTCAGTTAATCATTGGCTCATATAAAAAGAGCTTAGTTAAAGTTAAATAATACGGTGTTACAGGTTTTGTTTGCTTTTACTGATAACTGTAATATTTTTATCTTTTCTTCGGTATTTTTAAAGTTAAAACAGATATATTATTTTCTCTTTCAAGCAGGAGACAGATTTTCATCATCAAAAGATACAATTGTATAGGTTGAAAATTAACTTTGGCTTTGTATTAAAATTTTCTTTTTTGGATACTAACCATATTTTGAAATATGCAGTAAAATCTATTTAAAATAAGCCCTCTAATTAGATGTGATTTTAACATGTGCTCACTTTATTGAAGAACACAACGAGACATGCACAAATCTTACGTGTATTTTTGTACATAAGAAGTGATTTCTATTATTTTAAAAAAGGATAAATAAATGCGGGATCCCATAATGTAAATAATTTATTTAGCAAATTGTAACTTAGGATCGGATCTTCTAATTAAAATGTAATAAGTCTATGAAAAGAAAAAAAATATCTAGAGGAGATCGGAGCAAGTTGATAACAAGGGATTGACCAACATGTAAAGTTCCCTATCAGTCTGTAGTTTTAACTTTTGTTGTTTTAAGTAGCATATGAAAACTAACTACAGTAAATTACAGACGGTAAAATCAACCGTTATGATGCCATAGAATTTTGCTGATAGGGAACAAGTCAAAGGAGCAGAGAAAGTTGAAGAAGAAAGTAAACTTTGAGAATCGGCAGAAATTCAAGATGTCTCCAGATGCAATTCCAACACAATGATAATTCCGATATTCTAACGAGATGAAATGTTAGTGTAACTCCATAAATTAATCCATCTGAAACTTTTGATATTTTATTATAAAAAATTAATAGTAAATGATATTAGACTGAAGTCGATACATTAATCAAGAATTTCCAAAAATCATATTAAGAGCATTTCTAGAACGATTTACACCAAAAACGAGAAACATTATACACCGATTACAAGAACATCAATAGAAGACTATCCAGTATATCCAAGTTCCGTATCACAAATCAAGACATGAATTTTAAAGATGAATATCAACTTAGAATTAATGCCAAATTAGATCGGATGACATAACGCAAACGTGACAAACCATTTATCGATTTTCCTTCAGCGATACATATGACTCAAAATAAATATCGATAAATTCGTCAGTAGTAAGTACCCTGATAAGTACGCCGATGGAAGTGATGTCACAATCCTTCCCTTTCACTCCGCTTGGAAGGAAATGACATCATAACCCATAAGGGACTCAAATTATCTTGCTTATCTTGAAGTTACATGTTTATCCATTACTGGAATGTTATCGACTAAGCTATCCTACTTACTTTTGGTTTTTGATTTCTTGCTGGAACGTTTTTTACTAACAATAAGCACTCTTAAATTAGATGGAATAAATATAATGTAATTAAATCAATTGGAAGCAAATTTTTATTGCAAGTTCTTATTCTTTTACGCAAAGTTGCTGATTTGGATATTACTTAGTTGTTTTCGTTTTTAATTAACTGAACTATTTTAATCTGAATAAACTAGAAGCAATTTTATATTTTTTTTATTTTTATATACCAGTCTGTTGGATTGGATATTATTATTTAATATTATTTTTACGTTTTAATTAACTGAATTAATGTATTGTGAATAAATTAATTGGAAGCAAATTTTAAAATTGTAATTTCTTATAATTCCCCGCAAATTTGTTTAGATGGATAGTATTATATTTGGCAATAGTTTAAATAATATAATTGGTATACCAATAATACTTTTTTAATTTACCAAATTAATGCAATTTGAATAAATTAGAAGCTTTTTTTTTACTTTTCTGTGCAAGGCTGCTGAATTGGATATTATTTAATACACTTTTTTTCGTTTTAATTAATTGAACTATTTTAATCTGAATAAATTAGATTGAAATGTTTAAAACAATACCTTTAAATTATGAAATAATTACATTATTCAACAGTAAGTTTATTGAAAAAAAATAATTTATACTGTTAATATTTGAATATCAAGTTAGAATTTATACAGTGTTCTTTCCTAACAAATTTTATATTAAGAGAAAATTAGTTCTACAGATTTTTAACCCTGAAATTCTAGAAATATTCCATAAGCTTATTTTTGAAGTTATTTTACAGCAAATGTTTTCCTATAAGACCTTTAATTATTATTTAATGATTACTTCTTTAATTTTTATTATTATTCCTTTCATGTAGTTTTTCGAAAACTCATTACTTTCTTTTAGCTCCGTTCACTACAGTCCTTAAGACTAACAATCTTGTTTACTTTTAAATTCTAGAAATATTCAATAAGTTTATTTTTTCTTATACAGGATTATTCAGAATGATTCATTCGATTTCAAAATGCTATATTTTCCTAAATTGAGGACACATACTCATAAGTAATAAGCGAATACTAAGTAAAACTGTAGAAGTTTTTTAAGCGAGTGTTCGATATAACTTCCTTTTGTTCCACGTTTAATGTCAACACAATATATATTAATTCTGCCAAACACATTGTAAAGTGTCAGTAGTAATTGATTGTAAAGCAGCAGAAATCCATTGTTTAAGTTCACATAAATTTTTGGACAAAGGTCGCAGATACACTTTACTTTTTACAAATGTCTAAAGGAAAAAATCACATGCTGTCAAATCATTTGACCTTGGTGGCCAGGAGTGTCACGTAAAGTCATCTGGTCTTCTACGTCCGATCCAATGGCGAGATAGCTTGTATTAAGTAAACGACAAACCACTGTAGCCCAATGAGGCGGTGCCTCATCTTGTTAGAAAACAAAGAGGGAGAGATCTTCCTTTATCTAGGAGAAAAGCCAAGATTTGCAACATATGTAAATAGGTACTGTCAGTGATTGTTTTTTCCGTAAAGAAGAATGGTCCATAAATCTTTGATACAATTACACAAAAAACGCTCACTTTTGGTGAGCCCCGTTCGTATTCCAACCAGTTATAATGATCTAAGGAGCTCCATTATAATGGTTTACCTTCTCACTCATGTGAACAGTGGCCTCATCAATGAAAATAAATCGACTGCAAACCCCCTCCATCTCCATAGCCTACAGGACGTAGAGACAAAATTCATTCGATGTTAGTTATCACTAGGTCTCAGTGCTTGCAAGGATTGCAAAATATATGGCTTGTAACACAATTCTCGCTTTAAAATTCACCAAACAGAAAGCTAAGGAACGCAAAGTTCTCGACTGACGCAATAATCTATTTCTATGGGCTTCGTTAAAAAATGTCTCCCACACTTTCATCATTTTTCGCATATATGCCTTCTCTCTCTCCAATGAGCCGTAGGTGAATTATTTTTAGTTTTCCGCAATTGAGTCATTCGTTGAGTTAGATTTAATAGGAGCATAATTACAATAATAGAGAGTAAATTAATTTATTTTTTTTAATTTGCTAATACAGTTGATTATTAAATTAAAATTTCTTCGACTTTTTTTTTCTCATACATTTTCTGAAAAATTGGAAATATATTTAGCAACCTCAATCAGGCTAATTATTTAAAGCTATCATTTCTATTTTTATTTTTTCAATTTTCACCATCAACAAGGAACACAGCAATACTGATATGAAATTAACTAGTTCATGCTGTACATTCTACCGATGTGAAGGACGATGTGAACTTATTAATATATATATATATATATATATATACATATTATCATAGAATTTTCGCACCAAGAAAGAGTTATCAGAATAAAACAAAATTTTACATACACAAGTACAAAATGATTAAAAATGTACTTTATGATAGAAAAATTACAACTGAATGGAGGTTTTAGTATCCTGTTGGGTCACCTCCAGCATGGATGCATGATGTGATATAGTTGGACAGTGAGGCATTCAAATCCCTAATGACGTCAGGAGACATCTCGTTCCACAGTTGCTGCAAACGCGCCTTTAACTCTACCAAACTCACAGGTTGTCCAACTTGCTGTCCTAAATGACCCCAGATTTGCTCAATCAGTGATAAATCTGATAACTGAGCAGGCAAGGGAATTTTAGAAATGTTACGGAGGCAGTTCTTTGAAACTCTTACTGTGTCTGGGGCAGTATTGTCCTGTCAAAAAATGATTCCTGGGAGCCCTGTCATGAGTGGAAACACATGTACTGAAGAATTTCACGAATGTACCTCTGGGCTGTCATGGTGCCGTGGATAAATATTAGGAGTGATCGTGTGTCGTATTCGACGGCATCCCATACCATCACACCAGTTATGGGAGCGGTGTGCCGCTATACAGCGAATTGAGACGTTTGCCCCGGAGCTTCCATACACGTACATAATTGTCATCACTGCACAAATTGAATCTAGATTCGTCGCTAAAGACGACCTCATTCCATTCGGCACTACTCCAAACGGAGGGTGGTGAGTGGGTGTCAATGCCTGTTTTATACACGTAAAGGGCACCGCGACAGTAACTGTCCTTCAGCCAGGCGCATTGGGATGGTACGGACTGACACAGAGGCCCGTATTGAAGGTGAAGCCTGTGTATGGATGAT
Organism: Nephila pilipes; assembly: GCA_019974015.1. Lineage (NCBI taxonomy): Eukaryota > Metazoa > Arthropoda > Arachnida > Araneae > Nephilidae > Nephila > Nephila pilipes. The sequence goes on from BMAW01048603.1 coordinate 172,006, forward strand.
GGACAATGAGACAGTTGGCTCTATGCGTGCGTTTCACATGATGTGACGGTCTTCTCGACTATTGGTCTGTCGAGGGTGTCCTGAGCCTGGTCGCTGTGTGACAGACCTCTCTCCTTTCCTCTAGTCTCAAAACCTCCTCTCAGTGAAGTCAGAATGACCTAGGTAGCAAGCTACTCTTTGAGCTGTCTACCCGTTTCCATCATCCGTAGGATGACGCACCCTGGGTTACCCTAGCGATCCTTCTCTATTTTCGACCCTCCTTCTTCTTCAATCTTCATTTTTTTTTTCTTTTTTTCCCCCAATTTTTTCAAGATGCTCGCAAAAATATTTGCACTAACACTTTGAATGTTATTGAAAATGACCCAAACTTATTGGAAAGGATAATAACTGAGACGAATCATGGTTTTTACTTATGATCCTGAAACGAAGAGCTAATCCATGCACTGGAAGATACTATCTTCATCGAGAACCTAAAATGCTTGAATGACCAAATCAAAATTCAAAAGCAATGATGATTGTTTTTTCACAAGAGATTTTATACCTTCACTGGGTTCCCTTAGGTCAAATTAATAATCAACTCTACTATCTTCACGTTCTTGATAAGCTCCTTGAAAGAATAAGGGGGAAATATCCCGAATCGTGCAAGCGTAAGTCATTCCGCATTATCTGTCAAGAGGTTTCTAGATAACTACATCATCCCAGTATTAGACCATCCACCTTATCCAAGGATGGTGTGCCATGCGACTTCTAGTTTTTTTCTTAAAGTGAAATATGCATTAAAAGGAAGAAGATTTGAGTCCGTTGAAGATATGAAATAGAAAGTGGCACGTACCTTGAAGAAACTGATAGAAGACTTTCAGTACTGTTTGAAACAATGGAAGATTCGCATGGAGCGTGATAGAGAAAGGGTATATATTAGAGATGATAATAAGTCTGAGATCAAAATTAAAAGTTTTACTTCATCAATCTCGTTATTTAATCGTCACACCTTGTATATGTGTATGTATATATATATATATATATATATATATATATAATTCAAGAATTGCTGTTGATATTGAAACGATACAAATACTTTTCAATGAAATTATTGTTGATGAAATGCAATTATTTCATAATTAAAGTTTTTTTTATACTAAATAATTCAATCTAAAATTATTCAGAGTATATTTATTCAATTAATTCATTTAACGAAACGAAACATTATTAGAAAAGAATACAGGCATGAAAAAAATTAATTTGAGTATCAACTGTTACAATATACGGAAAAAAATAAACTTATTGAATATTTTCAGAATATAATAATATTAAACGAGAATGTTAATCTTGAGGATTGTAATTAATGGAATTAAAAGAAAGAACCAGATGAAAGGAATAATAATAAAAATTAAAGAAGTAATCATTTTTTAAAATAATAATTAAAGACCTTATAGGAAAACATTTGCTGTAAAATAATTTTAAAAATAAGCTTATGGAATATTTCTAGAAAATTTCAGGGTTTAAAATCTGTTAAATTTATTCTCTCTTCATATAAAATTTGTTAAGAAAGAATACTGTATAAATTCTAACTTGATATTCAAATATTAATAGTATAAATTATTTTTTCAATAAACTTACTGTTGAATAATGTAATTATTTCATAATTTAAAGGTATTGTTTTACACATTTCAATCTAATTTATTCAGATTAAAATAGTTCAATTAATTAAAACGAAAAAAAGTGTATTAAATAATATCCAATCCATCAGACTTGCACAGAAAAGTAAAAAAAAAGCTACTAATTTATTCAAATTGCATTAATTTGGTAAATTAAAAAAGTATTATTGGTATACCAATTATATTATTTAAACTATTGCCAAATATAATACTATCCATCTAAGCAAATTTGCGGGGAAGGATAAGAAATTACAGTTTTAAAATTTGCTTCCAATTAATTTATTCAAAATAGATTAATTCAGTTAATTAAAACGAAAAAGATTATTAAATAATAATATCTAATCCTATAGACTGGTATATAAAAATTAATAAGAAATAAATTGCTTCTAATTTAAATAGTTCATTTAATTAAAAACGAAAAAAGTATATTCACAACTTAGTAATATCCAAATCAGCAACTTTGCTTGAAAGAATAAAAACTTGCAATAAAAATTTGCTTCCATTTGGTTTAATTAAACTATATTTATTCCATTCAAAAGTACTAAAAAATGTAAATTGATTGTAAAAAACGTTTCAGTAAGAAATAAAGAACTTAAAATAAGAAGGATAGCTTTTTGCTCTTATCGGCAGGTCGATAACATTTCTGTAGTGGATAAACATATAATGGTAAGATAAGCAGATAACTTGGGACTCTTATCGGCTATGATGTCACTTCCTCTGGTTGCATTGGGACACTTACTACTTTCAACGGCATCTTCATGCCTTGAACTGTCATTACTTACACTAAGTGTCGCCTACAATGGAGGAAAGCTCGACAAATATAGAACATTGTAGAATGGCGACATACGTTGAAACTGTTCGTAATGATGACATTGTTGGAGTGCCTACCCCTGTTGGGCTTTAATCTCCGATATGATATGTATAGCTTGATTACTTCAAGTGTCCAGTGTGATTAGGTATTTTGATATATAAGGTAAATTAAGAGAATAAATTTTTTTAAATGAATGAGAACTTGCTAAATTAAGCGGAAAAACTAAATTTATTACATGAGAATTTGACTATAAGTGATGATAGCTAAAGAGATTACAGGAGAGGGGTAGAGGAATACAGGGTGAAGAGCGGTATGTAGGTAGGGTTAAAATTCTAGGGTATGTAGGTAGGGTTAAAATTCTCCCGCGTGGTATTTCTCCGGATGTGGTATTTATATTTAATATTATTGTAGCTTGGGATTTCTAGCAATGTGGGATTTATTTAGACTTGGGTAACTATACCATGGAAAAATATATTTAGCTTGTCATATTTATCTGCGACTTTGCTCATTGATTCACAGGTTTGTAGTAGGTTCGGGAACATGGCAAAATAGCTTTGCAGCTCTTTCACCGCATCAAAGATTGTAAATGAGCTGTTCTTATTATTTGTTTGGTTATCATTTCTTTTACTTTTAGCATTATGATTATGATTAATTCTTGGCTCACTTTGGGTCGCTTCTGCTGTTTCCTGGTCGAGTGGCTCCCTCTGTTGTTCAGTATTTTGGGTAATTGCTTGAGCAAAAGTTTTTCGAGGTTTAATGGCGTTATTATTGCTTTTGATGTTTCTATTATTAGTTTGGGTTGTAGATTTTCCTTTAGGAGGTTTTGGGTAAACGGAGCATCCTTCATAGGAGGCAACATGACCAAAATTCCCACAGTTGATGCATTTACGATTTTCTGTTTGATGGAGCAGGCCCCAGTGTTGTTCACCACACATCAAGCATCGGGTTGTCATGGAGCAATTAGCTGAGGAGGGATGGAAAAAGTTGCAGTTATAACACTGCGTTGCACCTCTTTTTCGCTTAAATTGGTGAACTTCTACCTGCATGTAAAGTACTCTATTGATTTGAAAGACATCTTTTTCATCGTTAGTTTTCCTGATTTCTGCCATAAAAATAGGTAGCGGTTCTTTGGTTTTGTATCTTTTTAGTTGTACTACTTTTCTAACTTTTATATCTTGATTAATTAAGTCCTGTTTGATTTTGTGTGAATCGGTAGTTTTGGTAGACCTTTTATAACAATTTTTTGCTGTCGTAAGTTTTGCGGCTGCATAATATAAAATTCTGCTTTGATTTCTTTTAGGTATTTTGTAATTTCCCTGTGCTCGTCAGACGAGTCAGGGAAGACTTTGATGTAACTACCAGCAAGTTTGTTAGTCGATAATGGTGCAATCCTGTGTATTTGTTGCAGGATGAGATTATAGTTATTATTAAGTTTTAACATAACTGGTTGGATTTTATCTTTTTCTGGGGGCGTGGAAACGGCATCCGCGACCTCTGATTGGTTATTTATGTTTAGAATTGAGAATTTATTCGCAGCGTCTATTGCTTGCGTTTTATTACGTTTAGGTTGCTTGGGTGTCTTTTGGGGAGAGACAAAACTAGCTTGTTCTCCGTTATTAGGTTCTAACTCGTGTTGTTTAGCTATGTTAGTGGATGGGGCAGTTTTGCTATGGACAAGGTTGAAGTGAATCAAGCTTACCTTGGATCTCTTGCAGCTTGGCCTTGGCAATTTCCATTCCTTTTCTGTACATTTCCAAATTGAGTCCAAGTTTAGTATGGAGGAATTCCTCAGCGAGTGTGATATCCCTTTAAAAGTCCATTTGATTTCTAGTTGCGATACCCAGAGCTCTGGTCATCTCACGGATTTCAAGACATTTTATCTGATCAACAGTTTGCCCTGAATCGACTTCAATCTCTTCACCCATTGCGACCGAATCACAGTCGCTATCCGTAACCTCGTCCATGCCCGACACTAAATCAGCCGACGAATCCGGAACCATAGGTTTAACCTTTGGGTCCATTTTACGAGCTGTTTGCTTAGTTCTAGCCATGATGCAATATTTGTGTCAAATTGAAATTTGTGAAACTGCTCGAGACAAATTCTCATACCTTTTCCGGAAACCCCAAAAATATATAAATATGTTTTCCAGAATATATGTGAAATACAAGGTGACAATTTCCTGAATCGTTGAAGTTTTGTTTATAGAGTATTGTGAATATAAATGCTTTCTTGATGTTTTAACCCATTTTGAGGCACTGCTTTCATATTCTTTACAGTTTGACTTGAATTTTTTTCAGTGAGATTCGGAATCATAAAATGAATCCCTTGTAGAGCCTGTTTTGTTAACACATACGTAAATAGGATGCTGAAAGGGGAACTGAGAAATGGCTTTTTTAAAATTTCAATTTAAAATCTTAAGAACTGTTTAGGGTAAAAGGGAAACATTCGTTTTGAGTCATGTCTTTCTCTCCTATACCTTTCCAAAAATGGGTAAAGATATATTCTGATTATAGTAATTGTTATCACTGATAAAAAGGGCATATTTTATTCTAATACTTCACATCGATGCTTGATTATATAAAATGTATAAATGTACGGATACGTAATGTATATCACAATTTTCACAAACACTGCTTCTAGAGCGATTCATATAGAACTTAAAAATGATCAGAGTACCGTTTATTTCTTTTAGAGTTAAACCTTATTTCAAGATAAGGAGAATTCCTCCCATTTGTAATGCAGAATGACAGGTTTTTAGGAAAGAAATTTGTTTTAGAATAATGCTTGGAACACCAATGCCAAACAGCGAATAGTTTACCATTATTAGCTATAATAAAATCTATTCTACCTCCAACCCATTTCTTACAAATGTATCATACATTTTTATTTAATACTTTGCCTCAAATTTCTAATTAAAACTTTGTATGTTAAAGAGCTGAAGTTATAAAAATTATGGTATTAAAATAACTTTATAAAAACTGAACCGCGCTTAAATGATGGTTGAGATGAAATTGAATTTTCAAAGACGCACAAAAATGATATTTTTAAGAAGTAAATTTTTGTTGTGTAGTAGAAATCACGATCAATAAATATCATGGCAAACCCGGATGGTGTTACAAATGGGATAACTGAAAAACATTCAATATAAGAACGACACATCTCTGATACATCCTAAATATATGAAGAGAATCATATTAATACCGCAAATATATATATTTAAAAAATTCTTCTTTGGAATATGGTTTTTGCGTGCTTTTTTAAACTGTTTCCCCCCATTAAAGCTTGTTTTAGAGGAATTTCATTCGTTTGAATGTCTAGGAAAAGCGCAAAACATCTGAAAACAAGAAAAAAAAATGGACTCACTTGTCTTATGGGTTGTAACGTAATACCAACATCGGGATCTATGTCTGGCCGTTCTTTTCCGACCCAGAGGTATCTCTGATGCAGTGCCGGGTGGTGGCGTATGTGGTCATAGAGGGACCTCATTCTTTGTCTCAAAAGAGCGTACTGAATCTCTGTCAGTTGAAATTCTGGTATAGAATCCATTTCTCGGAACATTTCCTCTGTGTAAGCTTAAAAAAAATGCGCTTATGAAGTATATATATATATATATATATATATATATATATATATATATATATAT
>BMAW01048603.1:189635-208402 GCA_019974015.1 Nephila pilipes
CTGAACTTCAATACCTTTCCGAAAGACAACAAAACCAAAACCCACCCTACCATCAATTTTACTGCCATCAGTAAAAACCGTGATAGGGAATTCTTCCTCAGAGTTTGAACTATATTCAATCAATTGTATGACATTTCTCTCTGAAGGGTGGGGAAGATCAGTCTTTTATTAGCCCTGACGCCTGTCTTAAAATAGGGAATGTGTTTTTGTCCGTTCTGTTGGGGGGCTCGTCCATTCATGAGCGATCCTTAACTCACGTGTGCAAATAAATAAAAGCTCGCTGGAAGGAGTGTCTGTTGTCTGTGACTATCCTTCCACTGTAGCATTTTTATCAATATAAATGGACATATTTCGCTTTAGAAATAAAACTAATATTTCCCCCGAATCTCAGCAAACGTTGTAAATAGAAATATTTAATATAGAAGTAACTGTCTTGAACCAGTCACGTCCGGGAATAACATTTGACGATTAAAATTATTCTGATCATGATCTTATTGAGTTCAAGTTGAGAACGAGACGAGACTCCCTCAAAGGCGAGGCCCTGGGCCCAGTTGGCCTATGCCTTAAGACTTCCCTGGGAGTAGCTAGCCCTGAGTAGACTGTATAAAAATTTGTTGGGGGCTCAATATGGATGATAAAAACACTCGCATTAATAAAATACATTTGAAAGTGTTATAGGCATTCCTATTAAAAAACTTCTTAATTTAAAAACTATCTTAATTATGTTAAATCCTTTGCGTGCATTTTAAGGAAAACGTATTTATTATATCGTCTATAGACGATTTTAATTTCTAAAGTACTTCTGCTTCTATGGAATAGTATTGATAAGTCTTATTACCGTTCTTATCTTACAGAAATTCTAAGATATTTTTTAATAAGTCTTAGCACAGAAAAATATCTTTCAGCTGTTGCAGTTGTAATTAGAAGGGCCAAAAATATTAAGCGTGCTGATGTAATATGCGGAAGACTGGAGGCGAGACTATTGAAATTTATCAACAATAATTCTGCGAGCTCCTAATTGAATGAATTTTAGCTTCAAACAGATTTTTTAAGCATCTAACTTTTATACATATAATCTGTTTTATGTCATTATTATAATTATTAACAGGTTTTGTGGTTTCCTTTTTATTACTTAATTTGAAAAGGAAAATAGTGTATGCGATTGTAAAAATGATTTCGAACATATATTACTTGGATCACGGAGGCTCTGAAATCTTTATTGAGGCTGAGATATTAATGCATCTAGACAGCAATAATACACAATGACTTTGAAGCAATATTCTAGATCTAAAATTCTCTCATCTTCTAACAACTCATCAAAAAAAGTGCTTCGTTCTTTTTGTGTTTCATTTTTGAAACCTCACTCTTTTGCTAGTTCTCTGAATTCGTTTAGAAAACCGTTGAATGAATTTTAATGTTTTATTTCTACCAGTCTGCTAAGAAGATTATTTAGCAAAATTATAGAACAGAGTCAATGATTTCAAATAGCAAGAAAAAAAGTGACAAATACTGTTAAATCATAGCTCCCTTTACAAATTAATTATATTTTTACATTCGTCACGTTCGTCTTTTTTCGTCGAAATTAAAAGCTTTCATTGCAACTGAATAATTTTTTCTTATAGCGAATAAAGCGATATTTCTGGAAGATCATCTTGTAAGGCATACTTTTTTTTAAAGCCAATAATATATATTTCAGATGAATCGTTACTCAACATTGCTCAGCGTTTCATACTAATGCCAAAAAACTTTATATTTTTTCGAAATTATCAAAAAACTGTAACATTTCTGGACTGTGTTTCGATTGAGCATAACATCATTTAAAATTAAATTAAAAGAGTGTGCAGTCCAATGAACATAACCCGCATTTGTCATATGCTCTTTTATAAGGGCTTGTAACCTTCCATATACTACCGACATTACATTTGCTCCATCTTAACCCTATTTCTTACATTTGGTCGAATTAATTCCATAGTTTTCGATTGTACTTAAAATTTGACTTTCAATCCCTTATCCAGTGCTATAGACTACTTGATGTAAGCTCCCTAAAGGACTCGTAGATTCTAATTTCTTCAGATACATCATTTTCTGTTATCAAGATCCGTCGATAGTTAATTTTTGACAGATCTTGTGTGTAGCCATCGATAATAATTACTAGAAAGGAAATTAAGCATTTTAATTTCTGCAACAATATTTTTCCAAACTCTGGTTTCAAACTAATTAATAATCTCATTTTGAATAGAGAGGCTTAAATAATTTATTTTATCCTTTGACTTCAAAATAAGCTCTTTTAAAACAGGATCATAATTATATAATAAGTTTATAATTGGCGTAAAGTTTCTAGTTTTGGAATCATGACTTCTTAAAGGTAAATTATTTTACTTTCCAAATAAATATGAATTGCATTTCTTTGAAATCAATTACTTTAAGATAGAGCCGAATTAATATGATGTTATGAGTTTTCATAGTCAGTAGTACTTTGCATAAAATTTCTTCTGACGGAAACACCGTTAATTCACGTGGAGGAATAAGTTCTGCTTTGATGATCCGCTAAAAACCAACAGAAAGAGAGCAATATAGATTGATTAAAGTAACATAATAACATAATAATGACCTTATAATTTCTATCGGTTTGAATCTGGATCCCTTGGCAATGATCCTTGAGGCTTAAATGGGCCCAATTTGAAAATTATTTTTCTTTCAGATTCTGTAAGATTGTCAAAAAAATTTCTTGTATCCAAATAAGATATATTATTCAATTTGTCGTATTTCTGAGAATCTTCGCTATGTATTTCTTCTATTTCTGGAGGCTCTGATAGATTAGAAGCTTCAGAAGAATGTAAAAATCCAATAAAATTAAATTCGAAATTTTCGGCAAGTTTTGAGTAATTGGGCTGTACACACAAAAGAAGCAAAGCAAGAGGAAAAACAAGTACCTGATTAAATATACAAAATATCTTGACTTAAAAATAAACTCTCCTGGATCCATCGTGTTTCATATATTAAGGAAAGAATCGTCAGATTTTTGGTTAATTTTAATAGGGTTTCCAATTTTAAGTCCATTTTTTACTTTGAATTATTAAAACTTTGATATATGGAGGGCAATGAGCCAATGATCTCTTATGGAAATGGGATTTTTTTAGAGTGATTTTTACTCACCTCTGGTCTCATTAATAAACTTAATTATATTCAAAAGATTTACCTTCCAAAAATTGCTGATGTCATAAAACGACATTCGCTGATTCTTTACATATTCTTACTGGTATTCCCTCCCCCAATCCAGCTCTCTCACAATCAGCATAATTTATATTAAATAACAAATGTGGATAAGTAACATACTCCAAATTTGGATTATATTATTGATCCTAAATTAACTTAAGATTCACTGTGTAGTAGAGCTGATGCACATATATCTTGTCGAGGTCCCAATTCCTTTCGTCGCGTGGTGTGGAAGTATGGAGAAGGAAATGCCAGTTCAGGTGTCGTCCTTCTTACTCGACCGATGTACAAAATTACGAAGGCCGTCGCCAATAGACCTCGTGTTGCTTTTCAATGCAACGTGAAAAAAAAAAAAACAAAAAAAAAACGATGATCCTAAATTAATAATTTACTTAATCTCATAGCATCAATAACATACAGTTAATAAAATAATTCAAATAAATTGCGTTTAAGACTTTTCGAAGTAGGAGGTGTGCACGGATGGATCCAAGATCGGTTCTGATACTGTGTTCACTGTGTACATATTTACGGGGAGTCTTATTTAAAGTCTTATACATTGAAATTACAGTATTAAAATTGTCATTCAGGCAAATATTTCGGCTATTCATTTCTCAGTCTGATGGCAACTTATAACGAAAAAAAAAAAAAGCTCATATTTACACTGATAATTTGTCTCATTTGAATTACTTTTCTGTTTCGCCAGTAAATATACTTACTTAAACGAAATTTTTAAAAAAATTACTCTAAGCCCTTGTTGGATGTGAGCTCGGTTTCCCTTAGATAAATAAAGTATCTATCACACATTGGAAAATGACCCTGAATAGCCTATAGCACTACGAAAATAAATCTAAATAAACTTAGCACTAGTTATGTGCAGAACAGAATTTTGATACGTTTTGTATTCAGTGAGTAATAGTATAAATTTTTTCTAGAATGGGTAGAGAGAGCTGGTATGCCTTGAAAAAATATTTCATGTATCAACACGGCCCTGACAGTTTAATTATACACAAATAAATATATATTTCAAATGATGCACACAAACACCTCAATATATCGTGATTGTGATTGTTTTTTTTTTCTTCTTTTTTCTTCATCGCAATGAGAAGCAATTCGAGGGCTATCAGAAACGGATCTCTCCATTTTGAATTTCATCCAAATGACAAGGATGTCACCTGAGCTGGAACCTCCTTTTCCAAACTTCCTCACTACGTCTTCGGGAGGACTTAGTACCTTGACTAGATTTAACGTGCATCAGCCCCACTTAACAAGGGGTCTGGAGTGGCATCAGAGCTCGACGAAAACAACGATGGCCGCAAGTCAATGACCATGGCCACTAGGCTACCGCGGCGACACCACTATACCTCAGTTTAAATTCGATTTAAAAAAATCTTCAAATGAATTATTTGGAACTTTTAATATATTATAAACTCTATTATATGGTAATAAAAGGAAATAGTGAAAAAAATCATCTTACCCTTATAATGACCACAGAAAAAATAAAAATTTTGGCAAATTTTCAGAAATGTTTTTTTTTCTTCTATTTAATTTTTCTTTTAAAAGAACTACTGGTGTAAACTTTCTAACTTTCGATCATATTTTCAACAATTCACTGCGCAAATAATCACAAAGTAATCCATTGCGTGTATAGATTGAAGTGAAAAAGCATAAAAAGATAGTTCACACCGCTCAGAGTACGGGACTTCCCCCAGCAGGCACATTATTGATCCATGTTGTCACTGACTATAAACTACTACTCGCGAACTCACGTGCCGTATCGAGATTTTTGAGAATCAATGGAATGGTCGGTGAGCTGGTGCGTGCGGACAGTGCTTTAGGGCTCTCGTTCAGACGAAATAATATAGAGTCACACATAGAATACATAATAATAACTTCGATAGAGCTGTGTGTTTCATTATTCATTCTCAAGGGCTCTCCTGCCAATCGACAATGGATAACATTTTACAATTTCTCGCTTACACATATTGGGGACTTTGTAGCTCGGGGATCTCGAGTCATTGATGCGACTGATACAGCGTAGCTACTCTCTATTTCGAAACGGAATATGTTTTCAAAATGCTTATTATTTACCACAATTAGAGTATAATTTATTGCCGGTAGAAAGAACTTCTGAAAATGGTTTCACCATGAATTTTAACAACAAGAAATATTTAGTTAAGGAAAATGAAGCCGTTTATTTAGAAACCATTTCAAATAGCAAGTTTTTATGAGGTAAGTATGTACAAGGATAAAAATGATTTGAAACTCTAATTTCTTGTACATAATCGTAAAAATCATATTGCATCTATTTATAGCACAAGCGACTTGGACACCGTAACTTCAACGCTCTTCAGCAACTTGTAAATGAAATATTTAACCTGACGGTATTCAGGCTAAATAACCGTCGACATGCAGCACTGCATTAAAAATAAACTGTCGAAATCTCCTTATCCTAAAGAAGCATTGCATGGATCTGAATATCTTACTTATTTAGTATATGACCTCTGTGGACCGACGTAAAAACGTGAAAAACACTACTTCCTTATTAATGTAGATGATCACTCTCGATACTTAATGATATATTTTCTGTTAACTAAAGATCGAGTCCTTTTAAAATTGAGGGAATACGTTGCAATGACACTCGAAACAAGTTGGGAAGTTCTTAGAAGTGATAAAGGAGGATAAAACTATGAAAAAGAAATCGAATATTTTCTAAATCGAATATTTACATCAAGGAATCTTTCACCAGCTGACGGTAAACATTCGCCCCAACACATCGGAATATCAGAACGGGAGAATCGAAATCTCGTTGATATGACAAGATATCTCTTATCTGAAGCAAATTTACCTAAAAAATGTTGGGGTCTGATGCAATTATGACGCCAAACTACATTCAAAACAGTTTACCTACAAAACCCAAAAAGAAATTGCCATTTGAGGATGGAATTGCTATTGGATGTATAGTTATTGACGGTTTTCTGATTGGTGAAGACCAAGAATCAAAGGTCTTTGGAATATAGAATTTTCATACATATCTGACCATCAAATAACTATTAGCACAACAGTAAGATTCATTGAAGGGGCCAAACGGAAAATAACGAAACTATCATGTTACTTCCATCAACAGAGAAAGTTAACATCAAAGAAGAATTCAATGATGGACCAGGTGGTACATCAAATAATAAATCCACAGTACTACTTAGGAGATCCAACCGTTCAAATAAAGGACAACCTCCTGAAAGACTTGACTACCAGGCTAATGAAAAGAAAAAGAACCCAGAAAATTATGAAGAAGCTCTTTGTCGTGTTGACAAGTATAAGTAGTGGAAAACTACACAGAAGATAGATTGAAATCTCCCTATAAGAACCACAAATAGAAAATAATTACCAAAAGGGAAGAAACCTAAGGGTCGCAAATGAACATTCAAAAGAAATTTGGATCATAACAGAAATTTTATTCAGCGCAAGGCAAGACTCGAAACCAAAGGACACAACCAGAAATTCGGGACCGACTGTGATGAAACTTTCGTTCCAGTTGCGAAGCACACCACCATCAGTACCTTTCTGACTGCAGCAGTCTACAATAGGATACATGTGAAGAATGAAGATATAAAAATAGCTTTACCGTGAGAAATCTACATGAAAATATTCGCATACAACTACCAGATAGATACATAAAGCCCCGCGGGAAAAAAAAGATCCGCAAATTAAAGAAGTCCTCAAGCAAGCTGCTAAAGTTTGGAACAATAAAATGGCTGAAGTATTACAGCTCAACAAATTTTTAACTAAGTATCACAGAAACACAAACAAAACTGTCTATTTGCTAAAGAAAAAGGTAACACAATACTTGTAATTCTTTTCGTCGATGTTTTATTGATTGCAAGTTGTGATGAAACAAATAAACGAAACTGTGAAAGTTCTCCAAGAAAGATATAATGGATTTTATATATATATATAAATTACTGTAAATTCAGTTTTCATGCTCGAAATACGTTATATTGCGAAAGTGGAATAAATAGTTTGACTACTTTGGCAGCTTTGACATGTAGTCAAGTTCGATTCTCGGCTATAACTCTTTTGACTAATATCTTTTTCTATAGCTCTTAAAAGGAGATTATTAGTTAGAAGTATTAACTAAAAAAAGCTGAATTGCTTTTGTCTAGTATTCTGTATGTAGTTAATAAATGCCGGCGATTGGATGACCTTCCGATTTTTAGTTATAAGAAATTATTTTTTTTTTTACTTTTCGAATAAGTTATTAAATAGTTAAGATCAGTAATGACCGATTCAAGTTTACATGAATGTCAGAATGAGTTCAAGTGGCTAAGAAATGTGCTGTCATTTTGAAGCTGCAATCAATTTAGTAGAAGGATTTCATTTGATTAAGCTTTCTGCATATAAACTTTATCTCAAGTAACCATATGTAAATATGTCGGGAAAACTCATTTTGAGAAAAATCAAAACCAAACCTTCAAATGCAATTTTTAATAATAAACATAATAAAATATATTTAAAATGCTTTTTATTTATACATAATACCTTCTCGCTTTCTAATACATTAATTTTTTTTCCTATGAGCTCTTAGTATTTTTCGACGCTGTTTTACATTTGGTGTTGAATGATATTCAGCATCAAAAATTCGACAACTGTCAAGGTGTTGTATGATTTTAAAGTAAAATAACCTGGCGTTACATTAAGTTTCCTTAACATTTCAACACAGCCCTTGTACCCACAATTAAACTGTATGACAGCAACCAACGCTCCAGATTTTAAAATTTTAAGGCACTCAAAGACCTCTTTCGGTACCCTCTGCCAAATAATGCCATTAAAACATTCATTGGCATTCTGTGTCTTACCATGAAGGCATTTTGACAGAAATTCTTTAGAGCACAGTTCTTAGTATGTCGGTTTAATTATATTTAGAAATTCATTCGACAAGCCATTATACTTTTCTTTTGGCTTTTTGCCGCATGACAATGTTCGCTGATAATAACACCAACTATCTTTCCCGATAGGGCACTGTCCATGCATTGTCTTCTTGCCACTCGACGAACAACAGTACTATGCCTTAATAGCAACTGTTGAAGTTTGAGTAGATTGCCTACATTACTTCGAACAGCAATTCCATAATAATTTTGCAAACTGTCAATAAAAGAATTAGTAAGTTTACCTTTACCAGATAAGCTTTTATTTTTCGATTTTAGTTTGCCCAATCTGGCACCTACTCTTTTCTGGACATGTCCAATGCATTCCAGTTTAGTCACACTATCCTTCCCATAAGTGTCTTTCACGCTGATGTAGCCTTTAGAGTTTCCCGTCTCCATAATAGTGTGAATATTTCAAACCTCGTTTCACAATTGATAGTTTGAAGATCCTGTTTGCGCCAACAGCTTCCATTTTTAATGAAGAAACTTTAAAATTGCTTTGGCACACAAGATCTACTTCAAGTGTCTCGGATAGAATACCTTTAGGCATTTTTGAAAGCTATCTGCAGGTCGGATAATATGACGACATTATTTCAATGTCCACTACTTTGCCATTGTCAAAGCACTATTTTGCCATTGTCAAAGCAGTACTTTGCCAAAGCAGCAACATGCCCATTCATGGAAGTGTAACCTCTACGCTGCCATGTCTCCTCGACAGAAACACCGTATTCAGCTAATTTATTTTTAGAAGAATGCATACTCAAAACTTTATTAGCCGCCTTTTGCATTGACAGTTCACTAACTTATGAAATCACAGACATAAGTTTATTCTCATGATTGATGTATGCAGTTTTATTGAGCCTAGGTAAATTTAATGCAGCACATAATTTATATGCAGCAGAGAAACCTTTTCCCATTTGAAATCTTGCATAAACATAAACAAATCTTGCATTTACCTCAGGATAGTTTAATGTTTTCTTCGAGTTGGAAAATCCTGTGCAAAAGTCACAATGTTTACATTTTACTGCAAAACATTTGGAAGCATTTGGGGCAATAGTTGTAAAATTGAACATAAAAGTTCTGTGTCAATAATTCTATTACCAGCAGTTAGTGTTTACTTTCATATTCAGCAATTTCTTCATCTTGAATGGCAGAAATGTTCAATTTTGAAGCACTGGCATTAGTAGTTACAGAACTATTTTGCTATCATTTTTGATAAAAACATTACCGCGAAACTGTCTTTTTCTTTTAACACTAATTCTTCTTTTTGAATTTCCCATTTTAAACGAAAATAATTGAGCTTTTCAGCAACAAAAAAAATCTTAAACAGGAAATTATAACGATGAGAACAGAAACCAAAACATATGTAAACAAACAATGACAATTCTCTTTTCTTGCCAGATTCAAGATAAAAATTTATTTAAAAAACTGTTGCCAGATGTATTTTCAAACATTCTGAAAATTCAGATTCATGTTTAAATTTATTTATTTTGTACCATTGTACATATAAAGGATATTTTGAAAAATAAAACTGTAAACAAACATTTCTTCCAATTTCCTGCCAGCAGACATGCACTTACGGTTTCGAAAATTAGCTACCGAGTAAAATTCAAATCCCTGTTACTTAAGTTCTAAATAAGGTATAAGTAAAATTCAAACTCTATTAGAAAGAAAAAAGTTTAAATTTTAAACTGACATTAAAATTAGAAAATCTAAAATTTTGACAAAAATGACGTTTTAAAAGTGTTCGGATACCTTAAATGATATACATTTGTTTGGAAAAAAAACTTGTTAGAACTTTCGTTTACTAATATTTCTTTTAAATAATTATCCGGATAAAGTGGTTTAATATGTGTGGGAGTAATAAGGGCAAATGTCTGATAATGATTGTCAATATCTGATAAAACATTTTACTTTGATTTGTACGCATTTCATTTTGTCCTTTAGGTAGGATTCCCGAGGCACTCAGTGATCTTTTCCTTTCCCTTTACTGTCTTTGGTAAACAACGGTGAAGTGTCTCCAAGATTCCCTAGCTATCCTTCTCAATTTTTGAGCTCCTTCAACCAATTTTTTCCACTTTTTTCAAACCTTGTTTGACGTAGTAGAGCCATATGTCTGGCTCTTGTGCCATTAAACATCTTCATCACTCACTTTTAAATAACATCATCAAACATTTTAAAAGAATTTTTTACACACAAAAAATAATTATTAGTTGACTTTTTTTTGTTATCATTTGTGTCGATGTCAATTTACCAAAATATTCAATCGGTCAAATTTATACTTGTACATGTTACTTAATAATTCCATAACTATTTAATTCAGCACATGTTTAACACGTATTCGCACTTTTTTGTTTTAACTATGTTGTAACTTTTAATAAACTGTATATATGTTTTAAATAAAAATTATTTTGTATAATTTTATGTCAATAAACTTATAGCTGTTTTCATTCTAATTAAATGTATGATTTTAGTTTAATTTTGTTATATTTATACGTTTTTAGTTTCTTTAAATGTTTCGTATTTGTTTTTAGAAGTTATAATTTTTGATCATTATGTATAAAGTTATATATATATATATATATATATATAACGATTCAAATTTAATTTGTGATAGTTTTACTGCATAATATAATTTAATTTCCAAATTTTTTCCATTCTCTCCTTTAAAGTAAAGCTTTCATTCTTATTTCCTGAAACCATTCCTTTTTAACTTTAATTTATGCAATCACGTACTCTTAAAACCTATAATGTCAGCTGTCCCACGGATTCAAACCTGTAAGGATAATTCCTACTGACTTTCTGTCTGTAGCTAAAGCCCCAAAGAATCCCTGCACCACGTGATCTATTACGTCTAAAATGGAAAATCCCTTGTATATAAAGAAACGCAAGGAAAAATTCTCTCTCTTTCGCGTCGACTGTGCTGGCCGACACTGCACTGCAAAAATTTGGAAAATAATATACTTAAAGTTGAAACAGGCTTTACACTGTTAAACTTGGTTATTCTAGAAACTTTGGCCCATTCAACAAAATATATTATTAAAAAAGGGGTTATAAAACCAAGAATACAATTTGAAAAGAATCTAAAAGCTAAATCCAAGACATTTAAAATAAGTTAAATGTGAAATAAAACACAATGTATGCCAAAATAAATCTTTAAACACCAAAAATTAAAATAAGTAAAATAAAAATAGTTATTAAATACACAAAAGATAAATCAAAAAGATCAAAATGTTTGTATGTACACCTCAAAACGCGTAAGAAAACTACAAACATAGCGTACGAAATACGTAATTAACTTTCAAAAGAAATTTAAATTTAGAAAACAGATTCACTGACTTGTAGAGGATCCTTCAATGTTATATTTCAAATTATATAAAGACTTGAAAAAGAAAGAAAAATGAGAGCCCAAATGGCCTTGAAGCCCACAACACAATACACTCTTTCCACATGAAGAACATCAAATTTTAACCGCTGCCAAAATGTCATCTCTTAACTCTAGAATCAACCAGTTAATTGTACAAGACTGACACAACTACCATAGAATATAAAAAAGTTCTATGAAGAAACCAAAACATATTACACGCACATATATATATATATAATGAAAATAGTAAATGAAGTAAAAATAAGGAGTTTTCTAACATGAATTAATCAAAATTAATAAAGAAACAAATATTACAACAAAGTTATAATATAAATAAAAGTTACAAGACCCTATTTAAAACCCTACTTAATTTTTTTAGAGAATAGAAGTAAGATTAATAAGAAAAAAGAAATAATTTAAAGGCAAGAAAAGTAAAATAAAAACAATAGAAAGATGTACAGACCAGAGTTTGATACAGAAAGGAAAACCAAAGTAAATAAATATAACATTTTGAATTTCTATAACTGACAGTTTTTTGCTGGGTTAATCTCGTTTTATTGGTTAAACTTTCCCCCATCAAAAGAATGTTATATAAAATGGTATAGAACCAAAATTTCAAATCATCTAATATACAATAAAAGAAGAAAAAGTTTAAGCAAAATATCGATGAAAACACAGAGATATGTACAATATATATATCCTAAGCAAAGAATAAAATAAATATTATTTATTACTCAGAAGATTAAAAAATATTGCAATAAAAACTTACGCGAGACGGGGGGGGGGGGGAAAAAACCCCGAAAATATAAGTACAAAGTGGAGAAATCACCAAAAGAATAAACGGAAATTGAAAAGCGGAAGTGGAGAGCAATCCCGTCTATCTGAGAGAAAGAGACAGAAGGAATACCAGACGAAATGAAAACTTAACTTTAAAACGGAAATATTAAAAAGTAAGATAGAAAGAAAAAAAACAAAACTTAAAAATAAACTAAAATGTAGAAACAAAAATTATATTTACTCCAATTTTATAATTAATATATTTTAAATTACTCTTAGTAAAATTCAAAGGATAAAAAGCTGGCTGACAAAGACTGAGGAAATCATCAAGGACTTTGTAAATATCATGTACTACAATGCACACCATAACTTACGAGTATGTATATCATCAATACATTTATAAACCGTGTTTCTACGTATACTTAGGCTTAATGAATTCTTCCATAATGGTACTTATGTCCATACAGTCATTATCCCTCTTTAGCGGTCAGGAGAACGAATTAAATCAGAGACAAGAAAAAACCGCCTTTCGCGATCAAGAACTAAAATGTAATCTGAATATCTTTCTCATGATCCCATGCACTTTCATGATATACTCAAGACACGCCATATGCTATATTTCCGCGGTATTCAAATAAATTATTTCCAACATATTACCCCGGATGAACGGAGGTTCATCACCTGGAAAGCACATAGTTTCATGAAAAAGAACATATATTTAAACAATTATGGAAAAACTCTAGAACAAATTTTACATTTATGGTGGATTTTGTTCTGGAGTTTTTCAATAATTGTTTACATATATGTTCTTTTTATCAAATTGATTTTCTATTTTGATTGTTATTCTATCAAATAACAATCATAATTGGAAATTTATTAAAGGTTATCACTGGTTATTAAGTTCATATCAAAAGGTTCAAAGCTTAACTCTATTCACTTCAAAAATGGAATCAAATATTAATTGATGTTTGAACAAATTTTCTGATTAAAATCAAAGGCTCATACATATTTTATATTCACATAATATAAATCGCCTTGAACAAATATTTCTTGCCTGAGTAATTTTATTATTTTAATATATTTCTGTATTTTTAAATAATAAGGAAGTCAGGATATCACTTTGACCAAATTATTAAATAACCAAGATACCTACCATATGCAAATCAGTGAACTAAACAAAATTCAAGTAACAAGAAAATGAAACAATGGGGGGAAAGAAAAAAATAAGCAATAAATTATAGAGAGATTTCAAACTTATTAAAAAGAAACTACACAAGACTTTTTTTTAAAAACTATAGACTAGAAAAACTTATTCAACACACTTCAATACACGAATCAAATATTTTAAATCTAAAATATATTCACTGTTAAAGAATATGAATTCTTAACTAAATAAAAGCAACATTCAAATGAGCCATAACATTAGGAAATACGAATCAATGAAATATATCAAATATATATACAATAAACAAAATACATATACTAAAATACACTAAAAGAATAATAAAATAAGGATCAATACCTAAGATCTATTATCTTTCAGTTCCAAGTTGTATGGTAACTGTATAATGGTCTTTTGAGTACTGTAGAATCTGTCTTTATCTCACATGACCTAACTTTCCCATCTCTACTGGCAGAGCTTGCAATAATTTCCCCCAATTTCCAAAATTTTCTCGGTAAATATTCATCATTAATTAAAATTATGTCATCTACTTCAAAGTCTTTAATTTTTCCCATACTTTTAGCAGAATGATAGTAAAATCAACAAACATTCTTTTAGCCATCTTTCTGAAAATATTTGCATTAATTTTACACGATAATTAAATTGTTTTATTAGCAATCTCCTTGTAGAGAGGTGGGAATCGCAAAGCAGTTTCACTGATGGGATGTAGATAATTCTTTTTCCCACTAACAAGTGAATTGGCATCAAAAGAAAAGGTTCATTTAGTTCATTGTACACATATGTCAGGAGTCTGGAATCAAGCACACCTTCTATTTCAATAATTGTCACCTCGAGCGAGTCTCTGGTGAGGGAGGATTTGCCCAAAACTTTGGCCACGGTAGTCTTGAGGGCATGGTCACGGATTCACAGCAGGTGGTTTTCGGCGAGTTGGGGGTTCGAGCCTTGATGCCACTGAAGACCCACCATGTAGCTAGAGCTGATGCACTTTAAATCTGTCATGTCCCAAAGTCCTCTCGTTGGCGTGGTGTGGAAATTAGAAGGGGGGTGCAGCTCAGGTATCGGCCTCGTCACTTTGACCGAGGTTCAAAATTACGAGGTCCGTTTCCAATAGCTCTCGTATTGCTTCTAGTGCGAAGTTAATAAAACCAAACCAATTACCCAAAATTTACCTTAGAGCAGTTTTCACATTTTGCAAGAGTCTCTCATAAAATCCCCACCTCAACCATGGGGCTTTCTCAACAATGAACTTCTTTTTATGTTATTTGAGGCAAAACAGCGTACAATGGCCGGGTGTTTTATCAAAGACTATCCTTTTTAAATCAAAATTAGAACGTTTAAGTCTTGGCATTATCCGAGTAAATTACAACTGGTATTCTTCTACGAGATACAAATTTTATGAATGGTAGCAGAAAGCTCCAACAGTCAAATCATTTACAAGTACCAAATGAAGAGCACGTGTAGTTGCACAGGTTAAAATTATGATGTAATGTTTATTCTCCCTATACTATACATAAAAAGGGGACCTGCAAAATCAATACCCTTAATGTGAAAAGCTGATGACTATTCCTCCCTTGTAGTAGGAAGAGGTGCAATCGACTGCTTTCTTGGCAAGGCATTAAACCTCTTGCAAATAATGTACCTCCTTATTGTGGACTTGATGGATTGACGACCTTTAATGATCCAATATTTTTTCTATTATTTGAGTCAGGTATGCCGATACTACAGAATGGAACATCTTTTCATGGTCATCATAAATTATCCTTTTTACGAGATGTTTTGAAGGTAATACAATTGCATGCTTGAGGCCCGAGACAAAATTTATATTTTGCAGCCTCCCCTTTACCAGAAGTAGTCCATTCTCCGGAAGAAAAGGAGTCAGCTTGGATATTTTCGAATCGTTGGGTTGAATGGTTTATTTGTCTTTAGAGCTTTGATTAACCTGGATAATTCTCCTCTTGAATATACTTCACCCACTAAATTTCTGCATCATCAAGCTCTTCTGCTCTCAATTCCCAGGAATCATGATTTTCTTTACCATTCCTGAGATTTCTGCAAAATCGTTGGATCCATGCTGTCAGCTTTGAAGTCGTTCCCAGAAACTCTAATTTTCAAATTTCAACAATAGCACCCTTCTATTCTCATTCTTGTGGATATAAAAATGTAAGGATACTTCTCTTCTTGATCTTCGTTCTTTCTGACCTTCTACTGCTTTTGAAGGAGGTAACTTGCTTATCAGCCACTTTCTTTCAGGCAACGAAAGAAATGGAGGTTCATAAAATAATTTCGTTGAATTCAATAATTCTTCAGCATGACAACCTCTTGTAATCAAGTCGGCTGGATTTATCTTCCCATCACAATATCCATAACTCTATTCGCCACAAATGGCTTCCAATTGTGGGCAGATTCTTTGATCCAATGAAGAACAATGGATCCAAAGAAACACTTTTTTAGTTTTTGTAAAGAGTTTCGTTAAGTATTTCTCTAATCTAAATGCAATCATTGCGGCCATTAGCTCAAGTCTAGACCGAGTCAATTTTTTCAAGGGTGCTCTTTTTATTTGGGTATAACGAATGATGTATAAATTTCTTGCAGTTTATTCTCAAACCTAAAATAGGCTACAGCTCCATAGCCTATTTTTTTTATTTATAGCTGGATTGGCATCTCCAAATATGAATTTGAACGTTATCAAAATTTAACTCCTTATTTGGAAAATAATACCTGAGAATTTCGAGTTCAGAAAATAAAGCTATTTCTTTGCACCATTGTAACCAATTTTGCTGTAATTCATAGCAAAAATCTTCATTCCAACCTAGTCCTTTCGTCCATAGTTGTTGAAAAAGACATTTGATGCATACGACAAAGGGCGAAATAAATTATTAGGATAAAAATCTGAGCTGCCGATTTGAGAACTGCTTTTTTGGTTCAGGGAGGTTATCTTTCAAGGTATGATAGCGAGGACTGCAATACAAGCCCCAAATTGTTGCTATCATTGAAACAAATCAATCTAAGACCTTTTAAATTTGAGTCTGTGTATTTGTTTACTTCAAACATGGCCACATTTTCCCATTTTCGCATCAATTCGGAGAGATTCGTTTCAAATGTTCTCAAGTTAAACCCACGTTCTTTCACGATCTTTACAGCTTCCAACGATAATTTATAAGCCTTTTCGACAGAGACCGATAAGTCACCGACATCGAAAAACTTATTCAACATGCCACAGGTCAACGGATTTTTCTCACTAAATTTTGACGCGATGTTTAATAGTTGCGTTTAAAATGAAAAGGCGGCAGGTTAAACCATATGCAATTCGATTTATTTAATAAGGGACCACATACCGTTCAATGTTAGTCTTTAAAGTGCAAAAATCGTATATAATCCTGATCACTTTCATGAATTTTTATTTGTAGAAATGCTTTTTCACAATCAGCAAATAACGCAATCTTATGAATACGGAATTTAAGGATTAAATCTGAGACAGAAGATAATAACGAGGGAACTTGATCATTCAGACAAAGATAGTTGTAGTTTGGTGAATGCATTGTATACCATCCACACCTTACTTTTCATGTTATTTTCTTTTACCATTGGTCTGTAGGGAAATTAATATGAACTTTCGCTAAGGGACATATCTAAGCATTCTTTAATCACACGATCTCGTAATTGTTCCCTCAAAACTTTATTATAACTGTCAAGTAAGAATTTATCATTCTTCATTTTTTTTGACAAATTACCACATCGTTTTCTTTCTATTTCATAAGTATTGCTCAACTGTGTCTTAGGTAAATTCCAAATAGATTTTATTTCATAACGACGATCTACGAATATTAATTTGTTTCAGAGAAATTTAACGAATCCAGAATCATGTTGTTTGCTGTACCATATCAAATCTGATCGATTCGATTTCCCGTAAAGTTTTAAAATGCTGATTCAAACTATCCTCGAATGAAACGCATAAGCAATCAGACAATTTGTCCGAGGTCATATTCGGCAATGCTCCTCAAATAATATTGCCAAATAGGCGCACCCCGTATTACTTCGCAAAAAAAGTCCATAAAAAGCAAAAGCTGAATTTTTCTATTACCGGAGTCAACTGATTCAAGACCATGGACTTCTGCTAACACTTTTATTTTATTGACTATAAATCGTGAACGCGAGGAGGCGCCCGAAATTTGTTGAGTGATTGATGCTTGAATTGAAATCATGTTATTTGGGTTTTGGGGGCCCTTTAGCTGCAGTTTAATCAAATCAAAATCTGAAGGTTCGGATTTTTTTCCCCAAATGAATAAAGTAATAGTTTCCCACTACGTATTAGTTTTATATAAATCAGGTGCTTCTACTTCACCTCGTAGTATAAATGTTCGTTCCCTTCCCGAATCTAAAAGTATTCTTGCACTCATAATCTTGTTTTCTGATAATGCAAGAAAGGACATTGCAAGTTTGTGAAATAGTCGAGTTGTATATTATGAATGTGAAGTGCCTACAACTATCTCGTTTTCTCGTTGCTCGAAGTGTGATCTGAGTTCTTGTTCTTTTGAGCAGAATAATTGTATGTGTGAACTCATACATATTTCACAATTAATTTTAATTTTAAAATTATCGTATAAATGAAATTAAAAACACTTGTAGCATCTCCTTCCTTCTTTAATTTAGCATGTATTTTATCAACAGATAAATTTTTACGCAGAGATCCAAATGCTGATTACTTTTGCAAAATATACAAAATTTGGACGTTGTTATATTCAAAGCAGAAGCTGAGAGAATGTTATGTTTGCTATGTGGGTGCAATTGTTTATAGTTGGAAGTAGTTTTTTTCCTGTTAACGATAGATTCGTCATTGAAATTCTTTCTAATTACATTTTGGAATTATATTCGATCTCTTTTTTCAGAAATGCGATTAATTCTGTTACATCATTTTAGGTCATATCTCTTTTTCGATGAAATCACGCACTAAATCTGATGGCAATAATTTAAGAAGAATAGGATTTAAAAGATGCCCATACAAGTCCACAAAGCATCAAATAATTTTCTTTAGCCTTTCAAATTAGAACTTTTTACAGTTTCTATTCTGAATAATCTATTCAAATGACATGCAATAACATTTTCTTTTTCACCATAACGATCTCGTAATAGTTTCAAACATTGTTTATAATTTTCTCCTGTTCAGGAAAATCCAGAAACTAAATCCAGTTTCTAAAACTCGCCTTAATATTAAATTTTTCAATTTTTGACAAAGGAGGGTTTTCATGTATATCACTTTTGAAACTATTAAAACAATTCAAGTCACTTTTGAAACTATTAAAAC
>BMAW01048603.1:208412-236922 GCA_019974015.1 Nephila pilipes
TCACATTTGAAACTATTAAAACAATTCAAGTCACTTTTGAAACTATTAAAACAATTCAAGTACAAACTAGAGTCACCTAAAAGAGCTTGATTGATAATTTAAATAATTTTAAATATAAAGTCTGTAAAGACTTGTTCTCTTCATTTTCCTCGACGCTATTTTCAAGAGTATTTACTTTTTAAATTCAAATTTTTACTTGAAATTTTATGCTTATTTTTTCTCTCGGAATATTTCTCGTTGGTTTAATAACTTATTTTCAAATACGATAGGATTGGTTATGGCAGTTTCGATTTCAGTATTCACAACGTTCAACTTCCCTTTTTATTCCTTTCAACAACGTTCCTTTTTATTTATTTGTTCCAAAAACTCAAGCATTCAATTAGAATCAGTCTCTCTTACTGAAGAATCCCAAATTGATCCTGTCTTTGAAATTAATTGAGCTGCAATTAGCCGCGTAAGCGGCTCTTTTAATTTTTATGTATTCATTGAGTTTCCGAATTCGATTTTAAAAGTCTTGAAAAACAAATTTAAGGATTTACCTTTTATCGACTGCGTAGATTCCTCATTTATTCAGACCAGTATTGGGGATTCCCGTACCAACATGTAGTGAATATTAATCCAAAGATTCAAGAAACTCTTCTTAAATCTTTGAATTAATATTGGGAGAGTCTTTCTATTATATTTACTGTAATTTCTATGCACCAGTTATGTACATAAATTACTACTTACAAATTATTTACAACTATATTGGTCCTTCAAATGGTCCATACAATCATTATCCCACTTTAGCTGTCAGGAGAACAAATTACATCAGAGACATGAAAAATCCACTTTTCGCTGTTAAAAACTAAAATGTAATCTGAATATCTTTCTCATGATTTCATGCGCTCTCATGGTTTAAACGAGACACGCCGTCTGCCTTTTTTCTACGATATTCAAATAAATTATTTCCAACACCGTCGATGATACCTGGATACATCAATATGCACCTGAAATCAAGCAACAATCAAAATTATGGGTTTTTCCCGATGAATCTTTTCCAAAGAAGACGAGGATGATCTCATCGGTCGGAAAAATTATGACGAAGAACTTTTGAGGTGCGAAAGGCGTCATGATATCACGAATACCAGATACCTGTCTGGAACTTAAGACACCTGTCTAGAGTGTCATTATTTTCGATGCTACGAACTAAGGACTTAAAATAATTTTCTAAGGACTTTTTGAGTTTAGTTTAGTTTTTATTAACGTCGCACTAGAAGCAACACGAGGACAATTGGCAACGGACCTCGTAATTTTGAACCTCTGTCAGGTGACGAGGATGACATCTGAGCTGGCACCCCCTCTCCAAACTTCCACACCATGCGAACGGGAGGACTTTGGGCCCAGACAGATTTAACGTGCATCAGTCCCGGCTACACGGCGGGTCTTGGCAGCCAAGGATCGAACCCACGACTGAACGAAAAACGCCGGTCACGAATCCGAAGCCATGACCACTAGGCTACCGCGGCCAGAAGGACTTATTGAACGACCCAAGTACTATAAATTTTACTATCTCAATTTTAATCAAAAAATTTAAATCTTCCAAATCATCAATATTATTGTTAGTTTGAAATAATTTAGAGTATTTTTTTATCATTATAATAAAGATCTTAAAACTTTTTTGTTTTTTTATTCAAAAGACAAAAATGTTTTAAGATCTTTATTATTTTGAAATATTGTAATAGCATCAATACATCTAACAATATAAAAATTATATGCATAATAATATAAATAAATATTAGACATTTAATTACTTGTAGGCTGATCTTGTGGTGTACCTTTAATATTTTTATACATTTTACTATTACAAATTACATATTTTCTTTTATGCCTAATATAAATTAGTAGTTAAAATTTTCATTATTGTTTAATTTTTTATAAATCTCTTTTAGAACATTGATAAGATCCAGAATATCCTATATCTACAGAATTAAAAAGATCTTCAAATTATAAATAGCACATAACTATAAATTTTAACATATTTAACTGCGTCAGTACTATTTTTTAACAATTGCAAATCTGTTCAAATTACATATAATATTTTGTAATTTTTACCAGCAAGAGTAGTATAAATATTTAAAACATTAGTTACTGTTTTAAATTTAATTGGTGTCTTATGAAAATTTGGTATTAAAAATGCGAAGTAATTTAACATTATTTATATTAACACTACTTATCTTATATAAATGTTATATATCTATTAAAAATTGTTTTCTGATTATTGCTTAAATGTAGAAGAGTTATTATTCTCAAGATGCTTATTAGTTTAATTAATGAAATTTTTTTTTACAAATAACAGTATAATTATTAGATACTTTGTCTATATAGCCTATAAAAAAGATATCTAAGGGATCGATAAAAGTTTTTTTTTAAAAAAAATCTTTCAAATAAATATCCTCATTATTATTAAAATCTACTTTTTTAAAGACCAATCTTTTAAATATTTTTATCCTCAACTACATCATAACATGTTGATATTCCTCTTTAATATAATCTTTGTAGACATTACATGCACGCACGCACACACGCACGCACGAATGCACACACACAAACACACACACATGCACACATATATATATATTGCTATAATAATAGAGCCATGTCTTAGTTAAGACACATATCAAAATTATTCATTACTAGCGCAAAATGCAGTAAAGTTGTTGCTGGACAATATACTGATAGAAATAAAAAGTCATAAGGAGATGCATTAAAAATAAGCAAGAAGTAAAAACATAAAAAGTATAAATTTAATTCAAAAATAGGCAAAATATTTAATCAATTAAATACAAACTATTTTTAGATAATGGACCTTAAGGAAAAAAGAAAGAAAAAGAAATACTTATACTATTGCGTTCACGACAGTGCAACAAGTTACAGAATAATTGTAAAATCAATCCCTTATAGAAAAATTATAAAAAAATGACTAAATTAAAATATCTTTTGAAAATTAAAACTGAAGGTAAACAAGCAAGGAAGTAGTTAAACCAAAATAATATGTTAACCACCGAAAATAAAGAACAACGCCATTATTGAAGAAAAGTAAAGAGGAAAATCAACATATTGGGAAAATGTAAAATAGTGGAATATAATACATATTAAAACTGAAACAGACTTCAGACTGTTTTGTAAGGTTTTTCTAGAATTACGGGCCTCAGTCCCCGTTCAATGTATGTTAAACAAAATATTTAAAAGCAACAAACAAATTGAACACTGAAATCAAAAACCGAGAAAATTAAGAAATTTCAGAAGTCAAAATAGAAAATATTATAGTAATTCTATAAACAATTAAGAGATAAATTATTTAAAAGCAAAATAGGATTATTTAAAAAAAAAATTAAAGGTAATTTAAAAAGGTTAAAAGAATAAGTAAACTTACATAACAATACAACTTGCCGACTGAAATGCAAATTCTCACGCATAGTCAACAGAAAAGGAAAAGGTTGGCTGCTCTGAACTCTTAATATAAAATAGATTAAAAAAAATTATTAATCTATTTTATAATTATTAAATTTTAAATTGCTTTTATTAAAATTAAAAAGATATTCAGCTAGCAAACATATTTTTTGAAATTTATCTAAATTTTCGCTTATATAAGACACTTTATTTAAAGGTCTTATGTAACGAAAAATATAATTATATATAATATTTCTGAAAATAAGTAGGCTCATTCAGCTATCATACAGTAAGGTACCTTGTGAATAATAAAAAGAAAGTTATCTCTCCTATCATAAATAATACAATAAATTTTATTATTTTCAATTTTTAATTAAATACCCTATTTCTGCCTATTTTTGAATAAAATTTGTATTTTTACAAAAAAAAAAGTCATGCTTATTTTTATTATATCATTATTCTTATGCTTATTTACTTATGTGTGTGCATGTGTGTGTGTGGAGGGGTACAAATGAAGAGTTTATATAACAAAATCTAGATCAGTAGAATTCGTTTTGTTCTTTATTTCCTCTTTTTATGGAGGTTAAAATAAAATTACCATTAAAGTATATTAATATATATTCAACAAAATTAAATATTATACTATCAAGCTATCATTTTAAAATCTTTGTTGAAATAGAGTGCTATCTGTTATATAAAATATATAACAGATAGTTTCTATTAAAGCGAAATTTCCAAAATAGTAATCTCATTTGATACAAAACAAGAGTTGTATCTATTTTTAAGAAGATGATGATAAGGTATTCTGATATTTCTGACGAAAAGCTGCAAGAGGTTGAATACCTGAAATCTATTGTTGAATCGTTGCGTTTATATTGAATCTTTAAATATGACCAAAGCTAATACGAGGGTAAAAAATGCCGAGAGCTTTTTATGCATGATATTAATTCCCCCATTCTCCAAAAAAATTGAATAAACAGCAATATTTCTTAGTATTTTAGCAACCAAAGTCGAAAAGGTATGAATCTTATTATTTTTATTCATTTTCACTAACGCAAGATCAGAAAATTAAGCACACGAATATATTTCAAAATTCATTTCTATGAGGACTTTCTACTAGTTTCCAAAATCAGTAGTTTACTTTGAAGATAATATTTATCTTTCACTTTGGTTAAAAATAATTTTTATTTCTTAGGATTTTGAATTTAGTAATGTACACAGACAATCAAATTAAATATTTGATACAAGAAACCTTTTGCCTATTTTTAATAACAAAGAAATGTTTTTCTACTCAGGAAGGCAAGCAATGCGGGAAAAAAATTTACACTCTCATAATTAAATAATTGTTGTTACCCCAAGGTTCTTATTTACTTTAAATAAAGTCTGAACTGTTTTTTTTTTCGTGTGCTTTTATTATATCCAGTAACCTACCAGAATTGATATAAAAGACTTATAATGCTTAAAAAAGATATCCGATAATTAAAGTTCGAAATAGTATTTAAATTATTTTGTTTTTCAATTATTTATAACACATGTTGAAACACATTCTTTGGTCAGTAAACTAGATAAAAAAAAACTTTATTTATTAATTTTTCTTTCAGAGTTTTAAAATTACAAAAATTATTTAAAATATTAATAGAGAACAGAATCTTTTTTTTTTTAGTTTTATTTGGAATGAAATTGTTTTGAATAAATAACAGCTGTTAGACGACATTTAACTGTACAAATATGTAATCAAGTTGAAATATTCGTTATTTTAAGAAATCACAGTATATTTTTGAGTTTGCAGATTTCTAATATTTTCATAAGAATATATCATATCAGAATTATTAAATCTTAAGCGACTGATTCCTACCTTATTGGAAAGTATAAAAATATCAATAGTTTTCAGTTTCAGACTCTAAACAATCATGCACATCTTAATTTTAACAACCTTTTTTAAACTTAGTTAAGGATTATTTTTAAAGCACACAAATTAATTTATATGTGCCATCATTTTTAGAATTTGTGGAACACTTATTTGGTCCATCTTCTTGCGATAGATTTGTATGATCTCTAAATTTGACTTCCTCCGGTTCTTTCGTTTGAACAAAGAATTCCTCGAAAAGAAAAAATTAAGACTACTGTTTCGTTGACTCTTCGATTCTTTTAAGGCATTATTCATCCGTATGGAATAATTCAAAAAAGTATTTCCAAAATCTTCTCTTTTGGAAGTCTTTTGAATTTCTGTTACATTTTGAAAGACATAAATAGCTGAAAAATAATCAATAATTGCAATGAAGCTTGAATTAATTATGGAAAGAGAACGAAATGAATCCCCACTCGCATAATAATAAAAAAGCTATTTTAGGAGTGAGTTTTGAATGAATTACATAATGTATTTATTTGCGTTATTTTCAAGTTTGGGAAAATGAACGAAATATTCAGAAGAGAAAACGCTGTAGAAATAATATACGTTTCCGATACCGTAGCTATTCATTACATCATATAAGTTATGAATAGAATAAAATTTACAATTCCTGATTTGATGCATTCTTTTTAAGATAAGGATTTGAAATAGAAATGAAAAAAAAGTCCTAAGGGAACATTCATTCGCAATTCATCTTAAAATCAACAGCTAAAGATATTACCTAGGAATAGAAAGTTGTGTATGTTCTAGTAAGACAGTAATAAAAATAGATTTTAAGATGAAAATGCTGTCTTTTATAAAGAGCAAAATACAGAAAATTTTGTTAATCATACTTTTATTGTTGGGTTATTTATTAAAGACTCTTTTAAGATATATTAATAAAATTTTTATGAATTTTTAGATGCAGTTAAATGTTCAAAATATTTGCTAAAGCTTCGGAAGTAAAAATAAGACGTATAAATAGATCACGAGAATATATGATAGAAAAGGGGTAAAATGAAGTAATTATAACTTTTAAAACAGAAATATTTCCAAAACAGTTCACAATGAACTGAAATCCGAGTTTTTTAAAATCAGTTTAAGTAACGAATGAAAATAAGTTATTACAAGCTGAGTTAGAAAGATTGGATCCTAATTAATATGCATCAACATTTTCATTTTAAAATTTACGTGACAAAATTAACACATATATTTTACAATTCAAAGAGTCTGTTCGAAAAAAAAATTGTTTTATTTTTTTAGGTCTGAATACTCACTTTTTATCCTTCATTATAATAATATTTATCTTTCTACTCACGTGTCATTCTTCATCTTCATCCGATCATTCTTTATTTCTATCAATTTTAAGAGTGAAATAGACAATTTGGACACATTTTCAGTCGCTGTTCAGTATACTTAAAATACACCTTTTTTATGAATCGTATGATTTGCTTTTATACTCGTAAGTAAAATAAATTTAGATCTGTAATTTTTTCTGAATACTTAAGTTGCCCAGTTACGCATTAGCTGTTTTCTTCAACCAAACTTTCTAAATTATAAATAAATACTTTGTTGCGATATATTTAAACTAATTTATTAGTGAAATTTTATAAGAAACAAGTGCGATATATCCAGGTATATAAATCTGCAATAAATCCAGAAGAGAACGAAGATTGATTTGAAACCTCTGGTAAACAAAGATCCAGCAGCAGGATTATAGAAGATAGAAGTTGTGGTTGGTATTATAAACCGTTTAGCAATAATGCTTTCTCATAAACATATATAATGCTTTTGTGAAGGACTTTTAAATTCATATTTAAAAAAAAATGCCTTTTATAATTTTCATCCATTGAGATCAGAAGTTTATAGGAAATTGTTAAAACTATTTATTTATAAGAACGAGTTATGATTAATTTTTAAATTCTCTTTATTTTTGGATTTATGTTTTAGATAGGTATCTTAAGCTATTTTTTAAGTAAGAAAGCAAATCACCTCTAACATTTCTTGGAAATTTCAAGAACTTTAAAAATTCTTTTTTTATTAATGAATAGTTATCTCTAGATGTTTTCCTGTGTCATAAAAATGTTGATAAATAATTAAAAGACATTCAACAGTTGAAATGATCAACTCTGATTTGGAATTCGAAGAATATACTTTAGAGTGTTGACATCGCATTAATTGGCATATTGCATTAATAAATTTTGGGAATTACTTTTAAAAGGTAGATTCAAATAAACTAGTTAACTAAGCGAATTAAAAGTTTTGAACATTTTGATTCATTTGAATAAAATTGCCAACAATTGATTGAGTTGTTAGAAGTTTGAAAAAAAGACAACTTACTATTCTCATATATTTTAGTATATAAATATGTAGCAACTAATGTATGAAATTAAGTTTCAGCAAATATTTAAAAACTGTGTAATTTCTAAGACAAAGGTTTGGAGAGTACAAATTCTTGTGGTTTCTCTTACTAATAACCAAATTATATATTTTGAAATTCATGTTTTTTATTCGCTAGTAAGAATTTTCCTTCAGTGGACTATATTGTTGTTTGATTAGAAGTTCATTCGATTTATAATTATTTTTTTTCAAATACATGACATTAGAGTAACAAGTCAATCATTTTTCCCCCTTCAGAGTAGATTACGAACTTGGAACAGAAAATAAAAAAGATATTCCCATTCTTATTTTCTCATGATGCATTGAAACTATTTATTTTTCTCAGATGAATATTTCTCATGTAACAAAATTCACAAGATTATTACTTTTTTTTTCTTCTTTTTACAAGGACTTTTCATGAGCACGAATACACATAAAGGCAATAGGGGTTGCTAACTCAAATAATGAGTTGCATACAAACTAGTAACATCACTTACAGAATGACGAAATAGTGTTAAGGAATGGTACGTTAATCAATATAACAAACGGACATCTTCTTATTATAAATATCTATAATTTCTTGAGAAAAGGAATCTTACCTTCAATAATTAGTTGAATGATTCCATTGGAAAAGTGATGGGGATGAAAAGTTGAACTTACGGGAATAGCTGCAAGAAATCGTTAAATATTGTCAGTCATTATTATAAGTAATTTATATAATATGCATGCACATTCATTGTATATGTGTGTTTTTATAATACATATAATCAGATCATTTGATGATATGTGTAAGTTGGATAGTGTATAAAGAATATTTATATAAATTTTTCCAGGAGGGTTTCATATATATATCCCATTTCAAAGTAAGGGAGCATTTTTCAAAATGGGAAGAAGTTTCTCAACAAGCATTCTTAGAAATATGCAGGTTCTTATGTTCAGTAATATAATGTACAAGAAAACGACTGAAGTACTTCGTGTAAAAAAATTAAAGTATTTATAGACGAGGAAAGTGGACTAAAAATGTTAATTATAAAATTTCAAGTTGTTTATAGATGTGATAAAGAAAAAATAAACGCATATAATGGAAAAGAGCCTTATAACTATATTTTAAGTCATAAATACTTTATAATAAGCAATACTGAGAATTTCTTAAAGCCTTTTAACTAGCACTATTATTAATCAAAAGCTATTTTTGAAAGCTCTGATTCACGGCATTCAGCTATTAAAATTATTTTCAAAATTTAACAAATTAAAAAACTTGTTTCGATTTAGAAAAAAAATACAGTCCTGGAAAAAAATAAAATGGCAATTGAATTTTATTCAATATAATTAAAAGAAACAATTACTTGTTTCATAAATACTATCTTCATAATTTTTATGTCCGGTAATAGCATTAATGTAGAAAATAATGTGGGTTATTTCTTCATGTAAATAATGTTGGTCTTTTCTACGAACTTGGTGCTTCTGTTGAAATGAATCACGAAAAAGCGCTTCAGAGATCAAAACTTTCTTCCTTAGAAAATTATTGCTAGAGAGTGTTCTACCATAAACACGATAAAGTAATACCGAACTTCTTTCATGCCTATCACTCTTCGTTTTCTGCCCCATCTGGGACTGTGTGGGAGTGAGGACTTTTCCTTTATAAATAATTACTCTTAATATGAAAATATGGTGATTGATTACTTTCAGCAAAACTACTACAGCGAAAATGTCCACTCATAAAAAAAAGATGAAAAAGAGCTCTTCTATGTACTCTGTTTTATTCTTTACTCTGACGAAACATCTCGTGGAAGAACATAAAAAGACTGGAACTACAAAAGCAAGTAAAAACGAGATTCACTGTTACGCAGACTCGCTGATGTAAAAATGAGACACGGTGTTACAATGAGTAATGTTGACCGAATTTCATTTAGAATTATATATTCATTTGAGTGAATATTAAAATTCTTTTGGTTTTAAATAAGGCCAATTCGTAATAAATTAAGAGTATTTGTATGTGGATTCAAGATGAAAATCTAATAAGAATAAATTAGATTAAAAATTATGTAAGCACACACAACAAATTGCACTATCTATTTATTTAATTAGTTATTATATTCTCATAACGATAAATGGAATATTTTTTTTTGTACGCAAAGGTATCTTTTCAAGGAAAGGAAAAAGGAAAGTTCCTTCACATAGTGCTTAAAAAAATCTGACAAAAGAGAATTTTTAAGATCCATCTATTGTAAACAGGATTTTAGTAAACAGAATGAAGGACAGGACGGGATATCTAAAAAAAAAATATTAATTTTTAGTTATTTTAAGAAAATTGTAACCGATTCCCTTTTTAAAAATAAGATTGTGTGAAATGAATCCTGCCTGGAAAAAATATTTTGTTTGGGAAGCTGTATTTAAATGTAATCAATGGGGGATGAGATTTATTTTGAAAATTGTGAGATCAACTTGGAGATGGTATAAATTTTAAGACAATATTTAATTAGATTAATAAAGCTTGAATTGAGCTGGATGTGATCGCATATTAATGTCGTACTGAGAAGAAATACGAGAGCTATTGGCGACAGACCTCATAATTTTGAACTTCGTTCAAGTGACGAGGACGACACCTGAGTTGGAACTTCTCTCTCCAAACTTCTACACCATACCAAGGAGAGGACTTGGGACCTCTACCAGATTTTCTTAGCTTCTGCCTCTCTACATGGATGGGTCTTTAAAGATATCTAGGCTCGAACCCACGACTCGACGCAAACAAGGCCTACCATGAGTCCGTAACCATGACCACTAGGCTAACGTGGCTATGAGTTGAACTTGAAATTTGTCAACATTAACACAAAGGAATAGAATCAAAAGAGGCACAATTCTTAGCATATACACTACATAGAGCAACTCAAAATTGTCATAATAACATTACACATGCTATTTTGTTTACCGACATTTTTCTTTTATTGATATGAATGTTTTTTGTTTCATTTACGTACTGTAGTTATTTGAAAAACGCCGGGCTTGCAATTAATACTCTGATGCTACAGCTAAGTTTTTTTACTTAAACTTTCAAAACACTGCGTCGAATTTCTTCTTGCTCTAAAATTTCTCTTAGTCATGTCTTTGTTTCAAAAGTTTGTTGAATTGCTAACGAAGTGGTCAAGAAAATACATGATTCTTAATAGAAAAATATCTAAATTTAAACCGTGGTTTAACTAGAATTTCCCCTGGTATAAAAAATTTTGAGTTCACGAATTTTTGGTGTTACTAACGCTTAAAATTTACAATTTCAAAAAATCAGTGGTTTTAATAGGAATATCTATGACACAATAAAATGTGTCCATGATATCCTTTTTAAAACCGCTGATTTTTTTTTTATATCAAATAAATTCTGTTTTATTATATTTATAGTTTTAACCTCATCCATAGAAGTTTGTCCATATGTAGACTAAAACATAAGTGAGAGCATTACCACAATTCTAACAGATTAAGGAGTGATGAAATTATTCTCGACAAAATAAAAAAAAAATGATGTCTTCAAGCAGTTAAATGGCATATACACAAACTAGATAGCTTATAAATAATTACTGTTATTTAAATATTTATAGATCCAACTTCGTTTTTTCTAAAGTCAAAGTGTGAAACATGTTTCGAACTCATAACCCTCTGAATAAAATCTTAATCAGGTAGCGGGATCCTAATATCCTATAGATAGTACCTTCTGTATGGACGTGGTTTACAAGGAAACAAATTATTTTTTGTTTATTATCTTTTGAATTCTATACTTATTTGGATTATTCAACATGAATGTAAGTTGAATAAAAGATCTATACTCGTAAAGTAGAGAATTTTAGTATAATTGATGGATGGTAACAAATAAGGAAACCAAAGCGAGAAACGATGTGAACCACCACTATCCAAAATAAACACTGTGAACTGATTTTTCGAATTATAGAATTACATAGAAGCGAGCGTTTCTCTTCGCAATCGAAATTATCGCTGGGATCTGTAAACATTTTAAAAATAGATCACTAAATATTCGAAAAGTTCATCACTCCCATTGTTTGGTGAGATCGGTTTCCTTAAGATCGTCAAATTAATCACTCAAAGCAAGCATCATCATAGCAAATGATTCGATAAACAACAAACAAATTTATTTGCAAGAATGCTTGTCTATATCTCACGCTTCCAGCCAGTTACCATTATCAATATACTATCAGAGCAGTATGCTGTATTATGCGTGTTTTTAAGTCTTTTTCTAGCTCCTAGCTAAGTAATTAATTTGGTTTTCTATTTTTCATCTCTTCACTGTTATCCATTTTGCATTATTGGAATTTCCTTGATCTTTTATCAGAATAATAAGTTCAAGAGGAATTACATGATTATAACTTAAACTGTTCCTTCCTCCCTCAAAAATGTATTAATATAATTACAATGAAATCAGCGAGTTCGTTACTTTTTCTCAGGACATTTTAAAGGAGATTTTTCGAGGCTGGGATGTTTTAAAAATGATTCTTCCATACGTAATCGGGGTTTCTAAATATTTTCTTTTTCAGTTATTCAAAACGCATTGTCCTTAATACTCTTCTTTGTCGAATAATACATTACACTGACACCTTGTTTATCTAGATCTATTAAATCTTCATATCGTTTTTGCGAGCAGAAATGGTCGAGATGTAATTAAAAATCTACTACTAATACGGGGATGTTTTGCATAGAATATTTTTATTCCTCTTTCAAAACATTGCGGTCTTGTCCAACTGCTTCTAAGTTCAAAACTCCATGCCGCGCTACATGAAATATTTCAAAAATTAAAAAACCTTTTTAAGATAAAAGAATTATTCTCTTTCTTTACCTTCATAATGTACATCTGAAAACTGTAAACTAGAACACACCTGTGAATTAAGAAAATCGCAATGTTTATAAAAATATATCTAAGTGTTATGATTTCCTTTAGTCATTTATGCAGTATTAATTTATATATATATATATATATATATATATATATATATATATATATATATATATATATATATATATATATATATATATATATATATATATATATATATATATATATATATAATTTCTTATTTTTGGTTTGTTACCATATTTTATATAATATTATTAGCTAAAGTGTGATGGTTTGATCAGTATTGATGTTACAAACACACATTATTCCATTCCAAAGTATGGGGTAGTATTAATTACATTATTTAACCTATTGTAAATTTTGCTTTGCTTTCACTTAGCTTTCTCATATTTTTTCAGTTACTTAATAGATTTTTGTTTTAAATTTAATTTTAATTTTGGTATGTTTAATTAATTATATATGAGCTATATTAATTTCTTTAATGTTTAAGATTTTTGTTTTAAATTTAATTTTAATTTTGGTATGTTTAATTAATTATATATGAGCTATATTAATTTTTCTTAATTTATTGTTGATTTCTTTCAATATATAGTTTTTAGACATTAATGTATGAATTTAAGATAGATATGTTCAATTTGTTTATATTTGATATTTTGTGAATTATAATTTTGATGTTTTGATCATATATGTATATAATTTTTAATGTTCAAGAAATGTACAAAATAAATATGAATATAAACTAATAATAAATTGCAAAATATAGTCCAATGATTTTTCAGACAAATCCAACATTTAACGCTAGATTTGCATTTCCTAGAGACGTGTCCAATCTTTCAACAGGCGAAGCAAGCCTTATTCTTTTTTAAAGTACCTTGCTTTTCTTCAAAAGACATTTTTTGTGCTTTAAAAAAGTCTTGAGGATTATGGATTTTTCCACAAAATAAACAAAGTATTTGCTCTTTAAACCAAATCATATGAGTTTCGAATTCTCTGTGCTTCCGAGTTTCTGTGGAATTGAAGCCTGATTTTCCAACAAAATCCTTTCTTCTCCTTTGACTTCCGTTTGGAGAAATAATAGTAATTACTCCAATTTATCGCCATAAGAATTTTTATCCTCTTCTTTATTTATCATTGGATTTCGTAGCCAAATTCTCAATAAACTTTCAGGAATGCATGATTCCACTAATGGGAAAAGCATAGCAGCGTATTTCTCAGTAGTTACGCCAATTGACTCCAGCGACCTTAAATTCAAATCTCCATTATATTCAATTTCGAATTTATTATTTACAGCATTTTTTACTACCAATGAAAGTAGATCTCTGACACAATATTCAACGAGAAGCTCTTCACCGCTTGATCTAGTCTTCAGGATGTCAACAACTTTGGTATAATTTTTTGCAGTCGACGGATAACTATCAAAGATTTCCCGCGCTCTACTGCCTAATATTGTTCTCTGTATGAGATACTGAAATTTCACTTCATCGCCAATTCTAACATCCTCGTGAACTCTGCTAAATTAGCTTCAAAAACTAAGCTAATATTTAACTTAACAGCCAAATTTGATTAATTCTATTTTCGGAAGTTTAAATTTGGCTTTTACTCCATTAACTGTTTCCGCCTCTTCAGAAGTAGGAGAAAATTTTTCTAAACATGTCTTTACACGAACCAGTACAACATCTAATTTTTCAGGATATTTTTCTATTTTTTCGTATTCTTCTTCATATTCTTCAGATGTAGCATCTACTAATATGATATCATCAAATTCAGTCAAATTTTTAGCAATTCTTTCTAGAGAACAAAGTTTTATTTCTATATCATCACGATTCAATTTTTCTTCATTCATAGCCGTTATTAATGCATTAAACGTTTTGTAAAATTTGTTCTAACTGGACTGCGCTTTTTTAACAAATCTTCCATAATGCGAAACGAAAGCAATAAAAGCGAAAATGTATTTTAAAATAATGCTCCAAGCATTTCAAAGTTACAACGACATCTTTATTATTCCAACAAAAAAAAAAAAGAAAAAAAAAAACTCCGAGCAATTTTTAAACCATTGCCAGATTCCCCAAGATATACAATTGATCATCTCCTATGACACAAATAATAAACAAATAATATTATTAAAAATATATTTAGAAAAGAAAGACAATCTCGTCTGCTTTTACTTCTCAATAAACTTTTAACTGAAATGAAAATAATAGTAGTAATAAAGATGTTTAAAGAACTCATCTGCTAATTGTCTTTTAACAGTTTTAGATAAGGCAATTTACCGCAGAGGCATTTTTGAAGGTTGCAGGTTTTGAAGAGAATAGTGGAATGAAGTAAATAAATGTTTTAAAACTCCATCTATTTATGGTGTTAGAACTTGTATTTTTAGTTTTTGTTAGATTATTTTAATTTGGCTTGAAATAGATTTTGCTTTCTATTTTTTTTAGCTTAATTATTTTTTTTTTTTTGTAATTTGGACTTTTGTTTTGAGTTTGATTTTCACTATTTTGTTATAAAGTAATTATGCTGAATGGGATATTAGTATATCCACTCATTTCATTTCAAGGCCAGAAACAGCATTTTAAATTACTTTATTTCCTTTTTGCCATTTTTGTCTTCTTTATCGATTGTCATTTTTACAATTATAGGCTTTGCATAAAATAAATTTGGATTACTCTTTATTAATCATATTACAGTTTTGCACATTTTACAGTTACATTTACTGTAACTTTGTTTAGGCTAATAATTTTTATTTACATAATAATCTTTATCTTGAAAACTATTATTTGTATTCGATTCCATAAATTTATTAATTAATTAATATAGTTGTTAACATATACTTTTTATTCCAATATATACCATTTTTATAATTATGTTTATCATAATAAACATATTTAACGTGTATTAGTAGTATACAGAGGGGGGGTATAGGACCTTCTGGAGAGCCTCAAGAATGACAATGCGATAGCTTTCACACTTGCGGTTACAGCGCGCGCGACAAAATCTTGATAATTTCAAACTTTAGCACTTTTTAATACTGAAGCAGGATCCTCACTATAAAAACTTTAAATGGGATTGGAAAGGTATTTGTGTCACGATAAAAGGTGGTGTTTGACACAGATTAAGAAAAAGGGGGAAACAGTCATAAAAGACAGAGAAACAATTTTTTGTTTCACAATTTTTCGTCTCATCAGCCCTTATATATGATGACACTTACTTAGCACGTGGCAGATGTTGAATAGTATTACATCGTGTACCATGTGAAGAGATATCTGTTGAATCTGAGATGTGATTACATCTTATACCTCAGACAGCGGATTTGCTGCGTACTCTTTGGACTTCAAGTATCATCACAGTCAGAATTAAGTTTCAGTGAAATCTGGAGAGCTTGGCGACCGCGAGGAAATGAAATGGAGGGAGATAATTCTGGAAATAAAGTGCTTCTCCAACAAATGTTTGATAGAATAACCTACGTAATACCTCACTACCTTACATAAGCACGACGAATATTTCTCTGTTGTAAATAGTGAATAATGCTAGCGCTGATTCATAATATCTCGTCGCTAACCTTTGGCAGTTGGTTTCAAAAAAGAAAGGGCTAAGGATGTCAAATGTTTAACTTTGGTGCCAGAATTTTCTCCAACCATGCATGTTCCTGTGGCCTCAGAGTTTTCCCATTCTCACTCAAATGTATTTCCTGCTTTGAGAATACCAGAAATCCAAAGCATAAGCATCAAACCCACAAACTTTGTCTCATGTGTCAAACTTTGTCTCGAAAATTTGTGAAACATAAAAATGTATACTTTGCAATTGATTCCCTGCATTTTATGGTTATTTTCCCTCTTTTTTAGCCTGTGCCTAATGCAGTTATTCATGGCCCAAATATCGTCCAAAATCCACTCATGTTTTTTACAGTGAAAATCCTGTTCCTATAACAAAAAGTAGGTGGTGTCATTTGAAATTTTGAGATTTTATCACAGTAACCATAAATGTGAGAGTTGACTTATTGTTTTTCACATCATTCTTAAATTTAAATTCGTTCTCTCGAACGTAACACACTAGAGAGTCATATGTCGGCAAAGGTTTTCATTCCGAAAGATTTGGAAACATGCAGTCAGGCCTTTGTTCGTCGGCCTCCTTTTAAGAAGACCTTGAAGACTCCTTATGAGGGTCCTTTCAAAGTCATGTGATGTTAAAAAAAGAATTATATTATCTGCATCAAGGAGAAGAGATATTTCATTTCTATGGATCGTTTCAAACCTACTTTCCTCTTGGATGAATCTGATAAGCCTGTGGGGCAGGAACTGCAAACATACCGCACGAGATCCGGCAGAAGGGCGTCCCCCTGCATGAGACCCCAATTGTAGTCCTCTGACGACTTGCGTTAGTCGTAAGCCAACAGACAGTTCTCTGCCATTGCTTTGACTATCTGGCTGCGAGACCTCTCTAAGAGGATTGGTTAAAAAATCCTTCTCGAAAGGAGAACCTCGCTATTACTCAAATTTCAAGAATATTATTATTTTATTTGCTTTATTATAACTATACCACTTAAGTCCAGTAAACTGAAACATATTGAAATACAAATAACTTACCACAGATACATCAGCATAGTTCTAACACAGTTATAATATATATATATTTACATTCATATCCACAAATTTATGATAATTCAGAATCACTCGTAAATCGAACTCTAAAGTAAAAATTTCACCTGTAGAATTATCGCACTCATTTTCAAGAATAATAGGCAAATTACAGGGAGCCATCAGATGACACTGATAGTACGTCACAATGACGAGTGTGTAAGAGAGGTGTATAGTTATAAAGAATGGTAGCCAAGAAATAAAATTGCTTTCAAGCACTCACAACCGAATAGATATGACATAGAGGAGGCATGTGGATGATTTTTTAAGAGATAGAATTATCGGCCACCTGGAATGTGGGCGTGCTCAGATGGAAGTATTCGAAGATCTTGGAATCGCGCATATCTAAGCTTTGGCAACGATTCTAAAATGATGGAAATGACTGTACAGACCGCCTCAGAGTTACGATGCTGAATGATGTACGGTATTTGACAGTAACTTTAAAAAGAAGCAGATGGAGAACAGCATCAGACCTTTCTCGTCAATTATCTTCAGCCAGGGGTACGACAGTTTTAAGGTAAACCACATACAGATGTTTGGGACATATTGATCTATATGCTTGCAGGCCTGTCAGAGGTGTTCAGCTCACGACAGCTCACTGTCGCCAGCGGTTAGCCTGGAGTAGAGAACATGCAATGTGGACGTCGTCACAGTGGACTTGTGTGATATTTTCCGACGAGTCCACATTTAGCATGCAGTCTGATTCACGCCGGACTTTCATATTGAGAACGCCAGGTACCCTTTACCACCAAGACAACATCAGTGAACGAGACCATTATGGTGGTTCAGGATTGTTTGTCGGGGGTAGAATTATACTGGGCTCCAGAACAGATATACAAATTCAAATAAGAACCACGACATGCCAAATTTATCGGGATATCGTTCTGAAACAACATGTACGTTTGTCTAGATGTTCCATGGGTGTAGAATTTGTGTTTATGGATGACAACGCCCGTCCTCACCGTGAAAACATTGTAAACAAAAATATTCAATCT
Organism: Nephila pilipes; assembly: GCA_019974015.1. Lineage (NCBI taxonomy): Eukaryota > Metazoa > Arthropoda > Arachnida > Araneae > Nephilidae > Nephila > Nephila pilipes. Next base: position 226,593 of record BMAW01048603.1, read on the forward strand.
GAGGATATCATTCGTATGGAATGGTCAATTTTCTCATCTGACCTGAATCCGGTAAAGCATGCGTGGGACATGCTTGAGCCGCGAATTGCAGCCCGTCAACCATCTCCTACATGTGCACCGGTACTTCGGAGAGCATTGCTTTCTGAGTGGAGTAATATTCCCCAAGATCAGTTCAATAATTTGATATTCAGCATGCCTAGTCGTACGAACTGTATTTCATCGTGTGGGAGGCATACAAGATATTAACTTTTAGAACTCGGCTGATTCTAAGTCAAAATACCCGTTCCACTCGGCGCTTTTAGGATTGAGAAAAAATTTTCTTTCCCCCACTGGGATGTTCGAGTTCACCACGTTTGGTACGGTTAGTTTTCTAGTTACAAAGGGGAGATAGTAAGGGTTGCTGATTTTTTGTCAGTAATCATTGACGAGAAAGAAAGATCCTAATATTTGGCGCCATATCATATCATAATAATTTTTTCTGAATTCCTAGTTTCCATTTTTAATTGAGTGATATACAAACTTTCAAATGTATATTTATCATAACTTAGAGTCGTGTATTGCGTAAATTAACATTTTCAAACAAAACAAATAAGAAAGAAAGTGAAAGCTATACCATATTACTAAGATATTTTCTAGAAGCAAGTATGTTAAAACAATAATTAATAGCTTCTGTAATCTCATGACTCATGACTATGCACTTTGAGAATGCGGTAGTTCAATCATAAAATCGTAATAATTTATTCGGTACTTGCTCATATATATATATATATATATGTGTGTGTGTGTGTGTATGTATAGAAGTGTAATCGAATGGTTTAACGTGCAGACTTTATCTGCGGTCTTATTATTGCAACTTACCGATTTAACTGCAACATTGAACCCATGTAAAAAAAATAATGCCTCATGTTTTCAAAATTATTCAACGAAATATGTAAAAGAAAGAAAAATGTAAGAACAATATGTTGAACATTATTACTAAACATTTTAATTTTTAAATTAACCCCCTCTTAATGCACAAAAAAATCAATGTACTCCAAATATTTTGATTTGACATTTTATTAACATCGCATTTTGAAACAATAGGAAGGTTACTGGTGACGACTTTATAAATTTGAACGACGGTCAATCAATGAGGACAGCATTCAATCACAAAACTTCCACACCACACGAACATGAGGACTTAGAACGTAAAAAGGCTTAATAGCCGGTTTTCAATTGAACTGGATTCGAATTCATAACTCAATCCCGGCTACGAGTTTGCGACTTCACTCGTCAGTTACCGTGGCTCCTTTTGTGATTAAAAATTATCATAAGAGAGATTTAAAAAATAATTTTTAACTTAATTGAACACGTTTCAAAGCTGCTGAGTAAATCTTAAGTACGTCAAATTAAGGCAAAACCTTCAGTTAATTCATGCATTCCAATGAAAATACAATTACTTTTTTATATCAAATATTTCTATGAAACTTTAATTTTAAAGAAAAAAAAAAGTATTAATTTGTTTTTTTTAATTTTTTTTTTTTTTTTTTTATTTTTAAGTTTTTTTGAAATTTAAATGAAACTTATATCTTAAGTTGAAAAGTTCTTGTAACAATGCTTTTGAAATGTCTGTTTTAAAAATGTGAAGTTAATTCTACTTTTTAAAATTTTTGGCTCTTAAAAAAGCTTTTTTTTGTTTATTTTTTCCTTTCTATTTATTAAAAATGTAACAGCTTTAATCTTTTTTATTCCAGTTTTTTGGTTTTTTTATTGGTTTATATGTTAAGAGATTTTTAAATAAATTGTGTGTTATTCTTCGAAACAGTTCTGGTCAATACAAAGAGCCAAATTGCATACCTTACAGATAATAGTTGTTCTTTTTCGTATATTCTTTTTTGCACAATATGTGAACTTTCTTCTTTTCTTTTCGTCAATTAGCCAATGAGAAATTCATTCTAAAATCTTTTAAACTGAGTTTTTAACTTAGTTTACCACGACTTAAATATCAGAAACACAACAATATCGATAAGGCTGAAGAATAATTTTTTGTCAATTTCCTTGTTCGTCTAGCAAAAGTGTAGGTGGATGCACTGCGGTCTCCTAAATCAACATATCCCATGTGCTTGTGGTAATCTGCCTCAATTTTTGCTTGGATGTGGTTAATTTTTCTTTCCTCCATTCTCTGATGGTAAATTTGCTAAGTCACCATCAGATATTTTTGGGTGTCTATCAACAAAATTTTCTTCATCTAAATATTTCATCAAATTCTCAATCTCTATTTCTGCATGAAATTTTAGATTCATTCTAAAAATTCGAAGAAAAACAAGAGAATAGAAAATTATATCGATCATAGACAGCGTAAAGTCATTTTTTCGAATTCGGTTGTTCTTAAAGGTCGCCAATGATAAGGAATTCGCTCACAACTGATAACGTTGGCGAAATATGTCCCCACCCAATTACGGACGATAGAAGCAAAGATGAATTTGTAAATTATGAGAAGTTTTGGTATGTAAATTATTATGCGATTTTATAGTATCAGATAAACTCTTTCAGTCTTTGGATCGCGAAACCTCTGCATATATTTGTGTAGACAAGGAGAAAAAGGGCTAAAACCTCTTTGATTTGGGTCGAAAATGTGATATAAGCTTTGAATCCAAAAGTAAATCACTTCGCGAGACTCCTTTCGATTCTAAATTGCTGATTGGACTCGAAAACAAGCGCATGTATAATCAAAGTCAAAGAAGAGTAAAGAAAAAAATCTTCAACAAATGATCATGAAAAATATTTCTCTAACAATCGCGAACTTAATTGTTTCATTTGCAATAAGTCTCATTTTGTAAACCAATTGTCCCCAAAGGCTTAAAAACACCCCTAGAATTAATGAATCCAGAGAGAGTGTCAATAATATACACAATAAAAATGATAGTGATGATAATTTACTGTTATAAAGAGCAACTAATTCTTTAACAAATATCCCACAAAATAAATTTAAACATGATGATATTTTCGTAGACGATAAAAAATTAAGGGTTTTGGAAGACAGTGTATTGCTGCGAAAAAGTGTTTCTTCCCAAGTAAAAGTTCGATTGGTGAAATGACATTAACTTCGTGTTTTGGTGAAACAGAAAAAGCTGATGTAGCGTGTTTTAATTTCTTTTTACCAAAATCGTCAACTATAAGTAGAGCAGAGCGTATCATATCATATCAGCATAAGTATAGCGTCAACTATAAGTAATCGTTTGCGAATAGATGAAATACCACCTTCAATTTATTTTATGCTTTTGGAAGGTTCGAATGTTGAAATGATGAGAAAAAGTGCCAAAACGGGTTCAATAGAAATCATTTATGTTCGTGCAAAAGGGATACGGTGGTAAAGCACCAAATCAAATCAGAAGAAATGGATGGTCTTGCTTTATTTTCATTCAAGATCAAAGCATCGTTCGGAACAAACGATTCTTTATTTGATTCAACACACATTATATAACTTCAAACTACGTTCGGATAGAAATTTGCCATTAAATAATTATCACTCTTAAAAAACAGAAATTGTTAATTTACAGATAAACGAGAGGACCAACGACAAGAAAAAGAAGAGAACTACGAAATATCTAAAGTTGGTGATATTATTGCTATTCAAAGAATACAATTCGGCGGAGATCAAACTTAAATTTCACGGACCAGATAAAATATAGACTGTTCATCCCCAAGACAGATAAGAAGTTAGGAAGATTGGAAATTATGAGGCACCACAGTGAATTACTACTGCCGCTTTCGGCTGTGGTTTTCTAAGCTTTTACCTGCAAATTACCTTTTTGTCCTTTCGTTTTGTTTATTTTTCAGGTGTATCCTGATATATAGATCTCTATAGATGACGACAGCAGGGTCGGGATGCAGATAAGGAACCCGGCTCATCGTCCAGAACGCGATTATAGAACGGAATCCGACTCACAGCCAGTTAGCATTACAACCGGGGATGCGTTAACATTACCCGTTAGGCTAGAGGAAGAAGTTTGTGTAGGAGGACGATGCCACGAAAGAGCATCAAGTAGACACAAAGCGTGTTGCATGTCTCGTGTCAGGTAGTAAAGCTACCATCTAGACTGTTACCGCATAAATGCACGGAGCTCAACCTAGTTACAACGAAACTGTCAATCTAAATGAGCTTTAAATTATTTTGTTGTAAATATTACCTACGTTTATCTTAATTAACTGCTTTTAATTGTCTGCATAATGATCGTCTTAAATTATTTGCTTCACGTGAAACTGAAATGCTCATCATTTAGGAACACGGAATATATATTTATATATATATATTCAGATTTAAATAGATTCGTGTATATAAATATATATATATATATATATATATATAGCTACGTATTGCTCACGAGATAAGTGAAGGGCGTCCCCCCGCATGAGACCACCAGGAAGTCCTCTGACGACTTGCGTTAGTCGTAAGCCAACAGATGTCTCTTCTCGCCATTGCTTTGATCTTATCTGGCTGCGAGACCTCTAAGAGGATTGGTTAAAAAAAATCCTTCGAAAGGAGAACCCGCTATTACTCAAATTTCAAGAATATTATTATTTTATTGCTTTTATTATAACTATACTAATTTAAGTCCAGTAAACTGAAACATATTGAAATACAAATGTCTCTGTACCACAGATACACTTCAGCATAGTTCTAACACAGTTATAATATATATATATTTATTCATATCCACAAATTTATGATAATTCAGAATCACTGTGTAAATCGAAACTCTAAAGTAAAATTTCACCTGTAGAATTATCGCACTCATTTTCAAGAATAATAGTAAATTACAGGGAGCCAACACACTCGATAGTAACAATACAATGACGAGTGTGTAAGAGAGGTGTATAGTTATAAAGAATGGTAGCCAAGAAATAAAATTGCTTTCAAGCACTCACAACCGAATATTATGACATAGAGGAGGCATGTGGATGATTTTTAAGAGATAGGACTATCGGCCACCTGAATGTGGGCGTGCTCAGATGGAAGTATTCGAAAGATCTTGAATCGCGCATATCTTCGGCAACGATTCTAAAATGATGGAAATGACTCGTACAGACCGCCCCAGAGTTACGATGCTGAATGATGTACGGTATTTGAGACAGTAATTTAAAAAAGAAGCAGATGAGAACAGCATCAGACCTTTCGTCAATTATCTTCAGCCAAGTACGACAGTTTCAAGGTAAAACCACATACGATGTTTGGGGACATATTGATCTTATGTTTGCAGGCCTGTCAGAGGTGTTCAGCCTTTCACGACAGCTCACTGTCGCCAGCGGTTAGCCTGAGTAGAGAACATGCAATGTGGACGTCGTCACAGTGGACTTGTAGTGGATATTTTCCGACGAGTCCCACATTTAGCAAGCCCTGATTCACGCCGGACTTTCATATTGAGAACGCCAGGTACCCTTTACCACCAAGACAACATCAGTGAACGAGAGACCATTATGGTGGTTCAGGATTGTTTGTCGTGGTAGAATTCATATCACTCCCCAGAACAGACATAAATTCAAATAAGAACCACGACATGCCAAATTTATCGATATCGTTCTGAAACAAATATGTACGTAAGCTGAATTAGATGTCTGCATGGGTGAATTTGTGTTTGATGACAACGCCCGTCCTCACCGTGAAAACATTTTGTAAACAAAAAATATTCAATCTGAGGATATCATTCGTATGGAATGGTCAATTTTCTCATCTGATCAACTGGTAAAGATGGACATGCTTGAGTCAGCGAATTTCTGCAGCCCGTCAACCATCTCCTATATGTGCACTGGTACTTCTGAGAGCATTAAGCTTGAGTGGAGTAATATTCCCCAAGATCAGTTCAATAATTTGATATTCAGTATGCCTAGTCGTAATGAACTGTTTCATCGTGTGGAGGCATATGATATTAACTTTTGAACTCGGTTGATTCTAAGTCAAAATACCTGCCCACTTTGGCGCTTTTAGATTGAGAAAAAAATTTTCTTTCTCCACTGATGTTCGGAGTTCACCACGCGTTTGGTACGGCATTTTCTAGTTACAAAGGGAGATAGTAAGGGTTGCCATGATTTTTTTTGTCAGTAATCATTGACGAGAAAGAAAGATCCTATTTGGCGCCATATCACATCATAATAATTTTTTTCTGAATCAGTTTCCATTTTTAAATTGAGGATATACAAACTAAATGTATATTTATCATAACTGAGGAGCTCGTATTATGTAAATTAACATTTTCAAACAAAACAAATAAGAAAGAAAAGCTATACCATATTACTAAGATATTTTCTAGAAGCAAGTATGTTAAAAACACACTAATAGCTTGTAATCTCATGATCTATGACTATGCACTTTGAGAATGCGGTAGTTCAACTTACAAAAATCGTAATAATTTATTCGGTACTTGCTCATATATATATATATATATATGTGTGTGTGTGTGTATGTATAGAAGTGTAATCGAATGGTTTAACGTGCAGACTTTTCCGAGTCTTATTATTGCAACTTACCGATTTAACTCGCAAATGATTGAACCCATGTAAAAAAAAAATAATGCCCCATGTTTTCAAAATTTATTCAACGAAATATAAAGAAAGAAAGTAAGAACAATATAGTTAAATATTATTACTAAAACATTTTAATTTTTAAATTAACCCCTCCTTAATGCACAAAAAAATCAATGTACCTGTAAATATTTTGATTTTGACATTTCTGTTATCGCATTTGAAACAATAGAAGGTTACTGGTGACGACTTTATAAATTTGAACGACGGTCAATCAATGAGGATGAGTATCTAACTACAAAACTTCCACACCACAATTTTAAATGGACTTAGAACGTAAAAAGGCCATAGCCGGTTTTCAAATTGAACTGGATTCGAATTCATAACTCAATCCTGGCTACGAGTTTGGTGACTTCACTCACCGTTACTGCAGGCTCCTTTTGTGATTAAAAAATTATCATAAGAGAGATTTAAAATAAATTTTAACTTAATTGAACACGTTTCAAAGCTGCTGAGTAAATCTTTAAGTATAATAAATTAAGGCAAAACCTTCAGTTAATCTTATGCATTCCAATGAAAATACAATTACTTTTTTATATCAAATATTTCTATGAAACTTGACTGAAGAAAAAAAAAGTATTAATTTGTTTTTTAATTTTTTTTTTTTCTTTTTCTTTTTTTTTTTTTTTTTAAATGAAACTTATATCTTAAGTTGAAAAGTTCTTGTAACAATGCTTTGAAATGTCTGTTTTAAAAAATGTGAAGACCACTTTTAAAAATTTTGGCTCTTAAAAGTTTTTTTTTGTTTATTTTTCCTTTCTATTTATTAAAATGTAACAGCTTTAATCTTTTTATTCCAGTTTTTGGTTTTTTTATTGGTTTATGTTAAGAGATTTTAAATAAATCTTGTGTGTTATTCTTCGAAACAGTTCTCATCAATACAAGACAAATTGCATAATCTTTACAGATAATATTGTTCTTTTCGTATATTCTTTTGGCATGTGAACTTCTTCTTCTTTCATCAATTAGCCAATGAGAAATCTATTCTAAACTAAACTGAGTTTTAACTTAGCTTAATGACTTAAATATCAGAAAGAACAATATCGATAAGGCTGAAGAATAATTTTTGGTCAATCTCCTTGTTCGTCTAGCAAAAGTGTAGGTGGATGCATCAAGTGTCTCCTCTCTAACCAACATCATGTGCTTGTGGTAATCTGCCTTCACTTTTTGCTTGATGTGGTTAATTTTTCTTTTCTTCCATTCTGATGGTAAATCGGTTAAGTCACCATCAGATATTTTTTAAATTTAATAACAAAAAATTTTCATCTAAATATTTCATCAAATTCTCAATCTCTATTTCGTATGCTGAAATTTTTAGATTCATTCTAAAAATTAAAGAAAAAACAAGAGAATAGAAAATTATCGATCATAGACAGCGTAAAGTCATTTTTCAAATCTGGTTGTTCTTAAAGGTCGCCAATGATAAGGAATTCGCTCACAACTGATACAATTATATGTCCCCACCCAATTACGGACGATAGAAGCAAAGATGAATTTGTAAATTATGAGAAGTTTTGGTATGTAAATTTATTATGATTTTATAGTATCAGATAAACTTTTCAGTTGGATCGCGAAACCTCTGCATATATTTGTTAGACAAGGAGAAAAAGGGCTGAAACCTCTTTGATTTGGGTCGAAAATGTGATATAAGCTTTGAATCCAAAAGTAATCACTTCATGAGACTCCTTTTCGATTCTAAATTGCTGATTGACTGAAAAACAAGCGCAGCTGTATAATCAAAGCCAAAGAAGAGTAAAGAAAAAAATCTTCAAATGATCATGAAAAATATTTCTCTAAATAACAAGTGAACTGAATTGTTTATTTTGCACAGCCCCATTTGTAAAACCAATTCGTCTCTAAAGGCTTAAAAAAAACACCAGAATTAATGAATCCAGAGAGAGTGTCAATAATATACATACAATAAAATGATAGTGATGATAATTTACTGTTATAAAGAGCAATCAATTCTTTAACAAATATCCCACAAAATAAATTTAAACATGATGATATTTTCTTTCGTAGACGATAAAAAATTAAGGGTCGAAGACAGTGTATTGCTATGAAAAAAGTGTTTCTTCCCAAGTAAAAGTCTGATTGGTGTGAAATGTTAACTTCAGTTTTGTGAAACAGAAAAAGCTGATGTAAAGTGTGTTTTAATTCTTTTTTACCAAAATCGTCAACTATAAGTAGAGTAGAGCTACTGACATATCAGCATAAGTATAGTCAACCAGGCAATTTGTTATGAATAGATGAAATACCACCTTCAATTTATTTTATGCTTTTGGAAGGTTCGAAATAAAGAAAATGATGAGAAAAGTGCCAAACGGGTTCAATAGAAATCATTTATGTTCAGTAAAAGTGATACGGTGGTAAAGCAACAACCAAATCAGAAGAAATGGATATCTTTGCTTATTTTCATATCTAAGATCAAAGTGATCGTCCGAACAAACCGATTCTTTATTTGATTCTAACACACATTATATAACTCAAACTACGTTCGATAGAAATTTGCCATTAAATAATTATCAGAAAACAGAAATTGTTAATTTACAGATAAACGAGAGGACCAACGACAAGAAAAGAAGAACTACGAAATATCTGGTGATATTATTGCTATTCAAAGAATACAATTCAAGGAGATCAAACTTAAATTTCACGGACCAGATAAAATATAGACTGTTCATCCCTGACAGATAAGAAGTTAAGATTAAAATTGGTGAGGCACCAGTGAATTACTACTGCCGCTTTCGGTCATTGTGGTTTTAAGCTTACCTGCAAATTACCTTTTTTGTCCTTTCGTTTGTTTATTTTTTCAGGTGTATCCTGATATATAGATCTTGGTAGATGACGACAAAAGCAGGGTCGTGGATGCAGATAAGGAACCCGGCTCATCGTGTCCAGAACGCATTATAGAACGGAACCTGACCTCGTTGCTTGTTAGCATTACAACCGGGGATGCGTTGCTACATTACCCGTTAGGCTAGAGGAAGCGAAGTTTGTGTAGGAGGACGATGCCACGAAAGAGCATCATATCATAAGCGTGTTGCATGTCTCAAGTCAGGTAGTAAAGCTACCATCTAGACTGTTACTGCATAAATGGAGTCTTTGTCCTAGTTGGCAACGGAAACCGTTTTAATTAAATGAGCTTTTTAAATTATTTTGTTAAATTTATTGATTTTATGTTTATCTTAATTAACTGCTTTTTAATCATTCAATGATCGTCTTAAATTCATCTACCTCAATGAAACCGAAAAACGCCCACACCATCTAGAACACTGAACATACATAGATATTATGGTTGTTGTTGGTTGGTTATTACGGCTATTGCTGTTGGCTATTGGTATGATACACATACATAGTTGGTTATATTATTGACAGAAAAGAAAGAAAGGAGTTATTGTTGCTTTGTTGTTATTATTACATATTACATGAAGAAAGGATATTGTTGTTAGAGCATACATGTATGGCTATTGGCTTATTACACATACATGTATATGCTACATACATATACATGTTGTTGGTTGTTGAAAGAAAGACAGTGAAGTATATGCCATACAGTTGGTTACATACATGCGCGGCGTTGTTGGCTACATACATAAAGAGCATATAAAGAAAGAAGTTACGGCATACATATACATACATATACATACATATACATATATGCTATTACATGGCATATATACATACATATATATATGGCTATTATTATATATATATATATATATATACAGGCCATGGTTGCTATAGTTATATATACAAGTATAACCTGGCC
>BMAW01048603.1:236947-288723 GCA_019974015.1 Nephila pilipes
TTAAATCTGCCAGTCATCTAAAAATCTTTGGAAAGATGGAGAATTTAAGCACAGTTTTGAATTTTATACAATCTATGTAATGATGCACTATTCGAGTTATATTAATTCATTGTATAGGGGACTCTTTATAAATTCCAAAAAAATAGCCGGAAGCCGCTATTTGGAAGCTGGAAGTTGTAGTGTTTCTTACAAACATCACTTCTTTCATCTATTTATAGGAATATATTTACTGCTCATATTTTTTAAAACACTTTTAAAATATATTTATTCATTTTGAGAAATCTGGCATCACATTTAGCAGTCAAATTTCCGAAATATTAGTGGCAATATACTCACTGTTTACTATTTTGATGAGCTACATTGTATGAATTGCGTTTGATTTTTGCTTTTAATTCTCATTTCTATTTGAAATGATTGTTTAAATTGTATAATAGATTTATAAATTAATGTTTTTTATGCAAATTATGAAAAATAAACTATCAATGTGAGATCGAATAATAAACGTCAATGTGAGAAAACAAAATTCTATGGAAATCGTCATTCTACTTGTAAGACAACTGAAACAGTCAGCTCGAGCAATGAACATGAAATTGGAATGGAAGGTAAACTAATGAAGAAAAGCTTCAACTAGGAAAGAAGTACACTGGTAATGGAATTTACAGTGTAGAAATAATTTCAAGCGTCATTAAAATATTCAGTTGTCCATTGTGTTTATCATAATGCTTAGAACTCAATGAAGTCCAGTTTTTGGTCTTTTACCAATTTGTTGTTGAGAAATGTATAAACTGTAGCTTTGTTCATAGCTTTTCAGCTACTAAAATGAAATAAGATGAATGAGATTAATATTCAGTTTGTACTAGGTATAGAGTAAATTGGGGAAGCTTTATATACTGCTTTGAAAAAGATGAGTACAGCATTATATATGCAATGTTTATCAAAGTCAACTTTCCGAAATTGTGAAAAGAAGTTGATGAAAGTTGTTTCAATTATTGCACAGGATTCCATTAATACTGCGGTTTCTGAAATAAAAGAGCTGAATCATCAGGAGGAGGATTTGACAAGCTGTGGTGTATCTATCATGTGATGGCAACGTCGGGGCCACACATCATTGAATAGGTGCGTAGAAATTTTATTCATTGAAATGAGTACTGTTGCAGATATAGAAATTATGTCAAGGAATTATCACATAATTTCGAAACAAAGGAATAAATTTATCTCGTGATCACATTTGTTCATAAAACCATTCTGGTATGGATAATCTAGCATGGAATCTCTCGGTGCATATCGTATTTTCGAACGCTCTTGCCCGTTGAAATGTTAGAAGTATTCGTTCTTTTACTGTGACAACGAGTCACTAGGTTACTCTGCAGTAAAAGGCATATATGCAAAAAAATAGGGGCACCATATATGAGTGCATTGGGCACATTCAGAAAAGGGTCGGAAGCCTCCTTCGCAAATTAAAATCAAGTCGGAAAAGGATTAGGTGGAAAATGAAAACTTACCAACTAATTTATTACTAGATTGCAACATTATTATGGTACTGCTATTAGAGGTAATGCTGGTGAATTGCCTGTCGTAAAAAGCGCTATAATAAAAGCATTTTACGCAGTCTTTCAGGAGTGGATTAGCAAATGCTTGGCCAGTGTCACAAAATACAATTTATTTGGTGTAAATATTAAGGTTCTATTGCTTGCGGAGCGATGATAAATGATAAATGAAAAAGCCTCTCTAAAACCATTGTTAATTCCATCAAATCTATATACTTTTATTTATGTGATCAAATTTTATTCAAAAATTGTCTCCATGGCAAAACGCAGAATGAATGTATCATTGGTTACTTGTGGAAATTTTCCTGAATCATATCTGTCAACCATGAAACATTTGCTCTATTTATTGCTTCTGTCTGTTATACATTTTAATGACAATTAAAATGAAGTGTTAAAAATATTACTTGCATTAGATGTGATTTATGGGGAGTATACAGTTGATGCCTTTAAGAAACTTAATATCATTCGTGTTCCCTATTCCAAATGATATTCGTTATCATCAGCAAAAATGGTCAGAAAGAAAATTAAGAGCAGCAAGAATATCAAATTAAAAAAGAGAAAGAAGAAGGTGTGCGTGACTTATCAAAGTAGGGAGCTTGAGTCTATTTGGTAAGTATATCTTGGATTTCTGTGTGTGTGGACAAGTGGACTGTAAATGAATTTTCTGAAGAATTGAATTTTTAGTACGCTCATATTTGTTTTAAAAAGTGGTAACTCAAATGGTTTTTTCTATACAATGATACAATTTGGTAGAAATATTTTTCTTGTTCTTGAATGCCTGAATTACGACTTTTGTAATGTATGATTTATAAGGGGATTTCTCTCTCTCTCTCTTCACATTTTAATGCAAAAAAATAGATATTTTTTAAAGAAACATGAATTGTTACTTCTACTCACAATATTTGTACAATTATTGTGAATAATTAAAAATTCCTAGTTCAGGTTTTGTTCATGCATACTTATACATACGCTAAATAACAATGTTATAGAGAGATTTTTTATGAAGAGAGAATATTTTGAATATACGCTATTTTTTCCTTTTTTAATGCTAAAAATGCATTAAAAATTCTTTCTATTGTAATAAAAATTTAAAATTTTAAAAAAATATTAAAAAAAATTCGTAGTATATCCCTTATAGAGGAGGCACAATAAGACACAAGGAGTATTAAAACCCACGTTTGAAAGCTATCCTTCTGAATGCCATCAGATAGAAAGCTACTATACCTGCCTCGAAGACAACTACAAGAAATATAACAACTTCCTTTGAAGATGAATCTTCCAAAGAAATTAAATAGTCATCCAAACTAAGAAAGAAAATTTAATGAAATTAAATGTCAATTGCGAAAAATTGAGTTCTCCTGGCGTCAGTTTGAGCTAAGATGCTGGAATTGCAATAGAAAAGGACATCTTCAATGAGACAAGTAAGGTAATCGAAACAGCCAACCATTCAAGAAATCAGGAAAACTAAGTCCAGATTTTCGAAAGAGGTGAAGGCTGCCTTTTCCTGTGAATGCCTCCAAAGAAAAACTCAAAATTTCAGTGCTTCAGAGGAGGTAAATGACTACACTGAAGGAACCGTCAATGATATCCTATGTTTGATGTTATTTCCATATGAGAGGCAACGTAACCCAGATTAAAGACTGATATAATTAAATAACTGAAAGAAATTATACTGTATACTTCTGATGGTATTAAACTAAAAACTCCTACTGGTAATACATGGAAGCGAAAATACATTGAAAACTATATACAGTATAGAAATGAGAATCCAGGGTTTTCAAACTTCGTACATATGTCATAGATGTGGCTGACCCCTATATTTTGGGTCTAGACTTCTTACAGCATCATAGATTTATAGCTAACATCCAGAAAAGGAGTTTCAAATTAGAATAGAAAAAATTCCCCTCTTTCTGGATAAGACTGTTAATATTCCAGCCAATTTAAAATGTTTCGTTTGATGGTGGGTTGGTTTTATTAACGTCGCACCAGCAGCAAAACGAGGGAGTTTCATTTGAGGCTTCCTTACATCTCCTGCTACCTATAGATAACCTGCAACTGATTATCCTACATCTATCATAAGGAATATTTATAGTTACATCTCTAGTTGATCTTGAAAAAAATATGGCTCCCAACAGAGTTCTCAGTATCGGGAACAAATGTAGAACCATAAAGAAGGAAACTGAAATTTCATCTTTCTTACCTGTTATTGATATCATTACCAACCCACAAATTGCCTAAGAAAACAAGCACAGGAATCATATCCTCAAGGATATTTCTGAATTAAATAAGAAACAACTAACTGATGTCAAAAAACTTCTCTGAGCTTGGAGATTTGTTCTCGAAAAGTGACATACAAGTATTACCTAACATTGAATTGACACAGCATATCGTTCACTTATTAACCCTTTCGCTACCGGAGGGAGAAAAAAGAAGTGCTTCTCTGGGGCCGCGGCTTCTTACCACGGAGTGTCACTCTGTGCCCAGACGATTTTAAATACTAAGCCTAATTCGTGAAAAAAATTCCTCTGAAATCAGCTATTCATTAAAATATTTTGGTAGTTACATATTATCTTATTTAAAATGCATTAAACTTAATATATACAAAAGAAAAAAGGATTTAATCGAAAATTGAATGTTTTATACATAAAATTACATAAAAAATCATTATTTTAAGAAAATACAAAATATATTTACCTATGTTACATAAATTTCAAGGTGTAATGATGTACCATTACATGGAATATATAGATATAAAAGATAAATCTTATTTTGCTGTACGGTATATTTATAAAAAAAATCAATGCATAGTCCAACGTCATATATCTTACACACATATTCTGACGCTTCACGCAATGTTTTGAGCAAAGGGCACATCTTAGTCCTTTTTTTTTCCCTTTTTTTTTTTCTTTAATGTCTATGTACAGATTGGATTATTTTCGCTAACATTACTGTCAGATTTATTCATTATTTAACAAATATCAGTATCAGATAAATACTTTCTTTTCGTCATGACTTTCGCTACAAATAAAAACAGACTGAATGAAATGAACAGCTGAGAGAATCTGCTACCTAAAGCCCTAACCCCCATAAAGGGCCATAAATTATGCTTCGAATTTCTAAGAAGCAAGCAAGAAAGAAAAAAGTAAACTGAAAGCAAGTGTACGCTTTAAATCATGTCATTACATTTAAAGAATCGCGCCACAATATGTGCTTTTAATAATAATCCCCTCCTCCTTTCCTCCTGATACCTAGAAGTGAAATCCAAGCCCATATAACTAAGGTCAACATTCCAAATAACCTATCTATATAGATTTCGCGGTAATGTAACATCATCTTGTAATATTAAAAAAATCAAATAAAACGTTCTCTTTAAGCATATCACTATTGATACGCTGGTCTGCAGAAGACATTCCGGAGCGTATCTATTGTGATATGCTGGGCACAGGAGAGCCACCGCGAGCGTATCAAATGTGATACGCTGGTAGTGATCACGTTAAGCAGCACCCTAGACACTCTTCGTCTCCCTGTGCTGGAGAGACAAAGGAGATGTAGGACAGCAACGTTGTTAAAGAGTCATCCAAATCTTGAGACTTTCTTATTGTACTGGTAAAAAAAGTACGGATCATTCCTATTTTGCGTGAATTACAAAAAATGGAATGATGTGACTTAGAAAGACAGTTATACACTACCTCGTATAGATGACACTTTAGACTACTTGAATGAGTTGTTTTTGACATTGGATCTGAAGAAAGAATAGATTGTTTAGTTGAGATTCACCCCGAAAATCGAGAGAAGACGGTCTTTACGGGTGAACAAGGACTTAAACAATTTAAAGTTTTGCCATTTGGATTTTGTAATGTCCCTACCAATTTGAAAGATTAATAAAGACTGTTCTATATGGACTGCAGCCTAATATATATATAGATGATATTATTATCGTAGGAGTAAATTCGAAGAACATTTTAATAACCTCCGTAAAGTGTTTCAGAAATTGAAGGATGCTTATCTAAAACTCCGTTCTAAAAATGACAATTTTTTAAAAGTGAAGTTAATATCTAGGACAAGCCTTATCTGCAGAAAGTAGACGAATTGATCCACAGAAAACAAGAGCAGTAAAAGAATGGTTCCGTCTAGAAACGTTTCACGATCTCCATAGTTTCCTAGGACTTCATACCTATTACTATTGATTTGTAAAGAAGCTTTCAGTCGTAGAAAAATTACGAAAAAGACTGACCGAAGCAAAAATATAATTTAACTGAACAGAAGAAGGGGAAAGATCGCTTAATTATTTGAAGCCAACTTTGACAAAAACACCAAATACGGCTTATTCTCAACAGCACAAAAAATTTAATCTAGGTACGGAAGCTTACAATAACGGATTGGGAGCCATATGTTCCCATGTTACAAGTAGGATCATGTAATTGACTATTTTAGTAAGAACATAGAGAAACCAGAAAGGAATATTTGTATTACCAGAAAGGAGCTTTTAGCTATCGGATGGATCATTTCCATCATTGTGTGTATGGGAGGAAATTTATTCTACGACCAATAACACCTCCCTTAATAGTTACTCAGCTATACTGAAAGACAAGTAACGTGATAGGTTCGGTGACTCCAAAAGTATGATTTTCAAATTCAATATCGGAAAGGATCAAATTATGACAATGATCCTTATCAAGGAGACCCTGGTCCTGATAGCGGCAAACAATGTTCGAATGTGGACAGAGCTATGAAAGACGTATCTGTTAAAACTATAACCTCATTTAAGCCAACTCCGAATCCTTGATACCGAGAAGAGCTTAAGATACGTGATACGGATGATACAGATATCAAACGAATTTTGGAAAAGAAAAAGAGTAATGTAATTTGACCATTTCGCTAAGAGATAAACTCATATAACTTTACAGTGAAATTATATTGCACATTATGGGATTCTATTCACCGTGGAGAATCAGACAATAGAAAGAGAGAGTGACAATAGAAGAACACGCCGATAGCAGTTGGTTCTCCCATGATCCAGAAGTCTTGAAAGAGATTCATTACTGTCCTAGTAGAGCACATTTCGGTTAGATGAAGATACTAAATAAGGTTAGAGAACGATTCTGTGGGGATTGTATGCATACTGTTGGTGCAATATCCCCCATGTGGTGCCCGAAAAGGACAAAGACTTGAAGCAAACTACAACGTTATTATGTAACTAGGAGCTCCTTTTGAGAGGATTTCTCTAGATATCCTGGAACAATTTCCTGTGATTGAGAGAGACAAGCGAAACACACTCGTTATTATAGATTATTTTACAAAATAACCAGAAGCTATAACAACACCAGATCAAAATGTGCCAATAATTGCTTACGTAAGACTGGATGTCACGATACTGAGTTCCTCTCCTCTTACGTTCAGACCAAGGAAGAAATTTCAACTCAAACTTATTCAAGGAACTTTGCGGTCTTTTACGCATTCAGAAAACTAGGACAACTACACAACACTCACAGTATGATGGGTGGTGGAAAAAATCGACAGAAATGTTTTGAATAACTTGTCTTGTACGTTTCTAGAAAAGAGACTAATTGGAATTTGCATATTTTTTTACATCTACTCACCTATCGAAATGCTATCAAAGTGCACCAACCACATGAGCTGACTAGCTGGTCATCTTTCGAGATATATTGCTAGACCAGAGTCTTCATTCACCGTCTCTTTGGGAGACCATGTGATAACTCATAAACGTATTCTCTGTCCAATGAGTACATTTGTGGTGTGCAGACACGTTTTGAGATTGTCCATCACAACGGTTTTTTTATTATTTCTAATGGGAGATTATAAACAGTTACAACAAAAAAAGAAAGAAAAAACAATTACAATTACAAGGGAACAAAACACAAAATAACAATAAAAAATGCTGCAACAAAGCTCAATAATTCGACATGTCTCTTGCCTCCCAGTAACGTTCAGAAAGAAAAGAGTTTCGAAGCGCAGGGCAGTGGAGCAGATGAGCGGAGTCCATATTCTCACCAGAGATGCACAGAGTGCAAGCCGGCAAAGGAGCAATTTTGAATCCAAAAAGATGTTTTCGTAAGCAATCATGTCCGGTGGCTAGGCGGAATTCAGCTACCGCTCTATGTCTTGGGCCATTATTCAAATTGGAGACAGCATTCTTCCAAGCCTTGTGAGATAGACGATTGGAAAGGTCCTCCTGAGCATGGGCTTTGATAGATTTTTTAACAAGGTTTTTAATTGTACAGAGAGAGGCAAGGGATGAGAAAAATTCTGCTTAATCTAAGTACCCCTTTTAGCCAGATAGTCAGCTGTCTCGTTACCTGGGACCCCACAGTGGACAGAAACCCACTGGAGGACAATAATTTTCTCAAAGAAGCCAGGTTCTCGAGGTGTCTTTGAATCGCAGAGGACAACAGCTCTTGCGAATTTATCCAGGTGGCAGTACACTGCACAGGGCTGTGCGAATCGCAGCAGTTTCTCTGTCAAATGCAGTATCTCTTCACCCAGGGATGTAGAAAGAAACTATTTTGGAGAAAACTCCGGCACCTGCGTTAGGGCTAATGTCCAGGAAAGACCCACTAGTAAAAATCCGAAGTCACTCGGGTTCGGAGTAGTAGGTGTGCAATACTTCAAGCGCCAAGGCTCTTAAAATAGAAGAATCTGTGTTGATACAAGTCAAGATTAATCTGGGTAATGTCAATTTTATTGTTTTTTGTGGTTGAATGAGGAGTTCTGGTTCAATTATTAAGCCGAGTGAAGTTTTTAACTCAAATATTTCCTGAAGGAGGTCTATCTGGATCTTTGGATTTCTGGTCAAGTCCCAACTGACCTCATTCCAAACATCCAAGTACTCTAATGATCTTTTCAAAGATAATAATGGCTTCTCTTGAATCACAGTTCTAAGTGGCCAATCACCAGTCAACAAAAGCGTGGCATCTATCTGGGTGGTCTTTACAGCTCCAATAACATTACTTATGGCCTAATTTTGGACCCTTTGCAGGGGTTCGAGTACATTTTTCTCGGCCATTTCAAGTGGTTCACAGCAGTAAGTCAAAAGGGGGCGAATAAAGGTGTGGTAGGTTTGAAGTAGAGTTGTTTTAGTGCAACCCCACCTTGCCCCAACAAGGTGTTTTAAGGCACTTATTCTCTTCATGTTATGGTTGGTAATGTTCTCCACATGGGGCTTCCATGTTAGTTTGCGATCCAACGTTACTCCCTGATATTTAAAATTATCACATGTAGAGATTTGAGTGCTCTTGTACTGAAGTTGAAGACCCAAAAATTGATTCATAAGTAAAAATGTTAGGCAGTACGATTTATTTAAGTTAACATCTATATTATTAGTATCACACCAATACTCCAGAGCATTCAAAGCGGCAAACTGTTTAGTCTCTGTGCATGTTCTTGCGTTTACTTTTTTAGAAACTGTCTAGAAAACCAGATTATCGGCGTATAACAGGCATTTTACGCCATGAGTATCCTTTATTTTCAGAATTAAATCATTAATATATATGTTAAAAAGGGAACAACTACTAACGGATCCCTGTGGGAGCCCCGTTTTTAGGATCTTGGATTTCGAAATTGTATTGCCGTACCTTACTTTACAAGAGCGTTGGCACAAGAAGCTTCGAGAATCCAGTTTAAAAGATTTACCCTAATACCTAGAATTGTAAGCTTAAATAGGAGGTTCTCACGCCATACATTATCATAAGCAGATTTAAGGTCAATAAAAACTGCCGTCAAGACCTGTCTGCTATCCAAAGCGTCCTTGAAAAACTGGCTCAAGGGGGTTACATTATGATTGATAGATCTAAAAGTTCTGAACCCCGCCTGCTCCTCAGCCAGTAGACCTCTAGTTTCTAGGTTATAGTTGAGCCCACTTACAATTATTTTCTCCATAGCCTTCCCTTCTACACTAATCAGCGATATTGGTTAATAATAATTGAGATGATACGGATCTTTGTCCTTCTTTTGTATATATATAATAATAGATGTTCTCCTGTCTGCATGTACGGTACCAGTTTTCCAAATTAAATCGAAAAATAACCAAATGGTTTCAAAAGCCCTAGGACCCATGTGAATGAGAAACTCTGAAAGGATACCATCTCCACCAGGAGATTTACTCCTTGAGAGACTTTTTAAGGCATTAGTCAATTCGACCCTAGTTATAGGTGCCTCAAAAACTGATTTAGACTCAAGTAGACTCAGGAGTAAGTTTTTCTGCTTGATTCCGGCCGAATTTGTTTTTCTGTAGGTGCTTTTGCGAATATCCCCATAGAAATCTTGACACCAATCAGGATGCCGCTGGCAACCTGTCTAAACTTTGGAGGTACATAAAGAGAATATCCCTTAAAAGGGTAATATTTTAGGTTTTTAGAAGTCAAATTAGCCTTCATAATAGAAAAGACGTTGAGGAGAGATATAATGCCGATTTGTAGATCTTTTAGCCACTATAAAGTGTTACCAGGTACGCCACGGGGAGGTAGATCTACAGAGCATCCCTCATCACAACTTGAGAGAAAGAATCAACATTGTGAGTGTCCGGATAAAGTCCCTTTATATTACAAGTGCTAAGAAACATCGACCGTGATAAAAAAAAAAATATAACGTGTTTGGCTTTACAACAAGGCTAGACGTAGTTGAATCAGTCCAAATTTTTAGCATTATTGAGATGGCCTTCATACTACACCATTGCTAAGATTTTCAATAATGTAGTTGTTTGATTCATAAATCACCGATAGCCAAACAACTCCATACTTTGAAAACACCAAGAACAATTCCTGTTGAGCAGAAAAATGCCCGAGACGTGCAATCTTTCAAAAGAGGGCGCAGTGTTACGTAGAAATTTTCGAGGGAGACTTTGATGCCTTCTCTGCAGAACGATTATCGTTGCTAGAAAGACTGTTTTAGAGAAAAAGGGAGAATTAACGCTAGATAGGTAAGGGTGACTTTTTGGTGACAAAACTAGATGTCTCTAGATGAAAGGATAAGGCTCTAGAGTAAAATGAAGTGTCTAGAAGAGTCTATGTAGGGTATGTATAATATGTGCATTGGTTATAGATTGCATATAGAGTATATTTTCCTGATACGATTTTGGATTACGTGGTTTGTATTGATTCAGTGATTGTGGGCTCTTTGCATTAGTGCTTTCGTGTATTCTTAAGTCTGTGGGGTAATTGCAGATTATGGGAAATGAATTGTGCCTGCTAGAGAGTCTCGAAATGAGATTTAGATTTTCTCGGAAAGAAACTACTTTTTAATTACGTGCACTTTTCTTACATATGAAAGACGATCAATTACGTATCGATACATATAAAATCAGTTTTATTCAGTTGTTATATGAGTCCATAATGGTATTGCAATTTTTTCAAACTCGAGCATATATATATATATATATATATATATTTTTATTAACGTTTCGAAATATATATATATATATATATATATATATATATATATATATATCTTTCTCTCTCAAATGTGTGTATGTATGTATGTATGTATGTGTGTGTGTGTGTGTGTTACAGACAATGCATTAAAAGTTGGTATTTTACAGAACATTATACACAATACCTAGGCATTCTAGTGAATGACAATTGCTATCTAGGCAAAGTACGAAAAAGGTCCTGATAATTATATTAATGACATGCATTTCTCAAAAAATACAAAAGGTATTCTGAAAAAATAATGAGAGCACCGTTGAAAATTATTCAAAATACATAAAGAGAAATGAAAGCTTTTTTGAACATGTGAAAGAGAGACAGCAAACACTAATAACTAACTGCCTCACTCAAAGGTTCACAACTGAAGAATAATAAATATTTCTGCACTAAAACCAATTAGGTCGATCAGTCACACCCACTCTAAGCAGATAAATCCGGTTTAAAGTGGTTTCAGACACATCAAAAAAAAAAAAGAAAAATAAAAAAAAAAAAGATTTGTGTGGAAAAGCGTTGGAACGATTGTATCACCCTGAAAGGTGATTAACAAAAGGTGTTATGTTGATGAATAAAAAAAAAATTTGCAAAAAAAATGTTGTTTTCAATTTTAGACTCGGGAGTTATTGATCGATGTGTTATATATATATATATATATATATATGTAATTAGTTATTTAAAACAAGGATCTTCTATGAATGTGTATATGATTATAATAATATTTATTTATAACTTAAGTGATAATAAGGCTAAGGATTCACAATTTTTTAAATTACAATTATAAATTTAAAAATATTCAATTAAACTACAATATTTATAATAATAAGAAATAGTAAAACATGCAAAATGATTAATAATGAGCAACTTATATTCATTCCTAATTTTTTGTTTTCAAAACTTACAACTACTTTGTTTACTTACCTAAATGTAAAAGATGTGTTTATAAATATACCGGTCAAACTTGTAATAATATTAATATGCGTAGGCATGATTCTAGTAGCTTTGAGGGTATTAAAAATTGCAGTGACTTTGAAATTAGACACTTTAATGTTCATGAATTTAAAAATGTAATGTTAATTATTATTAAGATAGTGCCTATAGCACTAAAGGAAGAGTATAGTATAAGAATAATTATATTAGTGTTTTCAATATTATATATACATATGGCTTGATGCTTTGCATTTGTATTAAAAAAACATGATTCAAATTTTTGAACAAAATGACAAAAAAGAATACTTTTATGGGAATTATAGTTTTAATATGCTCATTGTTTCTAATACAGTAAATAATAATAATAATAAAAAACAAAGAAGAAATAGGACATGGATGGTATTAAAGAAAAAAACTTATCATTTAAATAATTTTGAAAAGTGTTTCAATATTGAAAGTATTAAATATTTTCTTTTCGATATGAAGAAAAGAGAAATTAAAATTTTAAAGGATTTTTCATTAACGTAAATAAAACAGATAGCACTTGTCAACATATTGTTAAGGATATCTGTAAACTTTTATTTCATAAATATAAAATTGGTTTTTGAAATAATGATAGTAAAAAAATAGAATACTATAGTATTAGATTTATGAATAACTCTTGTGGTAAAATAAATTTTAAGAATATTCACAATAAGCATATAAATGTAATTCCTATTAACAAAAAAGCTTTAAATTTAAAGCTTTTAAATTTAATAAAAATATGGGACGTTTTATTTATAATTACAATAACTTTAAATTTACAGAGAAATAATGAATGTAATTGTAAGGACTATAAGGAATGTTTTTTAAAAATGAAGAATATCAACTTGCGTGATTACAGGTAATAGAAGTATTGTTAAGGACAAAAATCTTCGAGAGCTTATGAATAAAGGTACAGTTTTCAGACTTATAAGTTCTAACAATATTAATTATCTAAGAAAAAAATTAATGCAGAAATTTGTAGTTTTTCCAACTCAATATAATTTATCTATTGAAGCTTTTAAATAATATACATATAAAATTAATGAAGATATTAAATAATTGAATTTTGAGAAAAAAATATCACTAAACTTCTAAAAAGGTTCTATAAAAATACAGTACGAATTCATTATTTGTAAGGTCCCAGGTAAAAAAACATTGATTAGGTCCCCTTTATTTATTATATTGATAAGATTCCTGGAATAAGGTACTAGAATATTGATACAGTTTTGCTGTTATTTACAAAATCCGTTATGCTACTATTGCTAATAAACGTTCTGTTAATAATAATAGTTTTATTAAAGTTACAAATAGTGATATTTCTCTACTGTTAACGGCAATAGAGAAATATCACTATTTGTAACTTTAATAAATCAATTTTTACCAATGGAATTAAAGCTTTATACTGGCTAAACAATAAAAATTGTAAAATTTCCTCGCACCTTTTTAAATCTTAAATTTCATAAAGTTTTAAGTTTAAAATTAAGAGTAATGGTTTCGATACATACATTACTAAAGCTGGTATGATCCTACACCGAGTATTAATTATGTTAATGCTAAAGAGATTTAAGTAGTTTTGAAGATTTCTTAAATTTAAGAGATATAGAGGGGGGGATTTAATTGATGCTACGATGATTAATTTTAAAGAATTAAAAATTAATAGTTCTATATATATTTTGAGAAATTTCTTATAAATCTTGTTTTAATACAAAATTATATTTTTATGATAAAAAATAGAAACAAATTCATAAGGTGAACCAGCTAGTATTAGTCTTGCCAATATTTTCTTACATTTTTGTATACAAAACTTTATAGACAATAATAAATTCACTATATTTAGATTTATAGATGTCCTTATAATTTTTGAAAATGAATGTAACCCGAATTTAAACAGGATTTATAATTTTATACTTCTTATTTAAATCTGATTAAAGCTGATATAATTTTTTATTCAGATAATAACTTAAAAGCTGTAAATAATAGGATTATTAGTAATTCGAGTATTTTTGACAACTTTTTCTAAGTAATAGAGTTTCATTCTTTGATAGCATAAATTTTTGCAGCGACTATCGTCAGCAACAATATCAGAAGTTAAAAGGCCTTACTTAACCAGCCAGAAAAGATGTCTTTTCAGCCTGGTTGGTAGGACTGTCAACTTCGAACCCACTGGTTCATGGTTCAAAACAACGCTGCCGCATCAAGATCAATAACTCTCTCCCTCTCCTCGGGGTCGGAAAAACCACCGGCAGCTGAATATCTATGCGATTTTAAATAAATTCTTTCACAGTTGTGTTAAGGCTGATTACCCAAGAACTTTTTAGAGTCAAATATAAAAGATATAAAATACATTAACTTTTAAAATTATATAATAGAATTATTTTCTTCTACTTTTGCATTTAACTTGTATTTCGTTTTATTTACTTATTTTTTTGATTTTTCACATTTTTAATCATATTTTTTTAAAAAAATCTAGCTTTTAGATTTTTAAATATATTTTAGTAAATCTAATTCTGATTCATAGAGGGCGATATTAACGCTTTGCTTAATGTTTTGAAGTTTTGAGGTAATTTCAAGTCTAATATTAAAAGGTCGTAATTTAGGATTTTTAAAATTGAGTGAGATATATTCTAGTTTTGCATTTTAACCTTAATTAATTATTTTTTATTTTAATGCTTACATATTGTATATTACATTTTGCATTGGGTTTAGATTTAAATTATAGATTTTCTGATATGTTTTCCTATGTTTCTACAATTTTGATGGTGGTTGACTTAGTTTCACTATTTTACTATATTAGGCTTTTGCCTTTGTTTAAAGAAGCTGGTACTCATTGCTATTCATTGCGAAGTTTTGATCAATGAAGCATGTTTAAGCAGAGTCTAATACCCTAATGTAATGGCAGTATTAAATAGTTCCTTTCCGTTAACTCTTTTCGGATTTTCTTTTCCAATTTTCTCCAGCGCGTTTACTCTATAATTTTCTTGTAATTAAGATTTTCATTTCTTTATATATATATATATATATATATATATCCTTCTCTTCTTGTACAATCACAAGGCGGATTTGTATATCCAAACCTTTGGGTGTGATACGCTCTCTCTCTATCTCTGAGTTTAATGCACAATAAATGCAATGGAGTTTTATAGAAGGGATTTTTCTTTTTAGACATAATAGATCAGGTGGTATAGGTGTAGGGAATCTTAGGGACTTTAGCTGCAGACAAAAAGTCTAGAAGGGATTATCATAATAGGTCTGAATTCATGTGAACAGCTCACATTGCAGGTATGAAACCAAATAATGCAGGAACGCGTGACTGCATAAATTAAAGTTAAAAAGGAAGGATATCAGGAAATTAGAATGAATGCTTTACTTTTAAGTGAGTGAATGTAAAAAATAAGGAAATTAAATTATTATTCAGTGAAACCATTACAAATTGAAGTTAAATAACTACACACACACATATATATACTCTATAAAAAAAACGATGCACCAAGAATTAGTTTTCTGATAGAGAAAAAAATTAGCGGATAGGAAAATTATGTACAGAATAGAAAATTATCAAAATTTCAGAAAAATTGAATGATTTAATTCAGAGTTACATAGTTACAAAATAACGAGCTCAATAAGGTGTTGATCCAACTCTAGCTTGGATGCTAGCTGCCACACGACGTGGCATAGAGTGATAAAGATCCCTGATGGTCTCCTGCGGTATTTGCCAAATTTGTTTCAATTGTCAAGCTAGGTCATCATTATTCTAGACAACAACAACTAGGTCATCATCGACGTACCATTGTGCTGTAAGCGTGCCTCTAATGACGACCAAAGGGTCCGGCTATCAAGGAAAATGGCACCCCAGACCATAATTCCTGGTTGAAGACCCGTGGGCGTGCAATAGTAAAAGCAGGATCGGCACGTTGTCCTGGGTGTTTTCATACACGTCTTCGATGATCGTCAGGACACAATTGGAAGCGGGATTCATCGCTTAACACTATACGTTCCCATTCAAAATCATTCCAACCTGATCGAGCCAAGTCCCACTATAATCTGGCTCGACAGTGTGCAGGCGTGAGTGGCAGGTTGCGTAGAGGTCGGTACGAGCGTAGATTTGAGCCTATTAGCCGTCTGTGAATGGTCATGGTGGACACTCGTGTGCAGGTCGCACGTTTGATGGTTGATAACGATGAATCAGGAGCTGTGACAGTTCATCTGAAAATCACTCTGTCCTCCCGATCTGCTGTGGTCCTAGGTCGACCGCTGTCATCATGACGCAGAAATCTACTATTATCCACCCATTCTTGCAAGCATCTTCTAATCGCCGTATCGCTTCCACCCATATGACAAGCGATTTTCCGATTTGCTCCACCTACCTCTTTCACACTCTGATAGTTGCTCGTAATGAGCTCGAATCCTGCGGCGAGGCATTTTTCAGTCGTTGAAAGATATCCTAAATCGCATTGCAACAGAAAATTTGACCATCAGATTGAGAATCACTTCTTATATACACCTGCTAAGTGAGAATTCCGATGCTTTGTAGCTGTACGCTGTAATTTTAATCATTTGAATGTTCGGTTCAAATATCTTTGCAAACGAAATTTCATTACAATCGGGCGGCAACTCCTTTTTTTTGTTTGTTATAGAGTGTATATATGAACCAAGTACAAATAGTTACAAATCACAACATATAACAAGCTAAGAATATATCTAACATAACTCTAAATCAATAATATTAATAGAAAAACCTGTAACCTAGTGGTCATGGTAACAGACTCGTGGGTGGCGATTTTCGTGTAGTGGGTTCGAGCCTAGATGCCACTAAAGACCCACCGTGTCACCGTGGCTGTTGCACGTTAAATCTGTCGGGCCCCCAAGTTTTCCCATTGGCATGGTGTGAAAGTTAGGCAACGGGGGTGCCAGCTCAGGATTGTCGGCGTCCCTTGACTGAGGTTCAAAATTATAAGGTCCATTGCCAATAGCCTTCGTGTTGCTTCTGATGCGACATTAATAAAACCAAACCAAAATAGTAAAAAATAAAGATCAAAGAAATCAGTAAAAAACAATCTAATATTTATGCTATTCATACAAAAATATACTTAAATGATTAAACTATAAAAAAATTTAAAACTAAAAAATCAAAACAAACTATTAAAGGACCAAACAATTTAAAAGAAAGTCAAGTGATAACAAAGCAAAATTTCGAATAATGAAATAAACTTTTGAATGGAATTATATATATATATATATATATATATATATATATATATAGTAGAGCCACCACGATTCATTGTTTTTCTTGGGGGGGGTTGAAAAAAAAACCGAGAAAATCGTGTTAAAGTCAAACACGAAGAAAACAATGTTAATGTATTAATACACCTAATGTATACAGTATACTAATAAATACTAATTTGTTACATACCAAACAGTAAAAGAAATAAATAGAAATTGTAGAAAATTTAGTGACATATTTATTTTAAAAAATCAGTAATTTTATGTTGTTTCAAGTTTTACAACATTTTTCTGGTCCTTTTCTGTAATTTCATATGTGTATATAAAAGTTCGTTCCGTTTCAAATGCTGTAATTACATCAGATTGACTTTGCACTGGAGTAGACTTCATACACGGCATCAGACTTAACCTCATTGGCATCCTATGCTTCTTTGCTATTATTTTTAATTTTCGCATCATCATACATTTCTTCTATGTTTAAGATATCGCATGTTGCAACGTCTTGATCAATGGAAATATAATCACTAAATTTCACACTAGACACATCCTCATCACGCAACCACTCCTCATTTGCATTAGCATCATCATCATATTCTTGCTCTTCTATTAGGCATTCTTCATGATTTTTTTGCACGTAATCAATTTAAATATAATGTTGAGCAAAGGCTTTCCAAATCAAAACAAATAATACCATAAGATCTTCAAGGCTTACGTCTTGTAATGTAAGCAAAACTTACCAAAAAAGAAATCAAAAGGATAAAAAGGAACTTTATTGAAAAAGTATCATGGATCACAATGCGACCTTTAGTGGGAGATCTGATTTCCCCTGACTGCTATGCAGGTTTCACATCATCTGTCCATGCTGAATATGAGGTTCCCAATTAGGTGTAGAAGCATTGTAACCCATTCGTCTTGTACCGCCAATCGAACTCTGGAATCGTTACTGGTGGTAAATTACATGCTGAAAAGCGTCTTCCTAGAAAGTCCCATCCATGCTCGATGGGATTTAAATCCAGAAATCTTGTCGGCCAATCCATGCGTTCAATATCCGTACTGTCCAACATCTCTTCGACAGTTACTGAGAGAAGATCGCTACTGGCACGTTATCGTCCATGAAAAAGAACTGCAAACCCATAGTGGCTCTAAAAAGACGCACATATGGTAGGAGAATCTCATTACAATTGCGGGTCCCAGTGACTGAACCTCCTTCGAAGATATGAAGGTTGGTATGGCAACCAAGCATGATGCCTCGACAAACGAGAACACCGCGACCTCTTTAACCGGTGTCTTTCGATGATGTTGGAAGGGTTATTTTGGGTTCCACGCTTTCTCTAGATGACTATCAGAGAAACTACTACTCAGACTATCATCCATAAAGAGTACTCTACCCCATTGATTATCTGTCCAATTTTGGTGTTTCCGGCACCATAGAAAACGCCTTCTCCAATGAGTTGGTGTTAAAGATACACATCGTACAGTTAGTCGTGCAAACAACAGATAACCACTGTGCAGCTTCCTGGCCACGGTGAAACGTGATATCGGTAGTCCAATAGCATGTGCCTTGTGCTTAGCGATTTTTAACATTGTCTGCCGTTTGTTCCTTCTGGCTTGAAGGGCAATATACTTGTCGTCCGCTGGCGTGGTTGCTTTTGGATAGCTTATTCTGTAGTTTTAAATTCTCTCTAAAGCTGTGAAACAATGCTGAGAGCAATCCCGTACTCCGCAGACTCACTTCTCACATATCGACTTTCCTATATCTTTCGAGTGATTCGATCTCGAGTAAAATCCTCCAGGTGTCATCTAATAGATTGATTGTTTGACATTTCCCACTGAGGCAACAATTCGTCGTCGTTTAAACTAATATACGCAGTTCAATCGCTTTCCTAGAAATGCTGAGTTTTCACCGCCGGATGGCTTTATCCAGCTCCGATACTCTTGCATTACGTCTAGCTGCATATCTCCGTGTGTACTACCATATCTCACCCTAATTAATCATCTGAATAGTCTTTCAGTCGGCTCTGCCTCATCGTTTCGCTGATATGCTAATTTTTCGACTTCGTCTTTAATTTTTGCACACAATTGTGTATATGTATACATATATATATATATGTATATCAACTATATATATATATATATATATATATGTATATATAACATATATATCATCATATATATAGTTATATATATAGAAAAACCCCTGTTTTTTAGGAATGCACATTGCATGCAAAAGAAAATAATTTCTTTTTGAAATAATGGTTTCTTCTTACAACCATACATGTAAGTGATGTAAAAGGCTTTTATAGATCTATTCAAAAAAAAGTTTTTAGAGTAATTTTTGTTAGAAATAATAGTTTTGAACGCTTATTTTCGAAATCTGGTCGTTATTTTTCAAATGTCATTCAATAACTAACATAATTTGCATGTAATTTATGATTCATTTTTTATTTGATTAAAGCATTAACAATTGTATGTTATTTCTGTATCAAATCTGTCAACGCTAGAACACTCGCAGTTTCTTTAACATCCCTAGCAGTTCATTAAAACATTTTTCTTCGGGATAACAGAAAGTGTAAAGTTTTATTACCCGAGTGCAGTACATATTTTCGACTGAGCGGGTTGTTCAAATTAGGAGGTATAAAAGATTTTCTTCCCGCATTTATTTAGGATTATCCTATTTTCATCTGAAAACCAATGTATTTAAGACTATTAAGTCTTTTTCAAGGATAATATCAGAGGTATTCATTTAAGTATTTAAAAAATTGCAGAATATTCTGAGGGTACATTTTTATTCTATATTTATTTTCTGAGAGCTAGCTGCATTGAAATAAAAGAGTGAAAGATTCTCTAAGACGATTGGATGTCATTTACGCAAGCAATGTAATCCATTTCTTTCTTAACAACTGGAACATTGTAGTTAATTACTTTCTAGTAATTGATTGCAGTATATTAATTCCTGAAAATAATTACCGATACAAATAATTTTACTGAGTTCATAAATATAGATTTTGAAAATTCAATTAATTTATTTCAGGAAAAAATGCTAAATAAGAATTATAAGAGATTTCAATACAAACCTTTCGTAACACTACTGTTGTTAGGAAAAATGGATGTAATGGATTAGGTGGGTGGATTAGAAATGTAATGGATTAGAAAAAATGAATGTAAGATA
Source organism: Nephila pilipes (assembly GCA_019974015.1). Classification (NCBI taxonomy): domain Eukaryota; kingdom Metazoa; phylum Arthropoda; class Arachnida; order Araneae; family Nephilidae; genus Nephila; species Nephila pilipes. The sequence continues at coordinate 257,272 of BMAW01048603.1, forward strand.
ATAACATAATTTCTATTTATTTTTGAATTAAAAGGTTTTATTTATAGGAAGGCGTAATATTTTGTCATTGATTAATCAATGAAGTTAGTCCTAGGGTATTTAGTATAAAAATTCCTAATTCATAGCCTAAACAAATCAGGAAAAGATGCAAAGCGGCCTTAATGAGTAATATGTAGTCTGCTTTCGGAATGAAATACTTTCAATAAAATTCCTCAGCTTTGAGAAAACTCAAGAGCAGTTTTTGCCTTGGAAAATAACCAATTTGTTCATATTCTAGGTTTCGGTCCTCACATTCTGCATGATTCGGTTAATCTGTGAAGCATGTTTTGAGATTACTATGATGATTAGCAGATCTATCCTTGAAGATTTTCTTTTCTTAATAGCGCAATACTCTTTTCAACGAGAACATTTAATGTCATTTTTAATTAACATGTGGATTTAAATGTATTTAGGTTTCAGCTCTGTTCTTATTTCGTTTGTGAATATTTTCCTAAAGCAAAACAATAAAGGGATAATTAATTCTTTTATATTTAAATTCTTTAAAAATGATACTTTCATTATATCACGTGAGTGATTATGAATGCCAATCTTTCACGTGACTCTTTTTTTTTTTTTGCCAAAATAATTGTTTGATATTAAGTGAGATTTTAATAGTCTTTAAATTAGTGCTTTTGTGTGTGTGTTTGGTAAGCTATAGAACAAATCTCATTGAGTAACATTACTGAAAGTTAAATTCTGAATTATAATTTTTGGATGCTATATTTTAAAAACAATTGGTTCCAAAATATTCTCAAGAAATTAAATTTTTTTTTCTAATACATTTGAAATGATAGATCTCATGAATCGTTTGAGAGTTATTTCTTTAACAATTTCAGATGTTTTAAATATTTTTTATGGATATACTAGACATTAAATTGCCTCAGGTATTTTCTTTATTTCTGAGTAGATAGTTTTAAGTATAATTTACTTTACCATTACGTTCTTATTTCAACAACAAAAATCATCATTATTATCACGAACCATCAATATGGAGGTTTTTGAAATGCAGTGGAAGCATTTCGCTCAACCTAAATAAATCCCACGAAGCAAAACTTTGATGATAAATAAAGCAATTAAACTGCAAAGACATTCATTCAGATAAGTTAGAAAAAGTATAAAAATGATAGATTTCGAAAATACGTTTTATTTTTGTTACATTTTCGAACAGGTGCATTTGATTTGAAAATAGCTTTTTCTGTTATCGTCATACAGGACTTTCTCATGAATTTTAGATATTCTGAAATAGATCTAATGGAGCCCTTCTTTTTCTATTCTTAAAAATACCACCTTTTTTCGTCTTTTTTCTGAAACCAAAAGTTTCGGTGGATGCAATGGGTTTTCTCTCTTTTCATTTGAGAAATACTCTAGTTCTCTGATATTTCCAGGATATTTGATTTTTAATTTACGCCACAGTAGGAATATATAGGAAAATGTGGAAATGCGCCTCTAGCTAAAAATACGCAGATAGTAAATAATTTTAAAAGTAATGTTTTTTTTTTTTTTTTTTTTTTTTTTTTTTTTTTTTTTTCCATTTCGGGAAAAGTTTCTAATCTGAGATTGCAAAACAAATGAATTTTCAGAAAATTTATTCTTAATTTTTCATTCAAATTTTATCAGTCTTTCAGAGATACCTTTGTTGCTCTATATTCCATAAAACCAATCTACGAGTATCATTTGAGTTTTTAATAAATTATTTGATGTTCAGCTACATACACACACAATTAAAAGTGAAGTGTGTTGTTAATTCTGTAATAGCTTTAATGTGATCAGAAGCTACATTAATTATTCACTTAAAAAGGGTCACCAAAAGGATTTAGATGAGTAGATTTAAATATTTTTTTTTTTGAAAATGGAATATATATATATATATATATATATATATACATTTAGTAGTAAGAATTTAAACAGTATGATGTACATTCTAAATATATTTAATTCAAGTGATTTAAGATATTACTGTAAGGGATTGCAGTCTTCTTACATTACAAATAACTTCAAAAAGCCTTAAAAGAGTTATTCAACCTTTAATAGGAAATAAGTGATCCGAATAATTAATTCAATTCTAATTTTTGATGAAGTTATTACGAAGCATTTTACTTAAAACTAACATTGTAATTATACGATTTTCCAGTTTCTTAAGTATTTTTACTTGTTCGCATGTTTTCTTTAATTTGTATTTTAATACTTATTACTCTGAATATAAATTTCTCAATTCTTAATCATTTTATCTGTAAAGATGTTTCACGCTAGTTAAAATAATACGAAAGTTCAGTATTTAAAAATAGATGACATTTAAACAGGAATTTATTTATGTGTATTTTATAAACTTATTACACACTCTTTGCAAAATTGTAAAAATGTCATTTAATGGCTTTAAAATATACATGAAATTAATCCGCTATACATGAATTAAAAAAACATGAATTAAAAAAAATGCAGCTCTGTAATGTAACGAGAAAGGAACATGCAGAAATAGTATTTTAACTGTCACATAAATTATTTAAATAGATATATTATAACTGGATAAAATTATTCAAATTTAGATAAAATGGCATTTTTTAAATGGTTTTCTTAAAGTATCAATATTTTCTCAAAAATGATCAAATGACATTTTGTTAACAAAAAGATCTTGGGACGTTGCGCTATTCGCGATTTTCTCTTCACTAACCTCGGGGACTTGTATCAAATTGAATTGCATGAAATAGCCTTCAAAACCAAAATGAAACACGATTAGGTAAATTAGATGAAGGTAGAAATGAAGTGAAGAGTTTAAGATATAATGATATATAAATGATATGCAATTAATGGAAAAGGAGAAGAGAGATAAAGAACAAGGGTTGGCAGCCTGAGTATTGTAACAGGTCAATTGAAAAGTCCCCGGCCTGACACATAGATGGCGCTACTCGAACTAATTCCATATGTTTTTTAGTTAGCCCTAACCCTCAAGAGATGAGTGTATAAATTTGACAGCTGTCGGATCATTAGTTTGTGAATTATAGCATTTTGAGTGAAGCAACTTTTGTTATTGTGAAAAAAATGGATAAAAAGGAATTTCGCGTGCTGATAAAATATTGCTTTTTCAAGGGAAAAAATACAGTTGAAGCAAAAACTTGGCTTGATGCCGAGTTTCCGGACACTGCCCCAGGAAAATCAACCATCAAGGATTGGTATGCTAAGTTTAGACGTGGTGAAATGAGCACCGAAGACGGTGGACGCCCAAAAGAGGTTGTTACCGACAAAAACATTAAAAAAATCCACAAAATGATTTTGAATGACCATAAATTGAAATTGAATGAAATAGCAGACACTCTAAAGATATCAACTGAACGTGTACATCATATCAATCACGAATATTTGGGTATGAGAAAGCTCTGTGCAAAGTGGGTGCCGCGCGAGCTCACTTTTGACCAAAAACAACGACGAGTTGATGATTCGGAGCAATGTTTGAAGATGATCAAGCGTAATAAACCCGAGTTTTTGCTTCGATATGTGACAATGGATGAAACATGGCTCCGTCATTTCACTCCGAAGTCCAATCGACAGTCATCCGAGTGGACTGCACACGATGAATCCGCTCCAAAGCGTGGGAAAACGCAACAGTCGGCTGGCAAGGTTATGGCGTCTGTATTTTGGGATGCGCATGGAATAATTTTCATTGACTACCTTGAAAAAGGAAGGACCATCAACAGCGACTATTACATAGCGTTATTGGACCGTTTGAAGGACGAAATCGCCGAAAAACGGCCGCATTTGAAGAAAAAGAAAGTGTTGCTTCACCAAGACAATGCACAAGTCAGTGAAAACGATGGCAAAAATCCATGAATTGGGCTTCGAATTGCTTCCTCATCTAGATCTGGCCCCCAGCGACTATTTCCTGTTCTCAGATCTCAAAAGAATGCTCGCTGGGAAGAAATTTTCGTCGAATGAAGAGGTGATCGCCGCAACTGAGGCCTATTTTGAAGCAAAGGACATATCGTACAACAAAAATGGTATCGAAAAGTTGGAGGGTCGCTATAATCAGTGTATCACCCTTGAAGGGAAGTATGTTGAATAAAAAAAAACAAATTTTGCCAAGAAAATGTGTTTTACTATGATAAGCCCTGGACTTTTCAATTGACCTGTTACTGAGCTGATAGTTTTGATAAATTCCACTGTCCGCATTAATTTACGCAGTTTGTGACGGGTCTATCCGCGACACTAATAGTCCTCTCGGAGAATTTGCACTCCTCAACAATTATTTGTATCAGAGGACTTCCTCCGAAGAAGAGAACGGAAACATGCCAATTAAGACTGATATGTGCATATATAGTGTAAGCTTTCAAGAGAGAAAAAGGGGAGAGATAGGATAGATTTCTATTTGAATTGTTCTGTAGATTTGTAGCTGAGCTGTCAATAAAGTAAATTGTTTTAGAGATAATCCTTCCTATTCTTCCGTACCGTCCGACCAATTGTCATTACAAGTTAATATCGAAGATAGTCCTGAAATTAACATCGAGTGGATTGGTAAGAGATTTCCTATTCAAATCATAAATTAAGACTTAGGATAGGGCTCTAGAAAGAGCGACCTTGGTTATTCTGCATGGATAATAAATAATTTCGTTTGTTTAGACTCGTGTTTTCTCGATTTGCATTTTGTCACTTTAGTTGAATATATTAAATTGAAATATGCCGCCGAATAATGACGGACAAACGTCCCAATTTTTTTGTCTCTCAACAGGAAAAACAAGTTTTAAAAGTGATAATTCTGCACGAAAAAGTGTAATTTAATACTTTATATCTTAGGGAGTTTATATCTTCTTGACTAAGTAGGGCAAAAAGAGAATTGAATGTAAATTGTTCTTGGGGCGATTAGTGGAGATTATCTAAAACAAAGATTCTCTTTTAATTTTTAGGGATTTTTGACTAGTTGAACTCGGTTATAAAATGAACTTATGTCGTCAATTTTCTCTGCATACAGCAAAAAAAAAAAAAAGGGCTAACGGTATCGAGTGGCGACGAAATACATTACTGATTGAAAAACTGTATTTTTAAGGTGGCCACAGTAGCTTAGTCATCATGATCACTACTGGCGTTGTTTTCCTTTGAACCGTCGTTCTCCAACCTGATGCTACTAAAGACCCACCGTGAGTAGTTAAAATATACCAGTTCTGGGCCAGAGGAGCGGAGCAGCTATGAGGAGCGCGCGAGAAAGGGGGTGGAAATTTCACCCCCTACTTACCGATAACGGGTAGAATTATCGTTATCTTGATGAAGGGGGAGATTAGGAGAAGTGATAGCCGTGTTGTTAGATGGGGTTTTTTTATAGACCGTTATCGCTTTATGTGTTCGATACGTTTTTAAAAATTAAAATTCTGTATATTAAATTAGAATTGAATTTTCTTAATTAATAATAAATTAGAGCAAAACGTAGATATAATGAGCTTTAGTATCATTCTTTAATTTATTTTACTATCAGCAATACTGAATTCTATAAGGATTTGAAGATCACGTGGTAATGCATTTTTTTTACTCGTGAGTGATATTCTTACTTAATTAGATGAAATGAATACAATTGCGTGATTGGAAGCAAATTGAATGAATGGAATGAACTTTTTGGAAGAGGGATGGTTTAAGAATTGAATATTTGTTTAATACACTTCTTTTTTTTTTTTTTTGTTTGAATGAACTGAATGAATATATTTTGAATTTCTATCTTATACTATTTTACGACTATATTTATTTTGCATGTATGTATAAGCACTTGAATGTTCATAAAATTATTTATACTTTATTAAGTATTAGCTAGAGGAATTTGAAAACTTTTATATATGCGTACATAGTATGGTATCGAAATGATTATTATTTTTACACTGAAAAGAAACATTTTTTAAAACACCGGTTATTTTTTTTTATTTTGTAATGTTACCTTTTTGCTTAAACATTATTAATGTATGTATCTTAACATTTTAATAAAATTAAAATGAATAGACTATAAGAAACACACTTTTCTATGAATAGGAAATGAAATTTAACAGCTGTTTCTTACCCATTGAGATTAACTTGATTCTTTGAAGACTGAAACAATCATGTCTTAGCACGCAATTATAGAAATATTCAGTATGCTTTTTCCCCCTTATATGCATATATCGTTTTAACAGCAATTTTGTTTAGTTCAATAAATTAATATATTCCGATTGATACATGTTTAGTATAAAAAAAACCTTAAATTACGAAATAATTACATTTGATCATCAGTAAGTTTATTGGGGAAAAAATATTTTTACCGTTAATATTTGAAAATATCAAGTTAGAATTTATACACACACATTTCGTTTCTAACAAATATTATATATTATCTGAATACGAAAACGAGTTAAACTTCTTTTGAATACGAAATTCTAGAAATATTTAGTAGATTTATTTTTAAAAATGATTTTACTACAACTCTTTTATACTGTAATTTTTCTTTAATGATTACTTCTTGAATTATTTTTCCTTTAACACACACATACATATTTAGCTTTTTCGAAAAATTCACTTCTTTAAAGTCTAACAATCTTGTTTAATATTCAACAAGTTTATTTTTTACATTGTAACAGCTCAAGTTAATTTTTTTTTCATATATACATTCTTTTTCTAACAACGTTTAGTTAAATGAGTTAACTGAATAAATTTAGATCGAATTGTTAAGTATAAAAACCCTAAATTATGAAATAATTACATTGATCTACAGTAAATTTAATGAAAAATATACTGTTAATATTTAAAAAACCAATAAGTTAGAATAACTACAAACAATTTTTTCTAAACAAATTTTATATGGATTGGTAAAATAAATATAAGACTTTTTCTATTTCTAATCAATGAGTTTTGATTATATTATATGAAACTAACAATAAATATGTTGTACTAAATCTTATTCGAAACATTACTTTATAAATTTTCTGATGAACAGAAAAATTGATTAGAGTTTAGAACAATAACGATAAATATTAGCTATTTTTCGCACAAAATGTATGGTACCGAAAATATTATTATTTTTACAACTGAAAAGAAACTGTTTTTAACACAAAGATATTGGAATTCACTGTTAATTTTTACCTTCTTATGTAATCACTATTATTTTATATTTTGTCATTTTAGAAAAACTCTGTAATGAATGCACTATTCTACCTCAGATTTTTTTAAAGCTTTGCCATACAATTTCTGAATATTTGAATATTTTGCTGTTTAGATGTATTATATTATTTTTACTAAATTCTTATTATTGTTTCAGAAAAAGAAACATTTACGTAGTTTCCACACTTGTATTATTCATTCTATGAGACTTAAAAGCAGTATTAATGATGAGCAAGTTATTACATTTTCTGAATCGAAAATAAATTTAACAATAGATGTCAGATTATTTTAATTAATAGAATTATTTTAGGCTATCATTTTTTTTTTTTTTTTACTTATTAAAATTTTTAACATCTTTCTGAAAAACTTATACGAAAATCACAAGTTCATGCTGTCTATTACGTATATGACGATGTGAATTCTTTATTTTCGTAATTTTTCTTGCCACTTGAACTAACATTCCAAAAACTGGATTTAATATGAAAACATCAAACTCTAGTATTTTTGTTGAATAATAAATTTATTTCTTATAATGTTAATACAGTTGACTATCAAGTTAGATTTTTTTCTCTTCTAGAAATAGTTTTTCTGTGAACCCTGAACAAAGAAACCCCATGAAATCCCTGTTTATTCAACTTATCGCTTTGTACAATGTATATTCTTGCAGAGCCTTAAGTTTTGGCTAGACGTATTTTAATCTTACTGGAATGTTATTTACATATGAACAAGCTAGTTGTGCTTATAATCAAGATAAATTAAAAGTTTTTACACAATTTAAAATAAATGTAGCTAATACAGTCTGAATAAATCGAAAAAAAAAATAAATAAATACTAGGCGCCTGTAGGAATGCTCAGGTGAAATATCTTATCACTGATATAACGAGGGGGATTATATCTACATTTCTGAAAGAGGGTTTTTTCCTGAGAAATGATAAATTTTTATCTGAAGACATGTTGATATAATATATCTTATTATGGGTAAGACTTGGAGGAGGTATGAGAACACGTGAGGAACTTTGATTGTTTGAAAATGACGCAGGCGTTTTACGAGTGATATGTTTGGCTGAAAATAGTGTATGACATCACACATTTCTTAAATATTAATGGTCTGCAACGTCAGTCTATCTATTGTGTTTTAAAATCTTCTTGAGAAAATTATACGAAACGTAAAACGACGCAAAGTAATTGGTATAATTGTAACTATTTTGTTATTGTGAGATCCAACCACATGGAATCGGTAAAATCCAAGCACACTGAAACAGTAATCAAGCGAGAAGGTTTGCTTTTGGAATATCAAAAGTTTTTTACGACCCAACAAGCAAACAAAATTTTTGCCAGCTTGGAAAAACAAATCGAGTATTTACCGAAGGAGCTCTCTACGTTAATAATCAATGGTAAAAAGTTTGCAGTTCCCCGACAAATTGCACCTTACGGTGACGACGGTGTAATATACAAATTTTCTAAAACTGAATTCAAAGCCAAAAAAAGGGTGACAATTTTGGAGGATTTGATGAAAGTAGCCGATCAACTCATCGAAAAAGAGAAGCATTTAAATTTTTGTCTCGTCAATCGATACCAGAATGGAAAGGACTCGATCGGGTTGCACAAGGACGACGAAAAGGATTTGAATGCGGTATATCCCATCGTTACATTTTCTTTCGGTGCCACGCGAGATTTAGTGTTTAAGAGAAGAGGTAACGAAAACGTATACGTACCTTTAGAACATGGAAGCGTGTTATTGATACATCCTCCAACGAATCGGTTCTCGTATCATGAATTGCCCAAGAGAAATCGATTGAAAGATGCGAGAATAAGCTTAACTTTTAGAAGAAATGAAAATGATGTTTAATTTTTGTACCTTTCGTCTACCTGCCTACGAAACAAAATATAAAAAGTACTTTTTATTACTTGTCTTTAGAACTGCAGATATTTGTAAAATTTTGTTTAGTAAAAATAGTGTTTTATATTTATTCTTGTGTTTGTCTGAAATCATTACTTATACATGTAATTTTTAAAATATATTTTTTTAATTAATTTTAAAATTTTATTTTTAATTTCTAAAAGTATGATTTTAAATTCTTGTTTTCCTACTTACAAAAAAGTATTTTGCATAAAAATTTATTTTTAACATAAAAAAAAAAATTATGCTTAGTTTTCTTCTAACATTAAGAGAAAAAAAAATATATTTATAAAAATTTATTTTCTCTAACATAAAACTGAAAAGTTATACTGAATTTCTTTGAGAAGAAAAAATATGATGTTTATAAAAATCTAAAATTAAAATTGTTTGATAGAAAAATTAAGCATAAATTTAAAAATAAACAAGATTAAGGTTAACTATGTTTTAAAAAATTATTTTCTAACATTAAGAAGAAATAGTGTTTTTTTTTTTATGTTAATATTTTTATTTTTCTAACATTAAGAAAAAATATTCTGTCTTAGAATTTTTTTTTCTAACATTAAAATAATATTCTGTTTTTAAAAATTTATTTTCTATCATAAAAATTGCTTAACATTTTATTTTAAATATTATATCAATTTTTATTTTTCTAACATTAAGGAAAACATAGTCTGTTTTTGAAAATTTATTTTTATAATATTAAAACTGTTTAACATTTTATCTTAAAAGTAATGTTGATACCTCCAAACTTAGCTGATACCACCAAAACTTAAAGAAGCTGATTGACGGAATTCGATAATGTATTCTTACGCCTGCGGAATGTTTTAATTATAAAATTAATTAAATTTAGAAAAAAAAAATTCCACCTTTTATGTAAACTTTATTCTCTAACATTCTAAGCAAACCTATCACAATTCAACGGTGGTGTCTAGTTCTAACAATGAACTTACAGTACATTTAGTTCAAAATCATTTCTAGTTGCTTCTTGCCACTGACTGTGTTTTATATATTTTATTCTTCGCTTAAGGGGACTTATATTCATTCAGAATTACAGGAAATGAAACGAAAATCTCGTTCCATAGATGTATCAAGTGAACGAGTGTGTTTTAATGATGATGATGATACCAAGGTAGATTCATCTTTCTCTGACGATGCTGTTCCTCTACATCTTTTCTATCTGGGTCAAGACATCTATGCTGCAGTGACGTATTTTGCTAACGGTGTACAAATTCATTTGCGTCAATATGGAAGAGAGGATAATAATCGCCTTTTTCCAACTAAAAGAGGCATGTGTATGTCACCTGTGCTCTGGAAATCACTTGCCAAACGCATCGGGCAAATCGATGTACCCTCCTCTCCTGAACAGTCTCTCATTGTAAAAGACGCGTTGGTGATTTCAGCAGTTCTCATTCAAAATGTTCCGCATATTACCTGCCAGCGTTATTTTAACCAAAAGGACTATTCTAAGAAGTTTGTCCCAGGAACTTGTGTTTTGAACGAAAATAACTGGCGGGAATTAGTACAAATCCACAAGAAAATTACGGAAAGTGCTATGTCGATTGTATGTTTCGAAATTTGTTGCTGCACGAAGCTTCGAAAATTACACCTTGTGCTGTGGCGAATACGGACTTTTCAGAAATTGAATCGGTATTAACAACTTCATTGATTGAACTTTTGTGTGACTATCTGGGACATTCTATCGCCGATGTGTTCGAATGTTATGGATGTGTCCAGGAATATGCTAATCAATTTGGACATGATTGCATTACGATGAATCATGACAGTCGTTTACAGATATATGGCGAACTTGCTCTTTTTTCTTTGAACTTCGAACAATTGGCTACAGAATTTTTACAGAAAAATTCCCAATTGTCAAATTACGTAAGCACATCTTTCTTAGAAAAACTAAATATGTCTGTTATGGTTAAAAATACAAAGCAAATGTATATTGCTTCTGATCAAAGGCTTTAAATAAATATGCTTGTTTTACTTAATATTTTTGCATGTTTTATTATTAAACTTTATATGTAATTTATATGTAGTATAATTTAGAGTTACAATATATTTCAAAATTTGTCTTTTTAAAACTTTAGTAAATCACATTAATTATTTAATATTTTATTTTCCGCATTGAAAAAGTTATACTTAATCATAGAAAAATGTTATTTTAAAATTTCATTTTCAATTATTAAAAATGCTACTTTTTAATGAAAAATAATTAATGTGATTTACTAAAGGACCTGGGTAGTCCCCAATATATTAATAACTCTAAGTCTCTTACGAATACATATAAGACCTCATCATTTAATAAACAAATATAAGCATATTATTAAAACGCTGATCAAGCAACTCTACATTTATACAACAACGAACATATTAATTTTCTAAACTCGATAACTACATGAAAGTTCAGAAAAACTGGGATACTCTATCTGAAAACGACTGCTCATGAACTAAATCTTCATGTCAAATAATTAGCATTCTGGTTTATCCTGTACTTCAACATCGACGATAGAAAGATAATCACACAAAATAAATCCTTCGAAGTTATTAGCCTACCGATTCAATTCTGAATCCGTGCGGCGCCTGGTGTAATTTTCGGCTTCGTGCGCTGTTCGTGTTATACGATGTTTTCGCGCTATTTGGTAAATCGCTCGCGAGTTTGACCTGAATAATTGCTAATCTTAACACCGAGACTGTTCAGTACGTCGTTGCCCGATGGTTTAGTGAGCACGGGTAACACGTATCTTTTGGTTGAAGACGTTATTATCTATAATATATTGACACTGAAGCGATACCGTTAACAAATACGATCGCCCGGCTGAATGTGACTTGAAAGATGTGGAGAAGTGGCATCGTCGAAAGACAGATCCTGACATCATCGTCGATAAAACACGCTCGTTCGCTGTGATACGTCATGTTTGAATTTTCGTTTCTGTATTCTGAATGAATATAAATTTGGCGGTAGTATATGAAAACACGGTCGATGTTTTGAAACTCGGCAAATGATTTTGAACTAAATGTACTACAACGAAGTTCGTGTTGAAACTGAACACCACCAAACGAACAATGAATGAACACTAGATCGTTGAAGAACAAAGTTTACATAAAGATGAGTGCACTGCAAACCAGTGGTACGGTAGAAGCATTCGCGAGCATATACATTATCGAATTCCGTCGATCTTTCTTTTACGATTGATATCGGCGCTAAGTTCGGAGAATTATCGACTTATTACTTTATAAAATGACCAGGCAGGACTTTTAATATTATGAAATGGAAATTTTCAGGCTGAGCTATGTTTTCGCCAATGTTGAAAATAAAGGTGTTATAATATATTTAAAATAAAATGTGGCTTATTTTATGATGAAAATATTTTTAAAAACAGAATATTATTTTATCATTGAAAAATTCTGAACAAATATTTTTCTTGGCCTCATTAGTAAATGATAACATAAAAGACGCTGTTCTTTCTTAATATTGAAAATAATTTTTAAAACATGAGCCAACTGTAATCTCAATTTGTTGCAAATTCTTGGTACTTTCTATCGAAACAATTTTATTTTAGATTTTTATGAACATCATATTTTTATTTCTCGAAATTCGACGTAACTTTTCGTTTTATGTTGAAATGAGACACTTTTATAAATACTGTTTTTCTCTTAATCAGAAAACTAAGCATGGCCGCATGTTAAAACAAATTTTATGCAGGCTTCTTTTTGTAATGAGGAAAACGTTTAAATATGCTTTAAATTAAAATAAGGTACCAAGAGTGTCAAAAATATATTTTAAAGGTACATGTATAATGTGATTTCGAACAGGCTACAATAAATAAAACATATTTTTGAAACAAAATTTTACAGTATCTGCGGTTCTGAGCAATGACTCAAAGTAACCTAACGTTCAAATAGGCAGTGAACGAAGGCACTGAAATGACATCGTTTTCATTTTCTTCAAAGGGCGTAAGCTTGTTCTCGCGATAACGATGATTTTCTCGAACATTCTCGATGCGAGGAGCACCACTGGGTGGAAGTGTATCAGCTCAACACTCAGGCTGTATACGTTTCGTTATAATATAACCAGTACAAATCGCGTGTTCTAATCATGACGATGAGGACCGCTACCGCATTCAGAGCGCCCTAGATAGATCTTGTTTCAGTCCTTCCATTCTGTTGTCGATGACAGATAAATAAATATCTTCTCTTTCGATGAGTTGATACTCATCCGTCACCCAAAATAATCTCCCTTTGACTTTAATCGGACTGAAAACTGTATCCGTCACCATGGAGAACCATCATTAAACTTTACCATTGATCAATAACGTGAAAACTTCCTTCATTAAATATTTTCAACTGGCTAAGAAACTGTTCGCCTATTGGAATAAACATTTGATATTCAAAGCAAATATAACGATCTGTTCAGTGTGTAGTTTGGATTCCGTAGTTTGGATCACAATAACAAATGGTTACAATTATACCAATTGCTTTGTTCGTTTTACGTTTAAGTATAATTTTCTCAAGAAGATTTTAAGGCACAATGAACTGACGTTGCAGACCATTAATATTTGAAATGTGTATGTCATAATCACTATTTTCAGCAAACATCATCACCGTAAAATCGCCGCGTCATTTTCAAACAACTCAAGTTCCTCGTCGTTCCATTACCTCCAAGTTGCAATAATAAGATATATTATATCAACATGTCTTCCAGATAAAAAATCGTTCATTTCTAGGAAAACCTTCTTCGTGACAGAAGTAGATATAATCCCTCGTTATATTCAAGTGATAAAGATATTTCACCTGATACTCCTACAGAGCAGTATTTATTTTATTTATTTTTCGATTTATTCCTGTATTAGCTTCATTTATTTTGAATTCAGGTTGTAACTTTGAATTTATCTCGATTATCAGTTAACCTCGTTCAAGTTAGTTCTTGAACATCAGCGGAAGATTAAAAGAACCGTCGAAACTTGGTTGCTCTGCGATAGGTACATGTACAAAAGCGATAAGTGAATAAAAGGATTTCATGGGGTTTCTTCAATGTTGTCTGAGAAAACTTCGAAGAGAAAAAATCTAAGAGTAGTCACGTATTTAACATTATAAGAAGCATATTTGTATCTCAACAAAAAACACTGAGTTTGATGTTTCATATTAAATCAGTTTTGGCAATGTTAGTTCAATGGCACGAAAATTAGAAACTAAAGAATTATCCATCATATCATTGTAGACAGCATGAATTGGTCATTACAGTTTTCAGAAGATGATAAAAATTAAAATAAAAATGATAGCCTAAAAATAATCTCCAATAATTAAAATACATCTGACATCTATTTGTTAACTTATTTTCGTCTTGCAAGCGTAAGAAACTGCCTAATCAGCCAATACGTTCGCTTTAGTCTTCATAACAGATAATCAAGTGTAGAAACCTACGTAAATGTTTCTTTTCTGAAAACAATAATTAGATAAAATAATACTATATAGATCTAAACAGCAAAATATTCAAATATCAGAAATGTATGGCAAGCTTTTAAAAAAGCTGAGGGTCGATAGTGCATTCATAAGAGTTTTTCCACAATGACAAAAACATAAAATACTGTGATTACAAAGGTAAAAATTAAGAGTGAACTTAAGATCTTTGCGTTAAAAAACAGTTTCTTTTCAGCAAAAACATGAATATATTTTCGGTACCATACATTTTGTGCGAAAAATATTAATGTATTTATCGTTATTGTTCTAACTCTAATCTTATTTTCTGTTCATCAGAAGATTAAAAAGTGAATTTCGAGAATAAGATTTAGTCACAACATTATTTTATTTTCTAGCATAATAAACAAACTCTTGATTAGAAACCTGAAAAAATCTATATTTTTACCAATTATATAAAATTTGTTTAGAAAAATTGTTGTAGTTATTTCCTAACTGCTATTGGTTTTAAAATACTTAAAAGTATATTTTCAAATTTGTACATAGATCACAATATAGTTGCAATATGATTTAGGGTTTTTATACTTAACAATTCGATCTTTTTATTGTTAATTATTTAACTAAACGTTGTTAGAAAAAAGAATGATATATGAAAAATCAACTGAGCTGTTATCCAAATAAAAATAAACTGTGTTGAATATTAAACAAAGTTGTTAGACTTAAAGAAGTGAATTTTTGAAAAGCTAAATCATATGTGTGTAAGAAGGAAAAATAATTCAAGAAGTAATCATTAGTAAAATTACAGTAAAAGAGTTGTAGTAAAATCATTTTTTTAAAAATAAACTACTAAATATTTCTAGTTTCATTCAAAAGAGTTTAACCTCGCTTTCGAACGATAAATAATATTTGGTTAGAAGCTAGAAATGTGTATAAATTCTAACCTGATATTTTCAAATCATAACGCAGATGCTTTTCCCTCATAACACTTACTGATGATCAAAATGTAATTATTTTCAATTTGGTTTGTTATACAACATGTATCAACTGGAACTATATTAATTGACTAAACAAAAATTGTCGTTAAAACGATATGATGACATATAAGGGGAAAAAGATACTGAATATTTCTACAATGGTGCTAAGACATGATTCGATTTTGCTCTTCAGTAGAATCAAGTAACTCTCAATGGGTAAGAAACATTGTCTGGTAAATTCATTTTCCTATTCATTAGAAAAGTGTGTTTCTTTATAATCGGTCATATTCATTTTATTAAGATATGTTAATAATACGTTATAGTTTAAGCAAAGGTAACATTTACAAAAAAAAAAGTAACCGGTGTTTTAAAATGTTTCAGTGTAAAATAATAATCATTTCGATGTCCATACTATGTCATATAAAGCTTTTCAAATTCCTCTAGCTAATATTAATAAAGATATAAATAATTTATATGAAATCTCCAAGCATACATACATACAAAATAAATATGGTCGTAAAAATAGTATAAGATAGAAATCAAAATATACATTCAGTTCCATTCAAACAAAAAGTGTATTAAACAAATATTCAAGTTCTTAAACCATCCCTCTTCCAAAGTTCATTCCATCTATCTCAATTTGCTCAATCACGCAATTGTATTCATTTCATCAAGTAAGAATATCACCACGAGTAAAAATGCATTACCACGTGATCTTCAAATCATATAAATTCAGTATTGTGATAGTAAAATAAATAAAGAATGATACTAAAGCATTGACTCAGTTTTGCCTCTAATTATTATAATTAAGAAAATTCAATTTCTCTAATATTGTAATTATAAATTTTAATTTTTAAAAACGTATCGAACACATAAAGCGATAACGGTCTATAAAAAAAACCCGTCTAACAACACGGCTATCACTTCTCCTAATCTCCCCCTTCATCAAGATAACGATAATTCTACCCGTTATCGGTAAGTAGGGGGTGAAATTTCCACCCCCTTTCTCGCGCGCTCCTCATAGCTCCTCCGCTCCTCTGGCCCAGAACCGGTATATTTTAACTACTACCGTGTAGTGGGGCTAAAGCACGGAAAATCTGGTCGATGCTTCAAATCTCCTTGTTGGCGTGGTATGGAAGTTTGAAGAGGGAGGCTAATTTGTCGTCCTCGTCGCTTGACCGAAGTTCAGAATAACGAGGTCCGTCACCAATAACCTTAGTTCTGCTTCTAAGTGTTACGTTAATAAGCAATTAATAAAAATTTGTATTTCTTAAACATTTTTATAACATTCTTTATAAAGTTTTGTGTGATATTTTAAAAACAATTCAGCAGTTTTTTTTAAACGTAACATTTAATTTTTTATTCAAAAATATAGGACTTAAGTCGAGGAATTCAAGTGATCCTAAAGCTTCTAAGAATTAGGGTACATGAAAGATGATTCTCTTACTTTCATATTACTGCCTCAAGTGGCAGAAATGTAAAAGTAAGAGAATGATTTCGTTTGTCTTTTTGCTACAAACATTAATCAGTTTTAGTTCTATCTTTCATTTGAAGTCAGTTTTTATTTATGTGCACACATTTTTGAAATCGCATATAAAATTTTAGCTAAATATGTTCAAACTGGGATCACGAGGATGAAATCCGTAATGATCATTTTATTACAATTTTAGTGCAATCAGAGATTCATATTTAAAATACTGCGTGTGTTATTAAAATCAATGTAATATCATAGCTAAGAATTATTTCTTATTTACACTAGTGTTCAAATTTAAGCGAAATTTCATTTTCGATGGATTATCTCCAGAAGTACTGGAGACAGATTTCAAGGAAATTAGATTCGAACATAGGTTGATACAATACAAAAAAAAAAAAAAAAAAAGAAAAGAAAAAGAAAAAGACATACAACAGTTATTGTACATACGCAGGATCATGTACTTGGCTCATAAACGTAGTAAATTCTAATAGAGAGGTTACAAGAATGGTCAAAAAACCATGTACCACGTACACCTTGCTAATGGTGTACGTGGTACTTGGTAATGCTACCATGCACCATGTGCGCAGAAGATAGCGAGGTGCAAACAGCATGTTTTTTTTTATCAAACAGACTACTCTTATGTATTCTTCAGAAAATAGTTACCCTTGAGACTTGAATTCCTGTGTCCGTGTGAAGTTCACAAGATAATTGAGAAGTACTTCAATTACGCCAAGCTACAAATATCGATCTTCATTGGTCTTCGCATATCTTCGACGACCTTACCCTTTTCTTTTTGGATCCGGTCTCAGAAAACTGTTTCCAAACGCAATACTGGGCGGAACGTTAAAGTTTCTAGCAATTCATATTTGATACTGCCTTGCTTCAAGTCTCCTAACAATTCATATCCCTACCTAAAGGTTGTCGTGTATTCATTTTAACCGTTTACTTATGGATTTTATCAAACGTTGCCAAAATATACCTCGAAAGTTGTTGAATATTGAGGAATTTGGCACGAAGTAAGTGATCCGTGCACTTACAATGATTTTCAATTAAATGCACAAACCACATTCATATACACACTTCGTAAACTAAAAATTTGAAACTAAAAATTTGTTTGGAAGAATATTTGTTTTATTTTTCATTCAGCACTTTTTTGGAGACTCGATTAAATTTGCGAATTCTCGTCAGTTTGAGCACCCGTATAAGATATCTAATTTGTAACAAGTTCAAGCATTTTGAGTAACCATGTTTGAACATTTTAAAAGATACCTTACGGCATTTATAAATATCTATTTAAATAATCATACCATTATCATGAGTTAATATCTCTGTCGAGGAGGACATCTAGGATAAGGGGTCAGATCCATTTAGTTATCAGTCTCAAAGACATCTGAGGCTACCCGAAGTAGAAAATATGTTGGGATTCTTAAAATATCCGTAGTTTTGGAAAAGAGACATATTTTAATGACGACAAACACGTGCGTCAACGACAGAGGTGAAAGAGATGTAGACCCGTACCACCGGCCGGGAACCTCAAAAGGACTGTTACGGAATGAATGAATAACCGGAGGAGCGATAAATGGGTGAGAGGATTTTAATTTAATTTAATTTTTGTAATTTAACTACTAACTTATATATAAAAAAAGACTAGGAACTACGAGTATAAGCTAGGATATTATTATTTTTTTATGTGATTCATTATGAAAGTTCTTTTATGTGTATAAACCTTTAATTAATTTTGCAGTATTTATCTGATTTGAATATTGATCAAATAAGAATTATTGATTAGTTATTTTTCATGGAACATTTGAATATTTTTAAAGATTGAGAATTTAAAGAATTTTTAAATTTTTATTCTATTGGAAAATTATTGAATGTGATTGTTTCCAAGGTTATTTTAATGATTGGACATCGGAATAAGGATAAGTAATCTTAAATATGTCAACAAATGTTTTTTTTTTATGTTTGTATGATCTGTTATGAAAAGTAGAATAATTGATATCTCGAAGCAAATATGTGAAGGTGTATGATAAGTAACATTTTAAAAAGTTTATAATTTTAGTATTTAAAGTGGTAATATTGGTATTATAATGTGTGCGATAAATAGTATTTGAAAGCGTAAGAAAATTGATACTTGTGGAAGTATAGAATAATTAAGATTTGTTTCAGGGCCTTAAATTCGAATTGCTTCTTTAAGTGGAAAAATTTGTTTGTGTAGATAGTTAACTCTGAATGAAATCAATGCATAAAAGTAATGATTATTTGTAATAGAAAAGAAGAAGTACTAACTTAAACGAAGTAACATGCTCGTCGAATGCTTTGTTTTCATTAAATTAATTGAAACAGGAAATGTTTCATTCTTGTAAGGATTTAATAAGATTCTTAGGATTGCTTTATTTATTGATTTTATTTTAAAGAATTTATTTTTCCGTATGAAACATTTTGAGACTTTGAAGTCTATCAGAGTTAAGTATTTTCTGTACGTATGAGAATCTATAATTTTAAACATGTAAAAAAAATTAATATTCTTAAATGTATGAAATTAAGGATTTGGAAGATATGAATTTTATATTTTATTTATTTGTATATGATAATTATATATATATAAGGATTAGTAGGATATACACTTGATATTTTGAAATAGGAATTTGATATTTGATTTTTTTTTTAAATTTGTGTATGATAATTAATGATTTCAAGTGTCATATATAATATTTTGAAGTGTATTAAACTTTTTATGAGTAATTTAGTTACGTCATTGTATAACGTTATTAGTCAAGTTAATATCATCGGTCATTGTTATCGGTCAAGTCAAGCGCTGAAGGAGTAAATATCGTGATACTTGTGCAACGGAGAGATTGTAACACATCGGCTGATAAATTCCCGGTCTGACTCACAGATGGCGCCTCAAATACAGAATTAATATTTTTTTTAATAAGTACTAACCTTCGAAAGGTAGCTTTAAAAATTTTATATCGATCTAACTTTTGGTTCAAAAGTTAAAGTGGTTTTAGGGAAACAACTATTTTAATTTTCAAACAATGGGGAAAAAAAGACTTTCGTGTGTTGATAAAACATTACTTTTTGATGGGAAAAACACAGTTGAAACGAAAGCGTTTCTTGATAAGTGTTATCCAGACTCTGCATCAGGAAAATCGATCTTTATTGACTCGTTTGCTGAATTTAAATATGGTCGTACGAACACCGATGATGCGCCACGCTTTGGTCACCCAAAAGTGGTGGTTATACTGAAAAACACGAAAACATTTCACAAAATCGTTTTGATAAACCGTAAAGTGAAGTTGCAAGAGATAGCAGACACTCTAAATATATCAAAGTAACGTGTAGGCTTTATTTTGCATGAACATTTGTCTGTGAGTAAGCTGTTTTCGAAGTGGGTGCAGCGTGTGCTAACAGTAGAACAAAAACAATAACGAGTCGATGATTCCTAGCGCTGTTTGAAGCTGTTTCGTTGAAATAAAAAAAAAATATGCATAGATACGTAACGATAGACGAGACTTGAATCCACCATTATACGCCAGAGTCAAATATGCAGTCAGCTGGGTGGACAGCAGCCAGTGAACCTCGCCAAAAGCGAAACAGAGTGCTGGCAAATATATGGCATTCCCATTTTGGGACGCTTGCGGTATTTTGTGTATCGATTACCTTGAAATAGGCAAGACAGTCAATAGCGATCGCTATATAGTCTAATGGGATCGCTTGAAAGAGGAAATTTTGAAGAAACGGCTCCAAATGCAAAGAAAGAAAGGGATCTTTCACCAACACAATGAACCGTGTCACAAGTCTTTGGCTACGATAGCAAAATTGCACGAATTACACTTCGAATTGCTTCTGCACCCATCCTATTTTCCAGATTTGACCCCAAACGACTATTACCTATTCGTAGACCTAAAATGGTCTCTGGAAAGAGATTTGGCTCGAATGAGGAGGTGAACGCAGAAAAAAACAAACGCCTATTTTGAGGCCAAAGATAAATCGTTCTTCAAGAAAGGCATAGAAATGTTAGAGAAGCGTTGGAATGATTGTATTGCTCTTGAGGGAGGCTATGTTGATGGATAAAATCAAATTTGACTGAAAAAGTTGTATTTTCTTCATTAGACAGGGAACTTATTAGTCGATGTGTTAACTGTTCTCAGATATGTAACGTGTGTCCTGATTTCGTGATTTGAGAAGAGATATCAATAAATAATTCAGTTCCTAGTTTTGGAATCAATTTGTTTTAACTGAGTTTGAGTAACAGTGAAAAGTGCTAAAATAAATGTGCGATATATCTTAGCACTTTTGTGCGTAAAACATATGTGCGATATGTTTTAGATATAACATTTCTCTTGCACATATGTGCGAGAGAAATTTCTTAAAAACCAAGTAAGAAAGATTTGGTCCTGCCTCATCCGCTGTAAAGCAACAACCTATGAATCTACGACATTAAATGAGGAGGAGGTACAAGTTTGAGATTTCCGATTTTGAAATTTATTTAAATAGTGGTCATATTAGAAAACTTTTACGGCATCAAGGATAAACTTTAAAAATGGCGGGAATAAAAAAGAAGAATTGAGATTATTGTCTCTAAATCAGGACTAACGATGATTGATAAATGCGCGATGATACAATTGCTGTATGTTATAGGAAATTGCGAACGGCGTGAAAATGATCTGAAGTCTATAAAGAAGTTAATTAATCCAGACAATATAAAATCAGACAAATATTAGCAATTAAAGCTGGAAAAAGTGAGAGAAAAGGAGAAAACTGATACAGGTAAGTTTTGAAACAAGGTTGTAGATAGATGCTGAAAAATGCTGTAGATGCTGAAATTGAGGGTAAAAAATTAGATTCCTTAATTTAAAAGAACTCTTAAGGAAACCTGAAGGATGGGGATTTTTCTTTCTTTCGTTCTCAATGAAAACTTTAGCTGAATTCAGACATTATTTTGAATCTATTTGTGAGAAAGCATCTAACCCCTAATCGCAAGGTTCAACTATACTGAGAGATAACCGTACAGAGACCATAAATCTTTCCCCTCTCACCAGAAGCATAATAATAATTTCAGTCGATCATAGATCAAGTTACGTTCGCAGCTGAAAAAAAGGCCCTTTTATTAAGTACAAATTATTACTTAGATAGCAATTGAAATTATCACTTAAAGACTTTCTAAAAAGTAAGAAGTCAGTTTTATGACAAGAAAATACAAGCAATAAAGATAGAGAGAACTGTTATGACTAGAAAATGCAATTTAAAATTAATGAAAAATAATACAAACGTAATGGTAAGCATACTAAACAATACTTGCATAGTAAATATAGAGTTACTTAAATAGTCAATCAATTTGAGAACATATTGAATTACTTTGGCCCCAGAAATTACGAATTTAACTCCATCGAGATCATAAGACTAATGTAATGTACTGTTAGTAGATGAAAACTTTAATCTACAGGGTCGTGAGGATATCTTATTAGGAGCAGAACATTTCTATCAACTTTTGAGACTCGGGTTTATATACATTCCCGATACAAAACTAAATATTTAAGGTACTGTTTTTGTATTTTTAATAAGAGGTGTTTTTTTTAATAAGTGTAATTTCTAATTCAAATCCAGAAATGGTCTATTCAGGACTTATTCATAATAGTGTTAATTTAGAAGAAAACATCAACACTCGAAGAGATGAAAAATATCTTCGAAAGAAATTGAAAAAAGGGATTAAAATTTGTGAAGAACAGGTTAAAAAGAATTGCACACTAGAAATACGGGCGATGGACACATCTTTAGACTGCGCTTCGAGGGAAATCCCAGTTATTTAGGAAAATCTTGAAACAATGTACATAAAAAAATTAAACTCACTATGGAATCGTCTAGAGAAAAACCCAGGTTGCTTATCTTCGTATCGATAATTCCTGAGAGAGTATTTAGAGTTTTATTACAGGTCTGAAACACAAGAACCTGCGTTGAAACTATGAAATAGAGAACACTGCTCGCCATACGAGAGGCCCCTTAAGGGGTAACTGCCTTAGAACTGCTCCTCGACTGATGACCTAGAAATGTTTGAACTTTAGTAGCGAATTTTATTCTTTGTTTAAATGTTGTGTTGTGCATCTTAGTAATAAAGTAATTTAATGATGCAAGAAAGTCTTATGCATTATTTTATCAACCGATGATATGAAAAGCCACTTATCTGACAGATAAGAGAAATTTCCATTATTCTAATTAGAAATTTTCTTGTGTTAGTTTACACAACATATTAAAATGCTTAACGAAAAAGTCAGAAAACGAGCTGATGATGTCTTACGAGAAGAACAAAAAATATATATAAATAAATAAACGTTAAGACTTATTAATGAAATACATTCATTTCCTGTGTGACTACAATACAGGATCTGACGAGTGCTCAACACGGGCATTATATACCATCGTAAGAGGCGAATCTTCTTTCCCTATCCCGACTACCTGTCTAAAAGTGAGCTGTTGTGGTGTAGACCAGATATTCTGACTGCAGATGAGTATCCATAGAACTATCCAGTGAAATGAAGGTCACTAAGAACTGTTTTCTATTTTATTTGTGTCATATGAAACGTTATCAACAGATCTTAACATTTCATCATTAAAACGTAATTCATATATTTAGTTTATTTTCAGGTTTATATGATTTTTACATTTTTGCAAGGAGAAAAAAAAACAAATTTAGACTTCGTAAGGTTTCGCTTGACTATCAGGTAAGAAATTCAGATAAATCCGTTTTTAGATAACGAGAATATTTTGAGGTACTGCAGATGCTATTGTTGATTAATTAAACAAGATTTCCATATCTCGGGTCATGATACTTGTATGCCATACCTTTAAGAGCATTAATCTTTTTTAGAGTTTTATTTGTCATTTGATTCATGATAGTGGTACTTTTATTTTATTTGGAGAAATACACTCCTAATTATTTGACGGAGGATTGCCATGGCGGAGGGTAACCAGTCAACATTATACTAGGAAATGTTCCAATTCTTCTGTTCATAAATTCCGATATTGCACTTTTGTTGGAGCTTAAGTTTGATTTCTAGTATTTGCACTTTAATTAATTCTTTCCAAGGTATTTTGCAAATGACGACAAATGATATCAAGTGGTCGATGAGAGTAATATATAAAAATATCATCAGCATAAATCGAGCATTCCACTCCAGATTCAAATGTTTTAAAAAATTCATACATACGAGGATAGAACGTATGTAAAATTCGGGATAAAACCCTGTCCTCTCTCTCTCTCTGAGGGAGTCCATTAAAAACGGACCATTAAAAAAGAATTTCGGATTTTAAACGGAGTCCATTAAAAAAGAATTTTTATGATGAAATAACATCCCTACATCAAATTTGAAAAGACCATGAGAAGAAGAGAGAAATTCATGAATCCAAAGTACTATTTTTACTATAATACCAGTTTGTAGACATTTGTAAAGGAGGCCATCTATATATAAACAGAATCATAAGCACTCTTTACATTCAGTCTAATTCCCACGAAGTATTTTTTCACAACTTTGCGTCCACTATTGCTTTATGAATATGGTAAGTTGTTGTTCTGTGCTGTCTTCAAAAGGAACAAATTTTTAATGATGAGGATGTAATTTTTATTCTACTGTCAGAAAGAGGTTTATGTGATTAAAATTCTTTCAAACGTTTTACAGAAAATCGAAGTCGAAGCTATGAGTCTATAAGATGAGATTTTCGCCTGATTTTGGAATTGTAATTGTAATGGTATGTTTCTACGACTGTGGAACAATTGATTTATCAAATAATTGTTGAAAAAATTTAGAACAATCGATTTTCTTTTGCTGTGGTTTAATCGTTTTTGGAAATTAGCAGGGATTTGGTTTGCCCAGGGGTTGTGTTTCTAGAACTTTTGATAGCAATATTTAATTCAGGGATGTGGGATGGTTTATTAGGTGGATTGTTATTTTCAGCGAGAAATATATATGTATATATAATATTGTATACATATATATTGTATAATTCGCTCGTGGCGAGTGTTATTTGATGCAAAATAAGGATGAGTTACAAATATATTATAGGATTTAGAACTATATTCATAGTTAATTCAGGACTCATTTGAGTTGAAATTTTTTCAATATATTAAAAGATTTTTGGATTAGTAGCATTGTTACAGATATTTTATCTCAGTGTGGTTCCTTGGCTATTTTTTTATATGAAATCTGAGTTTGCTGGAATATTGCTTGTATTGAATCCACAGTGGAAGACAGATATCATGAATGGCCTTTCTTCTCAAAAACTTCTTCAGTTTGTAGAAATTATTACACACATTGTTACACCAAGGTTATAAATGTCTACTGGAAATTCTAATTTCTCGAGTATTGCTTAAAATTGTACTAGCAACAGTATCCGAGGGATTGACATTGTTTTCTTCAATGCTATCGTGTAGATTCTACTTGCTTCATCACTCTGTTCACCACTCTCTTCACATTTCGCTAATGAGGGCTGCGAAGATTAAATTCTGGGATATTAGAGTAGTAATCCTTATTGAAGGATCTGTATAAGGCATAAGTATTTGTACTTCTAAAAAGGTTTGTGGAGTAAAGGACAAGATGAATGAGGTCAGCAGCACCTACAGTACTTCTCTGTGTTGGAACCTTAGTGTTAAGAGGAAAAATGAAGTTAGTTAGCCATGCCACATAATCGTTACTATGTTGTGATAATGATTGGAATCCCATAATTGGATGAGGGAGGTTAAAATCCCTAACGATGAAGATTTAATTGATCAAAAACTCTAAATAGGATTTTTTTAATAATAAGGGGAGTAACCGAGAAGAATTTATGATATGAAAAGAGAAATTATTTATTGCGATATGAACAGCTAAAATTTCAAAGTTTCGCGATTGTGCTGATAGCTTAGGGATATGATGTTCATCGGTACTGCTATAAGAAGTCCTCCTTCTGGTCTATCAAGTTGATCTCTTGTCTGAAAATAATCTTTCCTGGAAAAGACAATCTATCGTCTGGTTTTAGAAACGTTTTCAGAAAAATCCAAATATCTGTTTATGAAAAGGAAGGGATTTGAAACTAAATGGATTTGTTCTTTATGATTCTACAGTTCCGTTGCAGAAAAACTTAGTTGCAAAAATATCTAAACCTCCCTTTAACGAAAGGAAAAAAGTATTTACATTTTTGCCAGAAATATTCATTCTCAAAATAAATTTTTTTTAAAGCAACGTAAGTGAGTTTATATTTCACAGCTTTCTAATTTCTATGTTATTAGATGCATCATCGTTTTGATGGTATACACCTGAAATAGGTACGTTAAAGTTTTGGATCATTGGACCGGCTTTTCTTTTCTGTTTGGAAATGCATAGCAGTGAAAACATGGTTTCTATCATTTTTTGAATGATTCCAAATAAGGCCACAGTCTGTTTTTCGAGAGCTATTTGAAAATTTGTTTTCATATCCACATTTGTTGATATTTCACGAAGAAGAAATCAGGATGTGAATCCGTCCCAAATAATACTGACTGTTACCATTACATTCAAAATTTCTTCCAGTCCTTGAATTTGAGCTGCGTAAACGAGATCTGAGGTACTAAAATTTATTTTATCTCTACGGGTGAATGACATGTTAGTAACGTTAGTATGTTTAGAGATTTTTCCATTTATTACGTATAAAAAAATGTGGGCTAGATTTTAGGCAGGGAGATGATCGTAGTTTATTTTCTAATACTATTGAAATGTCAGAGATTTTCTTGTTCCCAATTCTTATTAAAAGCTCTTTGTCACTTTTGAGAATTTTAAAATATTTATTCTCTTCTATATCTGTCATACTTTCATTCGTTATATCAACTTGTTCATCAATATCCATAATCTGGAAAGTGAAGTGAATCAGATTGAGTCTCCGTTAAAAAATGGAATGAAAAAAAAAAAAAAAAAAAAAAAAAAAACTGGTGAACTTACCAAATTTCAATTGATGAAGAAAAAAACACTAGTACCTCTTTCTTGGAAGTAAAAACTGAAAGTTAAACAAACAAACAAAAAATCCAACAAATTGAAGGCGAATGCACAAACCCGTTTACAACACCTCCAACTTCCACCACCTTTCAAACCAAACTTTTTTTCATAAACTCTAAGCTATATTGCATTTATAGTGTTGATGGTTGAAAGGATTATTTACATAGTAACTGTAAATATAATTGTTAACTTCGTATAATTTTTGAAGTCTGTCGTTTTATCAACATTGCTCTCTTGAAGTAATAGAGAATGGCACCTATAAAACTAGAGAGGTATCTCTAGACATGAGAAATCGTATCATTGAGCTTCATAAAAATGGAAAATTACATCGATAAATTAGAAAAGCGATCAAATTACCTTTTACTACTGTTGGATACTTAGTGAGAAAATATGAAAAAAAGTATGCATCGAAAATAAAGCCCGACTTTGACCTCCCAACAAATTAACATTGAGAGTAAAAAGAAATATTGTTCAAAACAGCTTTAAAATTCCTATAGGTTCAGATTAAAATATTGCTGAAACTTTGCAACATCATTTAATATCAGAGTAATATCTCAAACAATAAGAAATGCTCTCCGTAATA
This sequence comes from Nephila pilipes, assembly GCA_019974015.1. Lineage (NCBI taxonomy): Eukaryota > Metazoa > Arthropoda > Arachnida > Araneae > Nephilidae > Nephila > Nephila pilipes. Next base: position 284,765 of record BMAW01048603.1, read on the forward strand.
CTGGTTTAAAACGAAGAACCCCAAGGGAAAAAGCAATTCTTAAGTGAAAAAAATAGGAGAAAAAAAATTGTAATTTACTTTGGTCTACAGAAACAAGTCAATGGAATTTTGCAAAACTGATTTTTCTATGAGAGAGTAAGTTTCAAATTTTCTCTCACCAAGCATTAGAAAAAATTGGTGTTAAAATAAAACTGCTTTTATTTCAAAACATATCGTCCGAGGGGGGAATGTTATGGTTTGGAGGTGTAAGGCTTCTAATGGAGTTGGAAATTTGGTTTTTATTGACACTAGATTGACAACTTTAATATATGTTGATGTTTTACGGCTTAACTTATTAAGAAATAATATAACTGTGGCATCGGATTATTTGCGATTTTCTCTTCACTAACCTCGGGAGATTTTATATTAATTTGAATTGCATTAAATTACAGTTTCTACCCCACCCAAATGAAACATAATTAGGTAAATTAGATGACAGAAGTGAAGTGCAGTGATTTAGAGATAATGATATATAAATGAAATGTATTGAAAGGATAAAGAAGGAAGATAGAGGACAACGACTTGCTAACAGAGATTTACAATTTAGATTGAAACTCTTTTAATTTGTTTTGTGAATTGAAATGAATTCTATTTGAAATATTAAGATAATAATCAGATGTTTGAAGGAAGAGACTGAATCAAACGAGTGAATTGGTAAGCTAAGAATTTATTAGTTGATCTTAATTAATTTAGAATTGATAACTTTATTGAGATTCGAGAGAGAAAGAGTTTAGCTATCATTGACTATTAATACTGCAATTTAATTTGTTCTTACGTGTATTCAATTCGATTCAATATTTATTGCTTGACATAACTAAGATATAGCGCAAGAGCAGAGTAATGAATGGCAGTCGTTGCACAACGTCTTGAAGTAGTCATAAAGCTAAAGGTCTTCACACAAAGAATTTATTTGCATTACTTAACTAAATATTTCTTAATTATGGAACACTAATGACGTGTACAAAGATTTTTTTGTATTATATTCTGTTGTATTTGTCTCTTAAAATGTAAAAAAAAATGATTTTTTAAATTTTGCTTTTATGTTATTATAATACATTACATTGATGTATTACATGTTGTTTGCTTAAATCTTTCATTTGATTTAGCTACTATTGAAGAAAATGAAGGGTAGAAATAATTATTTTGCCAATTGCAGTACTTTATGTTAGAGACAAAAGATATTTGAAAAATGTTTTATATGCACTTAACATGCATCGTAATTTAATTTGTGACTTACCAAAGACATAGACATAGACTTAGCAAAGCAGGAAGTTCTTTGGAATGAAAACGAAATGGTATAAAACAATTTTATGTTTTCTAAATTGTTCTTAGTGTAGGCCAATTTTATATTCTCTATGGTATGACAGCAAAATGTTTCGAATTTTTTAATGTAGCTCTTTCATAAATGTAATACTTCAAATATTAAATTGGTGTATAGGCGATTTGGGCAAGTAAATATTGATTTATTAATTAAAATTAGTAAAATTTCTAATGTAATTGGTATAGGAAACTCAATGAGTAAACCAAATTCTTATACAAATTATGATCTTGCTAAATGGGCAAGAGTTACTTTTAAATTTCACGTTCTGTGTAATGTTTTGAATAAAGTACCCATGGATGGAGAGGGGATGCTTTCCTGGGAAAATTATTAAGTGAAAAGTCATACATTTTGCTTATAATCAATGATTACTTTAGATATGTTATTGTGTATCGAAAATAAATAGGATGTTTTCATTTGTTTTAACCCGTTGGCTTGGTGTGGAAATTAAAAGGGGGGTCCCAGCTCAGGTGTCGTCCTCGTCACTTGGCTGAGGTTCAGAATTACGAGATCCGTCGCCAATAGCCCTCGTGTTGCTTCTAGTGCGACATTAATAAAAACTCAACTCAACTCACTTGTTTTTAAGAGAATCTCATTTATATAGATAACCAGTTAAATAGAAAAGTAAAATCTGTTACAACGGTTAGAATTTTGTAGCAAATCCTTTGAATCTTTTCTAAAAGAAAAAGCCAAGTAAACATCTGTCCGGAAGAGAATTGAGATGAATAGAACTTTTGTAGAAGGGAAGGGAACAATTTTGCAGAATAATGGATTACAAATGCTATTTTTTAGGGGGTGGGGAGGGGGTGCATTATAAGCATGTGTTCATAATCGATGCGAGCATAAACTGATATAAAACCATTTGAAATATAGGCAGTTAGGAAAGCCTCAGTTTAATATGTCAGGATCTCTCGCTTGTTTCGTCATATCCCAAGTGTACGAAGAAATCGAAAGGAAAGCCGACGTAAGAATCTTAGTTGGTTACGCAGGAGTACAAAGGGTTGTAGTGTATGGCTACCAGATAAGTAACGTATTATTAAAATCATACACGTAAAAACAGACAAAACTAAACAAGGGGTTTCATGTTTATTTGGTCGGAAATCATTGGAATGTGTTAATTTTCAGGGTTAGAGGAATATGTTCAAAACTATAAAGTTATAACAGAGGAAGTGAAACCTGAGAATAAACCAGAATTAAAGCCTAAATTAGCGATAGATATTTCACAATTTACAAGAATAGAAGGACCTCGGAGAAAAATCTCCCATATTGATGTTTATTATTATCCCCGAATCGGAAAACAGTGTTTGAGGTCAATAAGGGATGCTATTAAGTATCGTAAAAAAAGAAAATTTAATATTTTACTCTGAATTATTTAATTTTAATCCTTTTAATGTTGAATATATCGCTGTTTCTATTTATTACAACGTTTTTCTGAATTTCACTTGGTGTGTGTGTGTGTGTGAGTGTGTGTGACATCAAATTTTCGATCATTAATTTAACCAACTTCCCATCAAGCTAGAGCTTTGAAATTTTGGGAATCGTTCGTATTCGCCTAACAATGCAATATTTACACGTTTGCGACAAGTTTTAACTAATATTTCAATAATTTTAATAAGTCAAAATATTCTTTCCTCTAGGCGCTTTTAGGATTGAGGGGAAAATTTCTTTCCCCCTCTGGGAGTACCGGGCACTCCCCACACCGCATGAGGTTATCGTAAACCTTTTGTACTCGCAAAGGGGAGATACTATCTCCCCTTTACAATCTCCGAGATAGTAAAGGTTGCTGACTTTTAGTCAGTAATCATTCGCAAGAAAGAAAGTTTCCAATATTTGGCGTCATGTCTTATCACAATAATTTTTTCTGAATTCTGGTTCCCATTTTTTTTAATAGAATGACTTACAAACTTTCAAATGCATGTTTTGATTTTATGAGTATTATGAATTTTTTAATACTGTCACAAATGTCTCTTTTTAAGTGAATTTTAAAGTTAAAAATAACTAACAGTTTTAACTAATATTTCAATAATTTTCTCTAATAAACTTTGCCACTATATAAAAACGTTGTTTTTAAAAACGTTGGTTTTTATATCGAATTATTCTTATATTTAAGTTTTGACAGCTATCATGAAGTTTGAAAATGACTCACAGGGTAATAAATATTTCCTCTACACAGAACTGAAAGTAGTAGAGCTGTTTCCCCACCTCGATTCTTCCCCTTCTATCTCCCCCCCATTCAAACAAGAGAAAAAGAGGGTAATTTTATCTCCGTCGTTCTTTTACACAGTTTCTTGTGAGCTTTTCCGGTAGGGAGTGGTCCCTCCTGAGGCTAAATTGCCCTTCTGTGTTGTTCAAGTGTTTGAAAGCTATCCCAAACTAGGAAGAAACTGGCTTTTTCATTGCTTCAAAAATAGTCATTCTTCCCTTTCGACAACTTTTTTTTACTCCTTTTTTCATGCCTTCTAATTTCAAAAAATCCGTTTCTACTATTTCATTTTTTTTTCAAAATCGTATCACTTGATTTATAAGAGATCCATAATACTAGTGATATTCCAATTTTTTTGTGTACTGATTAATTATATAAAAATAAATTTTAATATAATAA
>BMAW01048607.1:0-25481 GCA_019974015.1 Nephila pilipes
ACTTGCACAAGTTTATGAAATATATTTAATTAATACATAGATTTTAGCTATGTTACGTGCATCATGACTTTTGCAGAATGCCTAAATTTGGTGATAACCTGTTAAGGAGATGGTGGACTTTAAAACTGACATATATTTACCAAAACATGGGATTTTTTTCTTTTTTCAGCGTATAAAGATTTAATTAATTTTTCTGAACCATATGCACAAAACCGCACATGTCTAAGTTTAGTTGATTAAAAAGTAGCATTTATAAAATTTAAAGGTCCTTGAAAATATAAAACATGTAAACAAAGAGATGTCATGAGAAATCTCTCTTAAATTTTAGAATTAAAATTTCTACACTTTAGCAACCATACATTTTAATTGCAACTCTTAACTGTTTATCAGCAGTTAATTTTTAGATTGTGTTTCTAAAAGTTAAAGTATTACATTTCCTCCTCAATAATCGAACTGTTGCTACTACTGCCTTCTTCACAATTACTTTTATAACAACATTTTTTTTTTTTTTTTGGCACTTCAAAAATACCTAATTTTGTTAATATTTTTAATAACAGATATTACAAGCAGATGCTATCAAAAATCATGAGATTGACCATCAGAAAGGTGTTTGTGTGCATCTTTAGTACAGAAGAAATGGGGACAAAATCAATTGCAAAGTTGCAGTACAAAATATCTTCATGTACTGAAAAGTAGTTTCGAAATGGAAGATTCACCAACTTTTGAAAAATAAAGAATTGTGAAATATTAGAGCCAAAAAATAAGAAATATTTCCTTCTACAGCTGCATCAAACAGCAGTGTTGTCAAAAAAATTCTTACAATGAATAACGATATATGATGTTTGCTTTTATGTAATATAAAATATGATATGCTTGGATGTTGCACCAAATGATGCTTATGGCTTCTCCACAAAAATAGAATTAAAATAGAAAACTTCAATAAAATATTTAATCCTACGAGGCCTGTCTAGAAAGTATCCGACCTTTGGCCAGAAAAAATATTTTGAATACTTGACGGAGTTGGGACCCTAATCCCCTTTCAAAGTAGGCACCTTGTGCTTGCACACACTTAGCCCACAGATCCTTCCATTGCTGGAAACACCTCTGGAAGTCTTCTTTTGGAATGGTGTTCAGCTCCGTTGTGGCGTTCCGCATTATCTCTTCTCTACTCTCAAAACGGGATCCTTTCAGTGGAGTCTTCAATTTTGGAAACAACCAGAAGTCGCAAGGAGCCAGATTTGGAGAGTAGGGAGGTTCGCGAACGGTTGTAATTCCATGTTTGGCTAAGAAAGTGTGGATCAATTGGGATGAATGTGCAGGGGCGTTGTCATGATGCAAGTGCCAGTTGTTCGCTGTCCACATGTCTAGTCTTTTGCGCCGAACTGAGTCACGGAGAACATCTTGATAGTACTCCTTTGTCACTGTTTGTCCTTCTAGTGCATATTACTGATGCACAATTCCACGGACATCAAAGAAAACAGTCAGCATCACCTTGATTTTGCTTCGCACCTGCCGCGCTTTCTTCGGCCTTAGAGAATCGGGATGCTTCCATTGCGACGACTGTCTTTTTGTTTCTGGGTCATACTCGTACACCCATACTCATCTCCAGTTATCACGGTATTCAGAAACCCAGGATCAGTGTTGGCGGTGTCCAGAAGGTCCTGTGCAACGTCAAAACAGAGGTCTTTTTGTTCCGGCGACAACAACTTCGGTACGAATTTCGCAGCCACTTGGTTCATATTCAAATCTTCACGCAAAATTGCATGTGCAGAATCTTTACTCCAACCTCTTCTGAAATCTCCCGCACTGTCAAACGACTATCTGCCATCACTAAATTTTGCACCCTCTCAACATTAGCTGCACTCCGAGCAGTTTGGGGCCTGCCACAACGCTGCTCACTCTCCGCTGATGTGCGGCCATCTTTGAATCAGTTGAACCACTCCTTAATTTGTGTTACACTCATCGCATCTTCTCCAAACACCTGCTGAATCTTACGAATTGTTTTTCCTCCTTCCACCGTGCACTGCGGTGCTGCCTTAGAATTGTTGTCATATCGCGGTAATCACGTGGAATTACGTTTTCCGATATGACGTCATCTCACGCATCTGGCAATGGAATCGGGAATTTGCATTCGACGGTATTTTTCAATTACGTCATACAAAGTTAGTTTTCATTGGATGGCGATTCTTAACTGTCGAGTTGACGGTGTCGAATGCAAATTCCAGAGTATATATATAAAGGAGATTTTTGTAGATGACTGATTGGCTGGCTTCTCGCTTCTTAGATGGTTAAGAGACTTTGACTATGATCGATGAGACCATCGTTATAATATTGGAGCTTTCGGTTCAGAAAGTGATATTATTAGTATTGTAAATAATGTAAATAAATAATAGTGTAAAATAAATATAGATTTTAAAATATTAGAATTTGTCTTTCTCTGTTGATGTGGCATATAAATTAAATTAAATTATCAAAGGCCTTCTATGAGGAAGGCCAACAATTGGTTATGGGTCCAGGCAAGAATCCGAGTGCCTGCATTTAAATTATTTTTTTAAAATAATAAAGCCACATTAACAGAGTAAAGTTTGGAATCAATCACTATTAAAATGGCTTTGCTGACGTATCAGATTGATGCTTTGAATGCATCAAATTATGCCACGTGGAAAGAAGATGTCAAGGTTTTGTTGATGGAAAAGGATCTATGGCAGTTTGTTGTTCAGCACAAGACTAGCGATGTCGATGCCTCCGCCAAGAAAGAAGTCAAAGAAGATTCAGAATGTGCAGCAAAGAAGATACGAGCCTACTCCCTCATCTACTTAAATGTACAGAAGGAATTTCGCCCGCTACTTAGCGGCATGGAGGACCCAAAAGATGCATGGGAGAAGATCAAGACACATTTCGAGCCAAGTTCAAGAGCCAGAATTTTTTGCGGATGCGTTTTTCAGCTGCCATCTCAATCCCGGAGAAGGAATCAACCTATATGATGCGAGATTGAGGACTATCATACAGCAGTTGTCCGAAGCCGGTCGACCAATTTCGGAATGGTTGCAGCCATTCCAATTGATTAGACGACTACCTGATGAATACAGAGGGATTGTTCAATTAATTTATCGTTTCGAGGACTCTAAGTTTACCTTTGAAAATGTTTTGAATGAATTGTTGTCAGAGGAAGCCCGACTAAAACTGTTTTGTAAACAGGATAATGTAAGTAGCAATTTTGAACATGCTATGGAAGGTATTAGTGTGAAACCTAATTTTATTAAAAGTAAAGATCAGCAAAAGGGGAATTTAAATAGTCAGCCAGAAAATCCCAATAATAAACCAAATGTAAAGTGTTTTAATTGAGGGAAAATGGGCCATTTTGCTAGAAATTGTAGGATTAAGATTAGGAATCAGGCTAAGGTAAAAGGTAACCCCAATGTTAGTTTTTTGGCAGAAGCCAGTTTGGGAACAAATACTGACAATACTGCATGGGTATTTGATACCGCTGCAAGCTCTCACTTCTGTAACAATCGTGATCTGATTACAACATTTCAACAGACTTCTGGGGTAGAAATGAAAGCTGCAATTAAAGGGATGACCTGTGAAGTTCTCGGTAAGGGGAATGTAACTTTTGATTGTAAGAATCAAAGAGGGACTCAAACGGTTACTCTAACCGATGTTTTGTATTCACCCAGGCTTCGACATAATTTGATGGCGGGCCACCGCATTGAGGCGAGTGGGTCCTATTTCGTAGGGAAGAATGGGCGAATAGACATTTTTTCTAAAAAAGGTAGAAAGCTGTTTTCGGCCAAACGAAATAATGGTCTTTATTATGTGTTAGCTGATTATCCGAAAATGGGTAAAGAGCGTAATTATAAAAGGGAAGAAATAAATCAGATCTCTTCGGAGAACAGTCTTGAATTATGGCATAAACGTTATTGTCATATTAATAAGGATTATATTTTGAAGACTGTAAAGAATGTTAGAGGATTGCCCGCACTGAAAGATCAAGAATTAAACTGCGAGCCATGTTTAATTGGAAAAACTAAAAGAGTTTCATTTAAACCAATAGGAAAGATTAGATCGCGGAAACCTTTAGAACTTTTACATCTGGATGTGGCGGGTCCAATCCAAACTACATCAAGAGGCGGCAATCGATATTTTTTAACTATCATAGATGATTTTTCTAGAAAAGTTTGTGTATACTTACTGAGGGAAAAATCGGAAGTTTTCAGTAGTTTTATAAAATTTAAAAATAGAGCCGAAAGATTTACCGGTAACAAAATTATTAATATTCGTACTGATAACGGGATGGAATTCTGTCTAGGGGATTTTGAAAGGTTCTTAGAAGATAAAGGTATCAAACATGAAAGAACGAATGTATATACCCCAGAACAGAATGGAGTTGCTGAACGCTTTAATTTAACAGCAATGGATGCAGTACGAACTATGCTTAGGGATTCGAAATTAGGAGAGGAAAATTGGGGTGAGGCAGTGCTATGCTTTACATACGTTTGGAATCGAGTAACGCATAAGCATTCCGAGAAAACCCCGTTTGAATTGTATGGTGGAAGGGTTCCAACCGTACGACATTTAAGAACTTTCGGATCAACCGTTTTTGTAGGGATTCCAAAGCAACAGCGTAGAAAGCTAGATATGCGTGCTGAAAAAGGAATATTATTAGGGTATGCTCTTCGTAGCAGAGGATATCGCGTTTTTAATTCCTGAAAAGAATAAAGTTATCGAAACCATAAATGTAAAAATCTATGAAAATAATTTAAACGGTAGGGAACAAAATGTAAGGAAAAATTTAATAATATTAAATGGTTATGATGATGAAACCGAATCGGATGCAGAAATAGAAAAACTGGTCAAAGGAATAACCAAAGAGGTTAAATTAATTGATAAGGAACCGGAAATTTCTGATCAAAGTAATTCGGATCCAACCATTCCCTCCAAGTCTGAAATAAATTGGTTTCGAAAAGCAGTATCTCGACCCGATGGATCAAGAGTCGATATATATTACGGTATAATGGGTATACGAGCATGCGTTTAAGATCTAGGAATGACGCAAAGGCTTACTGTGAGGCAAATAAAATCCCTTATGACCCAGAATTTTTTAATTTTAGTGGTAAAAATTCATTTACCGGTATTATAACACAAGAAATATAATTAAAATTTTTAAATAATTGATAGTTAAAAATTTAAAGACGTAAAAATCCAAGTTTCATTCGACGAAGTATCTAATTCGATGCTTCGATCTAACGAAGCGGACATCAAGGCAACGTAGTGGCTCTTTATTCACTAAGGAGGCGGAATTCGTTGTTTTGATGGATGCTGCTGGGGAGTTACAATTCAATGCTGTATATAATATAAGGTATATCAAATTATTTCTGTGTACATATAAATATGAGTTTTGTATAATTTTAGATTTGATGTACTTGCATATGAAAGTTATTTGATTTTTGTAACATCGCCCAGATGTGTGGGAGGCGGGCCAATTGTTGTCATATCGCGGTAATCACGTGTAATTACGTTTTCCGATATGACGTCATCTCACGCATCTGGCAATGGAATCGGGAATTTGCATTCGACGGTGTTTTTCTATTACGTCATATGAAGTTGTTTTTCACTGGATGCCGATTTTTAACTGTCGAGTTGACGGTGTCGAATGCAAATTCCGGAATATATATAAAGGAGATCTTATTAGACTGAATGACTGACGATTAGCGCATGGAACGCCGACCGCTACGGACGTACAAACGCCTCTCTTAAGCTTTCCATAGACAGACATAAAATAAAATTATCTCAGCAGCTCTTTTCAGAGCTATTGGCGAGGATAGTTTATTTTCTCTCGATTCTTCTCCTTTACGACTTGGACTTCGAAACACGACAATGGAACAGAACATGGATTATTCATCACCTTCTTCCTCCAGATCCACAACTCCAATAAACGACATTAGCAGAGAGTCTTGTGAAACCCTGCAAGCGCTCCAAAGGAGAATCAGGAAATGTGTGCATTACAGAGATGAACTCCAGATGATCATAGCTAGCAACCGCAGACAACCAGATTACGATGAATCAGATGAACAGATACAGACCTATCTACTCCTTCATTCCAAAGCGCAAGATGACCTACAAAGAGCGGAGGGTGAGTACTCAACCCTTCCTATTTGCAACATTCTTGACTGCAAAATACACTATTCGCTTCCCACCACCCCAACTAAAAATTTAAAATTAAAGAGAAAAGACGAAGACGGCTTCGTCACTCCCCCCAGCAGAAAAACCGCCAAAAGGCAACTAATTACCGAATCCCAAACTACTACAACACAAAATAAATTTAATAGATTAAACTTAAACGAATCGCAAAATACACAAATAAACGAGGTCGTCATACCTCCTAAGGAAAGACTTCCCCCCCCAATAATGTTAAAAATTCAAAACTATAAAAATCAGCTTAAAGCAATCAACAATATCATCCCTGATCTTCGGACTAAACTTTCTGGAGAGTACATTAAGCTGTACGTGGATACTCCAGAGGAATATCGAAAACTTATCAACTACCTATCGCAAAATCCTGAATATGAATATTACGTGATTCGCCCACTAAACCAAAAACCAGTCAAGGCCATAATCAAAGGACTTCCCAGAGAAACCACCCCAGAAGAAATAAATGAAGAATTAATAGACTTTGGATTTGAACCTATCAGAGTTGTTCAACTCTCAAACAGAAGAACAAAAATACCCCTACCTGTCTATCTCGCTACACTACCCAGAACTCCAACATCAGAAAAGATCTTTGAATTAACCCGAATTTGTTATATGACTGTTAAAATTGAAGGCTACAGAGGAAGCGGCAAGGTAACCCAGTGTTACCGTTGCAACTTCTTCCACCACTCCGCCGAAAACTGCCATATCACTCCCAGATGCCTCAAATGTGCAGAGCCACACCTTACCAGAGAATGCCCAATTAAAGACCGAATTGAAAACCCAGAATGTATTAATTGTGAACATAAGGGACATCTAGCTTCCTACGGCGGCTGCGAGAAGTACCCGAAACCTGTAAAAAAGCAAAACATCATTCAGAAAAACAGAAACATAATACGAGAAAACATCTCCTATGCAAACGCCCTCACCAACAATCAACAGATGGCGCCACGAGTCGACGATCCAACCACGCAAAGAAAACCTCAATTTACCTCAAACAACCCAGGAAACCAACGAAATAATAGATCCAAAGCAATGAACATTGTAAATTCACATCTCAATAGAAAAAACCAAACACAGGAACAAGAAGAAGATGAAGATTCAACTCCAAATTTTTTCCAAGCCATCGAAATGATGCAAACTATAACCGAACTTTTCAAACAGTTACCTGGACTACTTAAAAACCTCAACAAAATTAAATCAGCAAAAGGGAAGCAAAATAAGACGTATGCTTTAATAGAGGCTCTCCTAGATTGTGATTCCGATGATCAGTAAACCTCTTCTTAAAAACCCAAATAATACCCAGAAAAATAAAAATTTTAAATTACTAGGACTTAACATTTGCTCATGGAACGCAAACGGCTTACAATCTCGTATTGTTGAGTTACGAGATTTTGTACAGAAGCACTCCCCTGACTTAATTATGGTACAAGAAACACATCTGAGACCACAAAACACAATACACATCCCTAATTACATTGTCTATAGAAATGATAGACAAACACAAGAAGTAGCATCAGGAGGAACACTCATTTTCATAAAAAACACACTCACACACCACAGACACACTACCCCACCTCTCCAACATACTGAAGCCACAATAATAATACTCACACCACCCAACCACCCAGCTGTCACCCTCGTTTCTTTATACATACCCCCCTCATCACACTATAATCATTTCACATCTGATCTAGACACTCTTTTTAATTTAAACAGAAACACCATTATCATAGGCGATTTTAACGCCAAACATCTAAGCTGGAACAATAACACTAACACACCCAGAGGTGTTAACCTACTAAAATATATTAATTTACATGACATAACATTAGCATACCCACCCACACACACAAGATATGGAAATAACTCAGCATCCACAATAGACTTTGCCTTAATCAAAAACTTTAATTACAAATACAACATTACATCCATACCTGAACTATCCTCAGACCATAACCCTATTATAATAGAATTTAACTTTACACTCACACATTATATTAACAAAAGAAACATAACTACAGACTGGAAAAAATTTAGAGACGCAGTTAATAAAAACACAAACCCACTCAACTTCACAAACATAAATAACAACACCATCCTAGAATCAAAAATCACAGAATTCACAAATAACATTATTAATGCACATCAAGCAGCCTCCAAACCCATATCAAATAAAAACGAAAGATACACACCATTAATTATTAAGCTACTCATCAAACATAGAAACAAAACCAAAAAACTATACCAAAAAACACTAGATCCACAACTCAAAACTGAAGTCAACAGAATTCAAAATAACATTAAAAAAGAAATTAAAAAATTCTCCCAAGACAGCTGGACTCAAACCCTTCAAAATTTAAATACACAAGACAACTCCATTTGGAAAATCACAAAATCACTTAAAAATAAAAGAAGCCAAATCCCACCACTATTTTTTCAAAATAACACAATTGACTCTGATACTGACAAATCTAATTTAATAGCCACAACCCTACTTAATAACTTCACAGAAAACACAAGACCACCAGAATACAAAACAGATATTGACCAAAAAGTCCAAAACACACTACAACATTTTTTCTCTAATCCACCTACCACTACTTTAGATGCAGCTTGGCCTCATGAAATCACTAATTATATCAAAAGAATAGCCACAAATAAAGCACCAGGAAAAGACAACATAACAAACAAAATGCTTAAAAACTTACCACCTAAATTAATACACATCTTAACATATTTAATTAATCAAATATTCAAACAACAATACTTTCCCTCCAACTGGAAAACCTCCATTATTTTCCCTATTCTTAAACCGGGGAAAAATCCCCGCCATCCTGACAGCTACAGACCCATAGCCTTACTCTCCTCAATTAGCAAAATCACAGAATCAATAATACTAACAAGAATAAATCAACACATTGACACCTCAAACATCAGAAATCCCAACCAATATGGCTTCACGAAACACCTCTCCACATCCCACCCATTACTAAAACTGACAGAATTTATTGCATCAGGACTTGAAAAAAGTAAATCTACAGGCGCGGTTTTCTTAGACATACAAAAAGCTTTCGACCGCGTCTGGATAGAAGGCCTCACATATAAACTAATAACATATAATTTCCCAGCACCACTTATTAAATTAATACACTCCTACCTAATAAATAGAAACTATCAAGTAAAAATCAATAATACACTTTCAAACACATTTGACACGAATTATGGAGTAGTACAGGGCAGTTTAATCGGTCCTATACTCTATAATCTATACTTAAATGACATACCAAATTACAATCTCACAATTTTAAACATGTACGCAGATGACACTGTCATACTCGCTAAATATAAAAATATTAAAACAGTCACATACGCAATTAATAAACACCTTCTCCTCTTACAAAACTTTTACAATGATTGGAAAATAAAAATCAACGTCGAGAAATCGGCAGCGGTTTTATTTTCCAAAAAACGAAACACAAACACCCCCCCACCCACTTTCTACGGAACACACATACCCTGGTCTCAGAGCACTAAATATCTAGGAGTAATTCTAGACAAAACACTCTCATGGAAACAACATATCTTACACACGCGAGAAAAATTCCGGAAAGCTAAATGCAGCATCTATCCCCTAATTTGCCGGGATTCCGAAATGAATTTAAAAAATAAACTGCTTCTGTACACAGCCGTACTAAGACCAATCATAACGTATGCATGTCCCATTTGGGCGTACGCGGCAAAATCAAACATAAAATTACTTGAAATCACACAAAATACAACACTAAGAATGATCACCAATTCTAGATGGTTTACCCGCAATAGTGAAATTTATAAAGCAATAAAAATTCCCACATTTAAAACCTTCATACAAAAAATATCCAAAAAATTTTTTAACTCACTTGAAAACACTAACAATATCAATATGATAAATTTAGAAAATTACACCCCTAATTTTAATACAAAAAGACCCCGCACTGTACTCTTAGATTCCTATAACCCACCCTAATAATTTTTTAACATAATATTTACAAACTTAATTTAAAATCCAAAAAACAAACGAACACAGTACACTTGAGCAGCCGCCTACGCCCAACCACCAAACACACCCACCCCTAATCTTAGCAGTCAAGAACAGCCAATAGGAAGGCTCCCCTCCAATCTCTACCATCCAATGGAAGAACTCGCTTCTCCTGCTCCCTCTGACCGAAATCCTATACCTTCAAGCCACCACTTTTACCGGACCTCCAGCTCGACCAATTAGAAAGCTCCCTCTGAAGCACATCAGTCAGAATGTTTAAAAACAACCAAAAGCAAAGTTTTGCACTATTTTTTCGACCCGAGCTTGAAGGCCGCTCCTCGGCCTATGTGCTCGATTAAATTTCCCAGCGTTCCCAACTGAATGACTGACGGACTGGCTGGCTTCTTGGATGTTTGGCCATGGATTGTGATGAGACTTTGGCTGATACTGTCTTGTAAATAAGTTAATTAATGTTGTAAATAAAATAGTGATTTTAAATATTAGAGTTTGTCTTTATCTGTTGATGTGGCATATAAATTAAAATTAAATTATCAAAGGCCTACTCTGGGGTAGGCCAACAAGAATCACTACTTTGCGCGAGAAAAATTAAGGTCGAATACATTTTAGACAGGCCTCGTATATTTCCTAGCCCTTAGAATGATGGAAGCAATTGCTTTGAGGCAAATAAAAAACTTATTGAAGCTTTTTAAAAAAAATTATGAATGTGAGTGAATCTAAAGTTTAATGACGCAAGAGGCTATGATGCACCAAAAAAAATTTAACTGTGGTCTAGACGTTAAGAAATTGAAAAAAAAAGACAAAAATTGGTTGACAAGGAGTCGCTAGGGCAATCCGGAGGTACGTCACCCATGTTTACCAAAGATAGAATAGGAAAGAAAAAGATCACTTTTCATAGAAAAAGATTCCCCATAGGAAAGAAAAAGATCACTAGGGTACTTCGGGGTCATGAATGCCCATACTTACCTGAAGAAGGTAAGTCCCTGAGGTCCCCTGGTATAATCCCCAGGGGCAGGATGCCTGGCTATACCCCCCCGACACTGGATACCCATTTTAGTTGCCACTTAAGCCACGCTTGAACTACAGTGAAAAAATTATGAAAGACAATACACTATTAGAAATGTTTTTATGGCTTACTGGAATCCATACATTGATAAGGAATTGTATGAAGAGAGTGAATGAGTGTTTGCGGGTTTATGACACAAGAAAATCTGGAAATGCTAATATTTGTTGTAAATCCCACAACTTATGCTTCTTTTAAACCAAATAAAAATTAGATAAAAAACTTCAAGAAAAGAATCATAAAACACAGTAAAATGGTAAAAATCCTAAATAAGTCTCAAAAATCTAATACTAAGAATGCTAACATAACTACTAATGGTGAGGGGGTGTCCCTCACCAAGTCAGACAAGTTTAAAACAGATTAATAATAATTTAAAATAAATAAAATAAAAAGCAACAACCATGATGAAACATTGGACATTATTTAAATATGATGAATGATGTAAGGGACAAAACAGGAAGTATACTTGAGAGCATTCTCTCCATACAAAAGATGTTTATGGATAAAATGAGTGTGTCGAACACGAACGCAAGTCAACAGTTCCATCTGCTCTACATAATGGAACAATATATTATTCCTGATTGATAGGCTTTACCAAGTATAATTTGTTATGGGACTTTGTCATGGGATCATGCCTTTCTTGTCAATAGCTTTAAGATAAGATGGTTGACTACTAGTTGCATAGGATTTGTTTTCGATCATGTAGCCGAGTATTATATGAAGAGAAACAAACTTTTAAAATATGACATTCTTGAAATTTCTCATAAAATTGTCCAAAAGCACCATGAGGAGTTACAAAAAAAAAATACTAACAGCATTACTGATACTGATATCAGTATTATATGATGGGTCTTGGCAGGAGCGTGGACATTCTTTGATAAACGGAACTAGAATTATTTTTGACATTTTGACTATAATCATCATTGACTATGAAGTACTCTGTAAATATTGTCCACAATGTACCATTGTAAAAAGTTATCTTGGAGAAAATAGTGCAGACTTCTCTATATGGTGTAAAAACTCGCAAGACAGAACACAACGAGAACTATGTGGGATCATCAAATGCCATGCTGCAGAGATTTTATGGAAGAGGTTAGTTAAAAACTGTGCTATGCTGTACATGAGCATCCTATCAGATGGTGATGTCAAGATTTACCATCATTTACAGACTATAGAACAGAATAATTTAATGCAGTATTTCAAAGTTTTTCACAAAAATGTGATAAACGATGCCGAGTCGAGTTCTAATGAGTGGGAAAGCAAATGAATTACTAAGAAACTTTCGAAACCAATAAACACTACAAAAAAACATTTTAAAAAGGTGAAACACATGGCTCAGGCAAGCTTAATGTTTTGTGAATTAACAGTAATTTGCGCTAATTTCGAAGACTGGTTTCTGAAAATTCTACAATGTTTCATTCCATTTAAAAAAAAAAGTTGCATAATATATGCTTGTGAGTGAATAATGTAACATAAATATGACCATTTAATATAATAAGTAGTTAAAGGTAATATAAGAGCAATTATTAAAGGTAAGAGTAAAGAGATATTTCAAATGTCTTTTATTCAAAACTTAAGTTTTTTCAGATTTACATATATAAAAATGCTCCTTGCATCTTAATTTTTGAGTAAATTTCATGAAATTCCTCAGATAGATACATACTAAAATTGGGGTATCCCATTTTATATTTTGATTTTAGATACCATAAGGCAGTTTAAGAGTAATACATCTGAAATTTTAATGACAATTAAGTACAAGTGAACAAAAATCCTTCTTAAAAATTTACCTTTTAATGAAATTGAAAAGTAACACCCAAATATATGCAAGATGTTCTTATAAATAGTTATAGAAGAGAAAAATAAAATTTTGAACACATGATGCATTTTTCAAAATTTATAGATTTTTTTAAAAATTAAAAAAATTAAGTTAAAAATATTTGACCAACAATGGTCATTCAATATTTAAACAGATAAACATTTTTAGAGAAGGAAACTCTTAATGCAGGTAAATGAAACCATTGTTAATTGGCAACCTTGCAAAGAATTATTCAGCTTTTCACATAATTTATATCTACATAAACATATAACCTCTGAAGTTTTAGTTACAAGTCTTCTTGAAGAAAGTACCATTCAAAAACAGTGTTCTGAGATCTAATTTTTACTTTCAGAAAATGTAACACTGTCAGAAATATTCTCTTGGATAAACTAAGAATTTAGCTGTAGTTGCATGAACGTGCCAAGTTATTATCAATGGCTGGAAAGTTTAAAAGATATTCAAAAGCGCCACCAATGAGCCAAATATCCATGGATTGATTTTCTATGATTATTTGGAGAAGCAACACATTATCAGTAGCCTATACTATTAAGACATGATTGAGAAGAAAGTCAAGCCTGTGTTTATGAGGAAATGTTCGAGATGGCAGAAGAAAGGCATGCAAAACAATTCTCGACATTATATGGCATAATTGATGCTGGAAACTTTTTGAAAAATGGGTTAAGAGTTTCTACCTCCTCCTCACAGTCCTGACCTTAAACCTTAGGGGTTTTACATGCTTTACCTGATAAAAGAAGCTTTGCATGGCAAAAAATCCACAACAATGAAGGTGGGGGGAGAAAAGTATAAAACTGGATCCAAGATCAAGGAAAATAATTCTTCGCTAAGGGGATATGAATAATCTCAAAAGGATGGAACAAGTCCAGAGAAGTTACGTGGAAAAGTAAATAAAAAAAAAAATGCATTACTTTAATAAACCATTTTTTCTATAAAGCTATTTATTTAAATATTGAATGGACCTTGTAGCTATATTTCACTGTATATGTACACAACATTTCACAATTCTAAGTCAAAAATTAGGGTAAAAGTTGTTTAAGAGTCCAGTCCTCTTAAATGGAATCTAGTCTCATGGACTCCTATTTACATCACAAGTACTCCCCAATTTTTTTCTATCATTGATAAGGATCCCTTGTAGAACAGAACAGACCCAAATAAGACTATTCAAACAGCAAGTAAAAGTTTTTTGAAAAAATATATAAATATACTCAAGAAAGTAATTTTTCATAAAAAAAAAAAAAAAAAAAAAAAAGTCTATCTTTTACACTATTACATGACTGCTAAGTTGATTTTTAATATTTTTACACAGATTTTGTATGAAAAACTAAGTAAATAATAAGGAAAAGGGAAACTTATATTCAAAACTTTTATATCAGAATAAAAATCTATTTGTAAATTAAATTAATCTGAATTAAAATTTACACGTCATTAATTCACATTAATTCTTAAATTTGCATGATACCATGCAAATTTAAGAATTTAGCTAGTTGAATATATATTGATCTACTTAAAAAATGTTGAATTAAGATATTAACAGATATTTCTCACATTTTTTTTTAGAACTTTTTTATGGCCACACATACATATGTCCAGGAAATACTCTTCTCAGAGCAGAATTAAGAAATATATAAAATGAACTTAAACTTTGTTTTGGTATTTTTAAAGTACAACAGATGTTATAATTGCCCAATATAAAGGAAATTAATTTATATTCAGCAAAAATTTGAATCCACTATCATACATATTTCAGAAAATAAAATTGGAAAGGGGATAGAGGTTGATATTTTGTTACGAGCCTTTAATTGCAAAATGATTATTCAAAGTATAGGTTAAAACAAAAACACTAAATAATTTTAAACATTAAATTTAATTATAACAAATCACATCAAAAAAATTTTACTCACGATAGCCACACTTTTTACATGCAGGTCTGATACTGTCAACAGCCTGATTTGTAAGCCTTGCCATTAGATCTAAAAAAAAAAAATCATACTTTAAAAAATCTACATAAAACAAGTAGTTCCAAAGAATATATACTTCAGAATGATATCCATACTCCAAAAAATTTGATTTCATAAGCTAAACATGAATGGTTATTTGCGGAGATCCTCAGATTACAATATGACACAAAGCATGGAGTCTTTAATTTCTGCACATAGTTTGTAGAGCCCCAAAAATTAATTTAGAAACCTAACGTATTTATGAGAGCTTTCTTGCTTTTTTAACTTGCAGAAATGTTCAAAAGTCAACTCAGAACAATTGTTAATATTTTCTACAAGCCAAAAGGATTATTGCCTAATTAGATTTTTACCATCATGACATTTTATAAGAACTAAGTTATTTTCAATACTTTTCACAACTGTGAAAGATTGATAGTAATAGCCAAATTATAAATCAACAGTCCTTACTAACAACAAATAATGATGGCAATGAGTAAAAGCTCAAAATAAGAATTGTTGATTATCTCTAAAATCATTCCTTCTATCTGAATCTGTTCTCTTTCTTCCTTTTTTTTTTCCTTGTGTGTGTGTGTGTGTTAAATTTCTCCTAAAAGAATTAAGTTTCCCTTATCCCTTAACACACTTTAATTAAATAAAGAAATATTTTTAAAAAAATTTTTGTTAATGCAAATGTTTAAAACAAAGGGGGGGAAAAAACAGCCATACTGCTGCATCATACATTTTCTGCTTTTTATTTGTGGATTGGATCTTGTCAAGAAAATTTATATTTATAGACCTTATATTATAATTGAAATTTGAAGCACTTGCCAAATTTTTACTTGTGTAGTGTGAGTATTATTAATGAGATGTAGCAATAAATTTCACAAAAGTCCACAGAACATGGATTAATGAACAAAGAGATTATGCACAACACAAAGAGCTAAGTACTTTTCATGTCTGATTCAATTTGTTTTTTTTACCAAGATCTTTTGATACCAAGAGACAGTACTTGAAATAACCTTTTACTCTTGCATGAAAAAAACTATAGGTTAACATAGAAGGTTAATTAAGGTCTGGCTTTGAATTGGTATAAGTAGACAATATACTCAACTTCATGTTGAAATTCACTTAAATTTGAACAAGTACTTCTGGCATACATTACAGCAAGACTGATACATCCATTGTTCTCCCACAAGATTTGAAAATAGATTTCTTGCAGAGATTTAGAAATAGATTACTTGCTGATAAACCTCTCATGTCCATAGAAAACAAGTATGCAGCAGTTAAAGGGGCCAAACACTACACATCCCTCACAATTTTTTTGAAATTTTTTTTACATGTATTCAAATTGGAACCTTAGATTTTTCTCTTTTATGTTTTCAATACCTTTTTCAAATTATTTAACTTTCCATTCAAGAGTTTTTCCTGCATTCATTAAGCATTATTCCAATTTGAACTTCCTATTTTATGCATATTTTCCACATTCCCTCCTTCCATTTCCTTCTAGTTATTTTGAGCAGTGTATATTTCAGTTTGAGATGTTTTAAGTTTAAGAGTTTTCAGTGCAGAAAAATATTTAAAGAAGTATTCTGGTTTATTTAAAAAGTTTGGTACGTTACAATCAGATCTTGATTAGCAAAACTTTGGAGTTAAATTTCTCTTCTGTAAGCACGAAGATGGGAGAAAAAAAATCTACTTCAATGTTATTACATATAGCTAAGCACGACAAAATAAAAAATACTACATACACCTAAACTCTTCTTTTAAAGCAATATGTTCGAAAAAAAAAGTCAGAAATAAAATCCCAATAGGAAAAGTTAGGATTATTTCTAAACCTAATATATATATATGTAGGCAAAATAAAAGGGAGAGGAGAGGGAACAGACACTTCATGAATGAGTGAGGAAAGAGCTGATATTTATGATGCAAAAGATTCTGCACCAAACATGTACATCTGATCTAGGTATTTGAAGAAATAGGACAAAAATTATATACAAATATGGTCACCGATAGAGAGGAATCATGGGATAATACTAGGAGTGCATGAACTACATTTACCAAAGATGGTACACTCTTAGGGATGAAAAAGATCCAAGGTTCATGATTCCCATACTTACCAAAAGGCAAGTTATGGAGAACACACTTTCATATAATTGATTTTCCTCATTCACTTTGGAAGTTTGCTAAAGTTTTATTAAACTGAAACTTTTCCTCAATAAGAGAATTTTCTGAACCACCATTTCATTAATTCACCAGTGGATGTCTTTGATTGATGATTATCTTTCTTTTATATATTTTTTTTCCAAGTCTAAGTGTCAACTTCCAGTATGAGTATGAAAGAGGCAAGTGAATCAACACATTTTTTGAACAAATTTAAAAATGAAAAGAAAGCTTATGGTTATTGAATTTTCAAAATGCGAAAAGGTTCGATATTTATAAAGGAATGGTTCTACAAATGGATATAAATGGCATAAAAGTATGAAATAGAATTTTTGCATTAGGAGAGGTTCATAGTTTTTCCTGAACTATCAGAAAATGTGCGATTTTGTTTGAGTAATGAGACTGTTAAGAATGAATGAAAAACCAGTTGTGCATCATTATGTTTTGTCAAAATAGAGAGATATTTATTTTTATGTGAATAACAGCTGTGTTGGATGTTCTTCGGGTAACTAGATTTCATTTGGTGGGTGTACAAATGAGTTTGTTACAGGTGAAAGGAAGACTTGGTTGTGGAAAGAAATGTTTCGTCAAAAGAAAGTTATTTATTTTGATGTGCATAATAATTTTATGCACAATGCAATAATTTTACAAAGAAGGCATGAATGACGGATACAAATGACATTGCGGAATGAAATATTACTTATTTTGTTGAGTTAATATATTTGTTTTTATATGTGATGTTCATTTACTAACAAGATTTTGGTTAGGAAGGTGCATATGTATGAATGAGTTAGAGTGAAATGAAGATCCAGTTGTAGTTGAATGGAGACAAAAGAAAAATAATTAATGTAGTTAATGCTTACAGACACTTCATCCAGGATTTCATTAGATCAAGCTTGTCTAAAGTGTGGCCTACATGCGGCCCAAAAGCCTTTAAAAGGCGGTTCAAACGCAAATTATGAAAATATTTAAACTTACACACTTTTATTAAAAAAATAAATGTTTGCAATATTTTTCATATATAATCGATTCATTGACATTTATTTTGAAATAAAAACATCTTTGTATGCCATGAGAATTTACGTTTCGTATTATGTGTTTATTCACTCGACAGCGAATTTTGTGAAAAATTATAATATTTGTATGCAGCATATTACATTGTATTTTGATATCCTAATCCTTTTGATCAAGGGAGTTCTTCACAGAAAAAGGGGCCATCAAAAGTTCGTGAAAGTTGTATTGTACATCAGGGCAATTTATTTGGAAAAATTTTAAAAATGGAAAGTGAATTAAGCGTTGTTATAAAAAACCATTAACTTTATAAGAGCAAATTGACTTAATCATAGACAATTTGAAGAGTTTCTTAAGGTAATGGGCACTGAATGTGCAGATGTTATATATTACACAGAAGTAAGATGGCTCAGTAAGGGGAAAATGCTCAAAAGATTTCACGATTTGAGAACTGAAATAAAAATATTGGGTGGATCTTAAATTAGCGTACTTTTGGCGACTGAGAAAAATTCAAATTGGCGATAAATCGCCAATCTGGTAACCCAGCCAGAAAAGTTCCAGAAAGTCGTAAAATCGAAAGAATCGTATTTTTGTGGTAACCTTACTATAAAAGGGGATCACATTAAGGGACTTGTCCTTTTCACGCTTGACCAGTTACTGGACTTCACGCTTGATTACACGCTTTATTGATTCTATTATACTATTTGAATTCTTATTTTATTCTATTTGAATTCTTATTTATATTATATTATACTATTTGAATTCTTATTTATATCATATTATACTACTTATATTTGATTTATTCTAATTCTATACATCTATATATTATATTAGTTATATTACTATTTAATTTATTACTTAATTATTTCTTTTTAATTTATTACTTAATTATTACTAATTTAATTAATTTTCGATTTCAATTATGGATCGGAAGCAAGGTCTCACTATCTGTTTTTTCGCAGTTCTCGAAGAAAAAGGAATGAAAGATGTTTTACAGTGGTGTATGCAAGAAGGTTTGATAGCTAGTTCTCTAAAGTGCCAAGCCTGCAACAACGACATGAAACTGACCGCATGCAAGGGCGTTAAAGACGAGTATGAATGGCAGTGTAGGAAGCAAGGTGGGGACAATAGACATTATAAAATAATTCGATATAAAAACCAACGTTTTTAAAAACAACGTTTTTATATGGTGGCAAAGTTTATTAAAGAAAATTATTGAAATATTAGTTAAAACTGTTGGTTATTTTTAACTTTAAAATTTACTAAAAAAGAGATATTTGTGAGCTTATTAAAAAATTCATAATACTCATAAAATCAAAACATGCATTTGAAAATTTGTAAGTCATTCTATTAAAAAAAAAATGGGAACCAGAATTCAGAAAAAAATTATTGTGATAAGACATGGTGCCAAATATTGGAAACTTTCTTTCTTGCGAATGATTACTGTCTAAAAGTCAGCAACCCTTACTATCTAGGAGATAGTAAAGGGGAGATAGTATTTCGCCTTTGTGAGTACAATAGTTTTACGAGGCCTCATGTGGTGTGGGGAGTGCCCGGTGTTCCCAGAGGGGGAAAGAAATTTTTTCCTCAATCCTAAAAGCGCCGAGAGGAAAGAATATTTTGACTTATTAAAATTATTGAAATATTAGTTAAAACTTCTCGCAAACGTCTAAATATTGCATTGTTAGGCCAGTACGAACGATTCCCAAAATTTCAAAGCTCTAGCTTGATGGGAAGTTGGTTAAATTAACGATCGAAAATTTCATGACACACACTCACACACCAAGTGAAATTCAGAAAAACGTTGTAAAAAAGAGCGTAAGATGTGGTTCATGGTTTGATAGCAGTCATCTAAGTATAATTGAGATTTTACTGGTGACTAAGATGTGGTTTGGGAAGTCTCTAAATATGTATTGCGTGGACGAACTGAGGATCAACAAAAATACTGTTGAGGACTGGTATAGCTTTTGTCGAGAAGTTTGTTTAATAATTATGGTCAGAGAAAGCGTAAAAATTTGCGGTGGGAGAGTAATTGTGGAAATTGATGAAAGTAAATTTGGAAAGATGAAATACGGTAGAGGTAGGCCTGTGAAGGGCACGTGGGTGTTTGGAGGTGTTCAGAGAGGAACAGATTTCTGCTTTTTTAAAGTGGTAGAAAGATGGACAAAGGAGGAGTTACTGCAAGTTATTAAAGAATGGATTTTGCTGGGGTCTATCATAATATTGGACTGTTGCAAGGCTTATGATTGCTTATCCGATGAAGGATATGACCACTTGAGGGTCAACCACAGTCTTTCTTTCAAGGACCCCGATACAGGAGCACATACAAACAGCATCGAAGGCACCTGGGCAGCAGTGAAACGCAGTCTTAGGAATCACACTAACCACACAGAAAGCCAATTTGACAATTATCTTGCAGAATACATGTGGCGACACCGAAGAAAGCATTGCATGAATGATGATACATTTCGAGATTTCCTTCGCACGATCGTCACACTTTATCCACCTGGTCATACGGACAGCCCTCCATCATAAGGTTAGTGCTATTTCTGTGGGTTTTTTTTTAATTATTTTCATGTCATCCGAAAATCCTGATTTACAACGTTTTTTTTTTTTTCCAGTCATAATTTCATCATTTTTTCTTACCTTTTTCAATACTTCGTAGTTATCATATTTATAAGTTTATTTATTGAAAAAAATCGTATATTTTACATTGTCTTATATAATAGCTTATATATATTTATCTAAATTTTACTTTTTTAAGTAAAATTAAGATTCACCCTATTTATTATAATGTTTGTCACTAAAC
The DNA here is from genome assembly GCA_019974015.1 of Nephila pilipes. NCBI lineage: Eukaryota > Metazoa > Arthropoda > Arachnida > Araneae > Nephilidae > Nephila > Nephila pilipes. The sequence continues at coordinate 21,043 of BMAW01048607.1, forward strand.
GCTGATTTAATACGTTTTTTTGTCTTCGGATTTAATACGTTTTTCGGTTTTTTCTATCTTTTACAGTTAACACATTTTTTAGCAAAACGCCATCTTTTTCCCGGCTTTGTTTTTCTGCAGTTTTCAGTTCACACGTTTTTTTGTCCAACGGACACAACGCCATCTTGTTTCCGGCTTCGACTTTGAAAATTCCGCATTTGGCGCCATTTTAAAAAGTTGCCAAGAAGTACGCTAAATTAGGAATTTACCAAAATATTTATGGAAACAAAAGGGAAACCTGTGAATGAATTTGAGGACGAAGATTGGTTTTAGATTTAGCTTTTTTAGTAAACTTAACAGAACATTTGAATGATTTAAATTGGAGACTTCAAGGAAAACATCAATTTATTAATGATATGTTCCAAACAATAACAGCGTTTGAAAAAAAGTTGAAATTTTGGCACAATCAAATAAAAGTAAAAGATTAGACACATTTCAGTACTTTGGCTGCACATAAACCTGTGAGTTGCACAAAATATGCTGCATTAATTTTTGATTTAATTCAAGAGTTTGAAAGTAGATTTCAAGATTTTCAAAAAAATGAAGAGTATTTCAACATATTTTCTACCCCATTTTGCTAGAAATAAATAAATAACCTTCAAATGGAATGTATTGAACTGCAAAGTGACAATGAACTGAAAGAAAAATTTGAGAATGTTTCTATACTGAAGTTTTATAAAGATTACCTACCCCGCGATAAATATCCTAATTTTCCCAATCATGTTTTATTAATGTCTCCAACTTTGGGCAGTACCTATATTTGTGGACAATTATTTTCAAGAATGAAGTATGCAAAAAACAAAAATAGGACAAAGTTCACTGACAAATATCTTGTAAATGCCTTAAGAATTGCAACCTCGTCTATTGAACCCGATATCGATTTGCTTGTTCAAATTCATCCCTTGCATTAATTAAAATTTTTTCCATCTTTATGTTTAGTTTTTATTAATGTCGCATTAAAAGCAACACCAGGGCTATTGGCGATGGATCTTGTTATTTTGAGCCTCAGTCAAGTGACGAGGACGGCACCCCTCTCTCCTAATTTTCACATCACCCCTGGCTACACGGCAGGTCTTAAGCAGCCAAGAATCGAACCTGCGACAGAACGAAAACCGCCGGCCACAAATCCGAAAACACAACCACTAGGCTACTACAGCCACTTCCATCTTTATAAAATCCAAACTAAATGAAATGAAACTTTTACAAATTTAAAATAAATATGTACCAACACATATCTAATTCAAATTTTAAAAAAAATTAATAAAAAGAAGTTAATTTGTTTTAATAAAACTACATTGAGTTAATTTTTATTTCAATTTGTTGAAAAAATATTGTATGTGTGGCCCAGCAATTTTTTTTTCTTGCAATGTGGCCCTCAAACGGTCTTAGTTTAGACATCCATGCATTAGATATTAATGCTTAATAAGGATCTAACACATGGATCAATAAGTCCCGAGACTGTGCAGTCGTTTTTTTGCGATTTCCTCCTTCAAATGCACCAGCAAGTCAATATAATAATCACTGTTGATCGATTTACCTTTTTCGAGGTAGTCAATGAAAATCACGCCATGCATATCCCAAAAAACTGACGCCATGACTTTGCCAGCTGACTGCTGCGTTTTCGGACGGCTTTCGCCAGCTGTGCGCCACTCAGATAACTGCTGCTTCGACTCTGGAGTGTAGTGATGTATCCATGTTTCGTCCATGGTCACGTAACGACGCAAGAAATCTTTTTTGTTGCGAGTAAATAGCGATAAACAGCTTTCTGAATCATCGACTCGTCCATCCATTGAAAGCAATCGCGGCACCCACTAGGAAAAAACCTTTTTCATGCTCAATTTTTCATGAAGGATAGTAAATACACTTCCATATGATATCTGTGTCATCTCAGCAATCTCACGGAGCTTCACTTTACGATCTTTCATTATAATTTTTGTCACTTCACTCACATTTTCTGGTGTAACGGCTTCCACAGGTCTACCCGAGCGTTCCGCGTCATTTGTGTCGGTACGACCACGTTTAAACTCGGCAAACCACCGACAAATCGTTGCTTTTGATGGACGAGAGTCCGGGTAACATTTTTCAATCCATTGTTTCGCTTTCACGGTGTTTTTACCCATTAAAAAACAATGTTTTATCAGCACACGAAACTCGGTTTTTTCCATTTTTTAAACAAACTACAAAACGACTTTACTCCAACCTCGATAACTCAGCTGTTTCTGGTCCGATCGACTTAAAAATTTTGACACGTTTCAAGCAAAGGTTAGTACTCTAGAAAGACCTGGTTACTGGTTTACTACGAGCGCCATCTCTGGGTTAGTCTCGGAACTTATTGATCGATGTGTTATTGGAAAAATAGGTTAGTAAATTTTTTTAGTACTTTTCATTTTGCCAATGCAAATCTCGCCAAACAGATTTTATTGGTGACACAGTGTATTTATAAAAAAAATTTTAGCTCCAAGAATGTTTTACTTTGGAGGCAAAAATATTTTAATACCTTAAAATTTTTTAATGGGTCTTTTGTTTCCCTTCTCCACATAAATCCTGTCCGATAAATATTTAGATGATTATGAGCCATTCCTCTGTTTCTTATTTCTCAATATGGTGCAACCCCACAGTATTTCTATTTTTATATAACAGCATTCTAGTTTCTGGATAAACATATTTGGGTACTTTTCCATTTTGCTGGTGCAAATCTCACCAAGCAGCCTTTATTGGTGACAACACAAAGTATACACATATTCCGTTTGGTGTCCGTTGTATCGTTTTTGACGACTTAATGGCTTGAGCCAGTGAAATGGAAAAGGAAATGTTCCAAACTTAACACTTCCAGTTTTTCAGGCCAGTATTATTTCCATGAATCAGAATGTAGTTCATTTTTGATACTTTCCTTAGTTGCTTTTAATATAATAGCTCATGGATTGGGTTGGCACCTTCATAAGGAAACTGTTTGTTTCATGGCAAACTCTACCAAAGATCCATTGTTGTAATAGAATCCGTCCTGGATTGTTTTTGTGTAAAACCACACACACTTCAAGAAACTCAATTTCGATGACTCAAGCCTTTCTTTTACTGCAACAAGTTGAAAGATTGACACATCATTGAATACGGTCTCTGAAATATAAAATTTCATTTCAAGATTATCACAATTAGTAATTTTAGCCAAAATGCCTTTTGTTTGATAGAATCTGACAGATTCTACCTCTGTTCCAGGGAAATCCCAAATATTCATTGGTTTTTCATCCATTTCAATGTAACAAGAGATGTGACTGATAAGAAATGGCCATGATTTGTTTTGAAAATGTGACGGTAAAAAGGCTATGAATGGGGATGTTCCATTTAGCTTTGGTTATATCATATTTTATCACCTGCACCAACAAAATGGAGAAGTACCATTTTTTTTTTTTTTTTCATGTTCAAATAGCACTCAGTGGGAAATTAGGTTACTCCATAAAAACTTGTCTTTTAGGCTATTTTCAAAATTGCACCAGTGATGGGACTAAACTGTATTTTCATCTGAGGAGAATGCTTAGCAAGATTTTTAAAATGGTGCGATAAGTGGGATTCTCAAGTTGTTTCAACATGGTATGTTGTTGGAAAGACAATTTCATAGTCATAAAAACATATGTAAAAATGGATTCCATAATTTTTTTTAAAAACAGAATAGAAAAAAAATCACTAATCTTATTATGAAGGTATGCCTGTATCCATTGACAGGTAAACAGTAACAATATCCCAGAGAAACTCTTTAAAAACTTTCTATGGCATTGCCACATGTATTCCGGTACAATGATTTTCCACCTGGGCAGTACTGTTAGTGTAAGCACCAGTTTCAGAGTCCTTAAAGTCAGACTGTGGTTTACCCTTAAAAGATCATATCCCTCATTGAAGAGGCAGTTATAGGCCATCAAACAGTTAGAAATTATAACATACTCTGGCAACACCCATACCCTGATCACATTCATCAATTCTTCTTTTATCTGTCATTCAATCAGTCTGAAAAAGCAAGTATCTGAGAAAATGTATATTTCTTCTTCCAATCATGCCAGCACCCATGTGTTAATAGTCTTCTCTTTCCATATATATTTTCCAAATTTTGCTATAATTGATATTCAGGATTACTTCATTTCCACCAATAGAAATCCTTTCATTAATTACATTCTACAAACTTCATGACAAAAGTTATAAAAAGTATTCATAACCTTATGAACCACATATATTCTTATCACAAGCAAAATAAGTCGTAAAAATCTTGTTTTTGTGGTAACCCTACTATGAAAGGGATCTCGTTTCTATTCTAACGATTGATTTATTCTACTTCTATATATTCTTATTTATATTATACTATATATTTTTTAATTCTTATTTATATAATATATTTATATTTGATTTATTTTCAA
>BMAW01048608.1:0-25236 GCA_019974015.1 Nephila pilipes
TTGTACATTTTGTAAAAACTGGCTCGTGGATTATGTGGAACGCCTCTGTTTTTCCAATAGTCATCGTTCCTCGAAAGGTACCTGCAAAGAAAATGAGTGCTTTGACTTTTTCAATTAACCAGGTGTAAATTTTTAATTTTTCATAATTTATTGAAATATACTTCCAATAAGATATATGTGAATTTATTTTTATTCGTGAAAATTTTAAGTTTTATGAGCAAAATTAAAAAGACCATACAAGTGCTTTGATTTGATTTGATTGAGAAACAACAGAAAATTCAATGCGTGTACATATTTTAGTAATATTTTAAATACGAATATCGTAAAATGCCTTTAAATAAATGTGATTTTTCGGAAGAGGAAAAAAATCAGAGCTCCATTTCGCTCACTTTCACTTCCCATCTGCAACTAATTCAATTAACAGCCAACTGCTGTTCTCAATGAAAAGTCATTTTTTGAAGTACTTCGGAAACAATTTAAATGAAAATTTGTCTTCAGTCACAGCTTCAGACATCGAATGAAACCCTCATTTTTAATCTGTGAAATGAAAAGAATCTCCAAAAAGAAAAAGGAACTAGACAATAGAAGCAATGTCAATTTTGATGATATTTTGAAAACTCCATCTAAAAAGTAAGTGATTCTATTAACATTAAGCAATTACAAGTTTTGCAAACATATATTTAACACATAAAACTTTCATAACTTTTTTTTACTTCAAATATACTTATAAAAGCTATATTTTACATTTATAAACAACGTAAAGAAATAATAATACTGAACGATTATATAATTTTATATTTATAATCTAGAGTTTTTAATCACAATATAAATAAAATATCCATAATAAATGCCAGATTGTTTTCAATTATTTATATTTATCTCTATCTGCAGCAGGAAGACAAGATGCTTTATAAATGATCGTTCTAAATATTAACGACAATAGATAAAATTATAAAATTACTAATTATTGGTCGATCTTTATTAAATCCAATATAAATATTTTTAATCAGAGTTTATATATATAACGATTAAATTTTTAAAATTGATTCGCGTAACATTTTGTGAAATTTGTAGAGTAATTTTTTCCGAGGAAGAAAAGGTAATATATAATTTTGCATGTGACATTTTTAAATAACATTTATCACATTATTGAAAAAATTATTCATGATTATTTTACATTATTTTTCATTTTTGTTCTCATTTATTTTAATTTCTGCTACACTTTTATACTACGCTTTTTTCGTATAAAATTTCAGTCTTCAAGAACATCACTTTGAAAAAAGAAATATTTATTTTGACAAAAGCGAGAGAATATAATCAAAATGAAGGACTATCAAAGAAATATTAAGTACCTTCGAAATAAAAAACCTCAGATGATTTAAAATTTGTCCAATTTGAATAAATTTTGTTGTTATTGATAGTATTCCGTGTTCTTTTACAAAAGTAATATATCATATTTAAAATAAATATAATAAGTCTGATGGAATTATTAATGAAGGAAATTTTGTCACAAAAAATAGTTACAGAATAGGAGATAAGTATTTTTAACTATATATGGCTTGTAAAATTTATTTACCCCGTCCCGTTCAGAATATATACAGATATGCAAATATATGCAAAGAAAACACAAAAAATAAAATAAAACAAATCTTATTTATTAATATTTTATTAATTTAACAGTCGTATTACCAGATTTAGCATAAGATACTGATTCATTGAGCAATATAATATTAATATGGCGTTAGTTAAATGTATAAAAAAAATGCTTATATTCATCTGAAGTCTTACTTTCAGTTTAATTAATCTTTAATTCTAAAACACGTTTAAAATTTGTACCAAAAAATAATATAAATATAAATTAAAAATGCTAGATTTCTTTCAGTTATTGTAAATATTAAAGGAAACAATACACATATTACTCAAGTGGTTACAAAATTGTTTTAAAAACTCTATAAATTACACATTTCATGGGTCCGTAACTTAAAAAGGAATAAAAAGGTTTGATTAAAAATAACTATTGTTATTCATATTCAAAAAAAATTACAATATTCTTTCATTTGGTTCATTAACAAAATTTTCTTAAATTTTAAACTTATTAGAAGAATAGTGGGTACATATTGGAAAAATTATTAAAATCCCAAATAAACGGAAAAAACAAATACAAGCTAGTTAAAATAAATTCAATAATTTCTAAAACCTTGAAATGTCAAAACTTCATGAAATTTAAGATTCTAAACCTATGTTATCAAAAAACTATCTTTTTAAAAATTACAATTCTTTAAAAGTTACAAATATTTTTAAAACATCTATTTTTTTAAAAAGTCGAACAATAATCATATATATTTTAAAACTTGCCTTTTTAAGTACTTTTTGTATATAAAACAATAAAAATTTAAAAAAATATTCTGTGTAATAAATCTTTCAGAATAATCACTTTAAATTTTCTTTGAAATTCTTAATAATTAATCATAAATTATTACAAATTCACAAAAACGTTTTCTAGTCTAATATCCAATGCATAAACACCGGTAATGAAATTAAACATTTTAACATTACCACAGAACAGTTTAAATTACAACTGCAAAATTATCCTCGTAATGTCCTTTAGAATTTCGAAATCAACTTAATTTCTTTACAAATAAAATTGAAAACATAATTACTTACCATTTTATGAAAGAGAAAACAACAGCAAGTGCTGTGAAAATCCAGGCGATAGTGATAGTTTCGAACATTCTTAAATCCCGACGAAACGCTGGTTTTGTTAGTTCCAAAATGACAAGTCTGGCAGACGATCTATCTCATAAACTGCTACTACAGCGTCAATTGCACTTCCTTCTCTCTCTCTTAACTTTTTTTTAAAAAGCAAAAGCAGAAAGGAAAAAAATTATCAACGCAAGGGTTGTCACGTGGTTGGAAATGTCACGTGGGTTGGAAAAAATATTGTTCATACTTGTATACACAGCTGATGGCTAGTTTGAATACTTCTAAATAAATTTCATCCCAAACCTTGTTTTTATATCAGACGAATCATTTCAAAAATGTAAGTAAGAATCGTGCAACGTATTTATTGTTACTTTTTTACGTCCGTATGATAAAAATTAATTTTGCTTTTCCGTTGTTTGTCCTTGAGTTTCGCAAATGACATCCTGGTTTTCATTCAAAAAAAAGCAACGTTAACTGTCATATTACTATCATTCAATTAAAAATGGTTGATAAATATATTAAGACAAATTCCCGAACTATCAAGAAAAAAATATTCGTTTTCAGTTAATTATTCTAAAGACTTATTTCCTTTATCGTTTGCTGTTATTCGACGCCTTCGAGTTAAACTGTCTGTTATCCCTCTGAAATAATAATAAAAAAGATATGTACATGCTTTGTTTACTGATAAAAGATTATCTCGGTTCAAACGTAAAATGTGTCTGAAACATTATCAAATGATAAGTTCTTATCGATACAAATTCATGTTATTTAGAAGACTTTTCTAAAAATTATATCAGAGCAATGGTAACTATTTAATCTTGGATTCCTGTTCGCAATTTTATAAGAAAAACACGCTTAATAAATTGAATTTTGGATTAATAGATCTATTTAAATCTAAAAATTAAATGCATGTTTTGAGCGTTATTTCTGAACGTGATAATAAACGTACTTTTTAAGAATCTATTTCGAGGTAATTTGCAGTTCTTATATCTTTTTCTGAAAAAATAAATTTTAACTTTTTGTATTTTTAAAAGTCCGTTTATTTCGGAACAAACATCCACCTGATAAAATCTTCTTTAAAAATAAGTTCTTTGTTGATGTTTAGTTTTAATTAAATTTGAATGCTTTTATATTTATTTTGAATCAGTATCGTTTTGTATAGTAATTTTATGAATAACTTTTAATGAAAAAAAAATTCTTTTTCCATTTTAGTTTTTTTGGTGATTTGCCTTTCACTTCTGATAATACAAAAAAAGATGATTTTAATTAAAGAAAAATTCTATTGTTTATTAAATATTCAAAATCTAATAGACCTTTAACGCTGCCACTTTGTTTCATCATTTTTTTACGGATTAAATCTGTTTCGTTTAACTTTTTTTCCCCTAAGCAGTATTTTAAAAGGAAATTTTCATTTAATGAAGTTAAAAGAGCTGCATATTTTTACTTATGCATTTTTCCCACTTTTACTTCATTTTGCTTAACTTTAAATAAAACAAAATGTTAATTGATCAGTTAATAGCTTTTGAAAACTTGATTGTCTTAATGTATGATTTTGTTTTCACTTTTATCCGCTCAAAGGTAGAATTTATATTAACAAGACCACATATACTCTTATTATTCACTCACATTTATACTTATTCTAAGGCCTTAATGCTTAATAAGATAGAAGTTTTTGCATTTAAAACAGCTTAAAGGAATTTACGGCGCTTTTTAATTCTATTATCAGCAATTTTCATCCTTAGTACAGTACTGTAATGTTATTTACACGCCATATTGTTACAAACACTTTTGTTTTAAAATTATATATGTCATTTTTATTTAAAAGAATCCAAACCTTTGTAATTTTAATTAAATATCTCTCTAAAAAAACTTCAGAAACTAAAGTAGTGATGACAGTAATTAAAAATTTCAAATTTTTTTTATTTATAACGTACTAAAAATACATATTATTTCTGTTTAAAATAGAATTTCTTGTCTTTTTATGTAAAATAATTTGCATCTGTAATATTAAAAGAACAATTATATCGAAAATGATGTTATGGTTTTATTTAATTCCAATTTCATAGAATCGAATGAATTTAAATTCGCATTTAAGAAAAACCGTTAATTTTTCTTTTACGGAAACAAAAGGTTTTCCTTAGTATGAGATTCTATGACCCAACTGGTATTCAAAAGAGAGAGGAAGAATTTTTATCGAATTCGTACTTTTTACCGGAACATATAGCTTTTTGCACCCTCTGAACTTTCTATGGATAAAGAGAGTTTGCTTTTTGAGGCCTCTTTTTCAAGGACATAAGTCAAAACCTTTTACACTCGTCATCTAGTTTAATTAATTGTGAGTCAGCGTGCGCTCATAGCGTAGACATTTGTATTGTCATTGAATCAGAAAACACTCACAAATCTCGTTATTGCATAAAGGTTTGTAAGTTAGGTCACGAACAGTAAGTTCCTACTCAGTATTTATTAAGTTTACAGCGTCACTTGTCGTTATTCCAAAAATTGAAATTTAGTTTCAGCTAGCATTAGGAAAAATTTTCAGTCTATCTTTATTTCAAAATTTCTGATTTATTGTTCATAATTGAACTCACAAATACTAAGCTACTGAACATAAAAACTAAGAACATATTTAAATTTAGCAGCGGGCTGAGTACATGACCTTTACCTAACTACGGTGTCCTGAATGCAAAGGGGACCTGTGTACAACGACAACAATAGTCCCAAGATTTCGTATGTCGCATATATGGTACAGAGAGCAAAATCCCTTCAGGTTAGATATCTAACACATGGTATAGTTATGAATATTTTCTTATATTTGTCTTTAAATATTAGTTTGCATAAGATTTCGCACCCGATTGCATGTAAAAATTTATTAAATTTTCTCGAAACTATTTTTCTGTCGATTACAGAAATTTAAAATTCAATGAACTTTTTCCCTGATAACATCACATGTCAAACATTTTTTTTTCGAGTATGTAGAGATAAATGATAGTAAAGGAGTAAAAAATAAATTTGTTATTTATTCTGCAAATGACTTTTTTAAAGCTATATATTGATAGTTACAGGTTGGCGCAATCCAATAGTTGCTTCAGAGCTTGGCGTAATTATTCTGCAGCGATGCCTCGTTTCCCTCCACCCACCCACAACCTTATCTTGAACAACCTTGATACTGTAAAGGTCCTGTACTTTTAACTTGAATTTCTGCCTTGGGAACAAAACATTTACAAGTGCCATGTTCGTAGAATGTGGGTGGTTGTGCAGCGTAAATGCGATTTTCTTAAACGCGAGCGACGAATATAACAGCAGTATCGTAGAATGTCGCATTGCCGTGCAACTAGAATAAATTTGCTTTCATATTCGGTCTCGCACATGCAATGAATTTCGATAACTTATCCATTATACCAATTTAGAACACTGCGTTCATTACTTGTTCCTCAAGAGCAAAGTCCAAGTGAATCACTCCTTTGAAGTAAAAAGAGGCTATCAATGTTGTTTTCATTTAAAATTTTTAAAATAGACGTTTCTAATCTTTTGGAAATTTTGAACTTTTTTCGTGAGCCCGTCATCCTTAGTGCATCTTCTCATCTATCTCGAAATGCCTAAAACCGTAAAAACACATTCTATTGAATAAACAAACATTATTATAAGCTTTCTGTATCCCATTTATATATATCTCCCGCAGATTTGCTTCATTTAAAGTAAAACGTTATCGCACACGTGTACCAAGCCTCTCTCTTTGGCGTCATGGTTAACTGGTTACGTTGAATGTAAAATATGTGATACTTAGATAACTATTTGTACTATTTTTATTTCGGTTAATTTAAAATACTAAAGTTGATATTTACAAAATAAATCGCTTGTCGGATTTTCACTTTCTACTCATTTTGGGGTCCACGTCGCATGCTAAATAAGTATTGCAATGTACTTGGACACGCCGTTCTAGTTTAGTCTCAAAGTAATAATGTTAGAATGGCGTGGATAAGAATAAAGGGGGTGCAGCTCATTTATCCGCAACGTCGTAGTTCATAATTAAGAGGCAGAAAGGAACGAAGTTTGTCTTCTACTGTTACATGCTCTAAGATTTCGAACCAACATAAGCTATCTTCTTGCTCATATTTCCATCAATGATCTCATAGATCTGGTCTTAACTCCAATTAAGCATTAAGTGAATTAGAATTAACAACATTATGTTATGCTTGTTTTCTAAAAATTTCCTAAAAGGACTATTGTTTTATACAACCATTACATACAGTGAGGCTCGAAAGAAAATTTTTTCCCCAACGATCTGATTCCACTTAAGATTTGTCTTGTAAAAGAGCTGATGCGTATGTAAAAAATGTGCAGGTACTCAAATTTATCACGTGGCATGGATAGTGTGTTGCTAGCTTAAGTATCCCACAAGTTTCAAATGTCTACCATAATGTAGAACGAGTTTCAAAATTACGAGGTATGTTAACTGTGATTAGAGTGGACACCTTTGAGTCGAGCAGAAATAGACATTCGGAAGCATTCAACACAACAAAGAAAAACAAACCGGGACAGAAAATTTGTAGGAACTGAATTAAGTACTACTGTTTCTAATATATGTGTAATAATAAGTGCATGTCATAGCTATTTTGGAAAATAAATATGTTTATTAACACAGTATATAAGCACAGTTCATACGAGTTTTGCGTTTAATGAATATGCGACAAAATTCAAAATGACCAACAAAAACAAATATCACAAAAATATACCAATGCATTGTAAGTAAAAAATTAAAAAAATATACGAAGAAATGAAGCTGCCTTTTGAAGGTGGTGCCAATCATGCCTCTTCAATTTCATTTCACATCGGTCCTCTTCTCAAACTTAAGTGGCATTTCGGTTACCGTAAGAAAGACCATTGCGTTCTTGTTTTCCAAGGGCACCTACGGAAAAAAGCATAAAAATGCTTGAAATTATAAAATTTTGAAACAGAATGGCTTATAGAAGTTGGGAAATCAATAGCGAAAGTATTCGATTTCTCGTACACCAGCTTGGATTCAATTTCTTAAAGGATTTTTTAAAATCTCGTTGTACCTCTTCCTCTCAAACATTGCATTGATACGGCCGTGGAACCCTAGTAGATATGGTCGTGCACTAATAGCCTGGTTTTCGTCTATTCGAGGGTTCGAACACAAATGCTATTCAAGACCCGGTGTGTAGAGGCGCTAATGCACGTGAAATGTATTGAGCTTCAGAGTCCTCTCATTGACAAAATGGGGAATTTAATAGAGAGAGGTGTCAGCTCATATATCGTTATAGTCACTAAAAGAGGTTCAAAATTGCGCGGTCCATCGCTTATAGCTCTCGGTAATTTTTCAAAGGTAAATACTCTGAAAGCAGTTGAACCTAGTAATTTGAGAGTTCCCCTTATTCATCTTACTCTAAAATGTCAATTTCTTAAAAATCAAATTTGGAAGTAGCATAATTCAAACTTTTTCACCTGATTAATATTATCCTATTCGACTCAAATATTTCTCTAAGAGATATTCGACCTGAAAAACAAATTATTTTTCTTAACGAATTATAGGGCCCTCCGAGTGGAAGATTTACACTGCGGGATCGAGATTATGGCCCGAAAATAGGTTCTCCATGTGTGTCTTTCCCCGAGGTCTACATGTTCATACTGAAATCTTATAATTCATTTTCCCAGGTCGAGACTTTTGCAATTGGATTTGCCGTTTTTTGGGCCGTATCTCATAAATTCTAATTTACTATTTATTTCAAAAGTATATCATCCATATTGCTACTGCAGATTACCAGAAAATAAATTAGCTTTAATTAATACCAGTAAAGAAAAGTTAGCAGCTCATTCTGATTTTTACATCTTATACTGGGTTCGGTCTCACGACAAAGATTATTACAATGAAAATGCTGATTCATTTGCGAAATTCGCTGTCTCCGATGGTGAGGGATTGAATGCAATTGATCTTCGTTCTCATACAGATATGATTTTAAAAAAATAATCTTTTTGTCCTGAATGGGAGTTCCGTTGGGCAACTTATAATAGCAGCATTCGAGTTCGGTCCTACATACCAATACCAAATTTGAACTTTTATTCCAATTCAGGTTTTATTTCTTGTTTTTTAATTGATCATGGTCCCTTCCTTTGTTATTCAAATCGTTTTAATTTGAAAAATGCAAATTTATGCTCCCATGACTCTGTTGGAGATGCTGACTAGTACGTTTTCTCTCAACCTTTTACCAAAAGATTTCATTTAAATTGTGCTGTTGTTGAAGCAAACCTATTTGGCTGAAGTCCGTGTGTGAAAACCTTAGTTTGCGTTTAAGGCATGAACCCTGTATTCTTACGGCTCGAAAATTATTCAACAAATTTCATGATTGTTTCTATTTTTGATTTCATTTCTAAATATTTCAATTTTTCACATTGTGTACATGCCTTGTACAAACGCTGTGGCTGGCAGTCGTCGGACAGACTGAGTGTGGACGTGAATCATAGTATGAACATATGTTGTGAGCAGGAAGTCGAGAATATATGGAACGAAAACTGATATGCATTCCCAAAAAACATAGCAAATAATGAAAAGTATTAGAACTATGACGTTACCTTCTGTAAGCACATTGTTCGATTTCGTATTTTGCATCTTACCCTTTATTATAGTAAAAGAAATTCTTTTTGCCAATAAATACTGAGCGGGCAGATGATTTTGTCTCCTCAGGAAACAGTTTGTAGCTCTTACCCTTTCGGTAAGTTCGGTCTCCTTAGGGCATTGTGTGAATAGTCCTCGTGTTGCTAAAGTATGACGTAAATAAAACCAATCAATCGATAAACAATCTCAATCACTTACACTAATATTCCTAAGTAGCTTGAATACTCGTTCGCCAAGGGGTGATTTTTAAAATAAACCTCAGAAACGCAGTTAGCAACCATAAAAAGATTTTCTAAGCAATCAACATGCAATATTGTCATAGCAATCAAATAATACAAATAAATGTAAGCCAATTTAGCTTGAGAGTCATAACGCCACCACTGAGAATAAAGCACTTTGCAGTTCATAAAATTCTGTCATAAATATGTAATTAATGGAAAATGGATTAATATACACATAAAAAGTCCTTAAAGTGGAAAAAGGCTATGCTATAATATTAAAATTAATTAAAATAAATTGTTTAGCTAAGGAATTTATTTTGAAAGAGTACTTTTTTTGGGTGATTCATTCGAAAAAGAATTGTGATTGAGTTACAGAGAAAAAAATAAATAAATGAATTCTCGTATGATGATCTCCCAAAGCACTTCATGAAAATTAAATTAATGTAAGTGATTATAGTACAATAACGTGATGTAACTTAATATTCCTCACAACTATGTGCAGCGAATGGTAATCTTCCTGAAAGGAGAAAGAAAGACAAAAAAAAAGAAAAAGAAGTGGAGACTGTTCATTGAACAGGTAGTTACAAATTTGCGCAAAATCCACTCACTGGTATGCTCCTTTTTTTTTTTTTTTTTTTTTTTTTTTTTAATGAAAGAAGGCCAAATATTCATTTCGTATACTGGATGAAAACCACGTATTTTTTTGAAACGATTTGAAAATAAAAATTCGAAAATTGACATTCCTCAATGTTATTTTTGAAAATACACTGAAAATTGGCTACTTAGTTTACTCATTTGCTAGAATTTATTTTTCCTTACAGATTTGGATCTATCCGGTGATACAATAATGGTCATCCCGCGACGCATCATTCGAAAGCTAGAAAGCAAATGATACCAAAAAAAGACGCTTGAAAAAATAATTTAAGAACCCTAAACAAATTTCTTAACAATCTCCTCGAGTTACTCTCCATCATCATTGTTATTTGTAATATGGATTAAATCGAACTTATATTCGTTGAGAATTAATTTCCTCAAGATAAGGCTTATTTGTGTAACACTTCGTAATTTGAAAGCTTGTAATGCAGTTTTTTTGTAAATAGAGCATGTTTAAATCTTTATCTAGTTTTGTTTTTGAATCAAACTCAGTGAAACATCAAAAAACAGAGATCTCTCTTGACACCCTCGAGAAACTTACGAAGGTCAGTTGACCTAGGGCAGGGATGGCGAACCAATGGCACGCGACACAATATTTTGGGCACGCCACCGATCACAGAGTTTACTATAAAGTATTTTACGGAAGAACGAGAGTGATCCTACGCTACGGAGTATTTCGCTATTTTAATCTTATCTAAGAAACAAATCCAAAACTTCGAACTGACGAGATGAATGTCTTTTTCACATTTTAATAAATCATACACACGCAATGTGAAATAATCATAATACTTATCAGAATTTACATTCTCTTGCAAAACGTTCGTTACAAGCATTTTTCTTTTACAAAACTTTCGACTACACTCCCAACAGAAACAAACAAAAAAAATGTTTTTTTCCCCTCCCCGTCTGGCGCCGGAACCCTGGCGCCCTCATATATCAAGTTTCATAACACGGAGTGTTAGAGCGCAGGTCGGCGGGTAGGAAGAGCATTCGTTTGTTACTGTAGTTACATGGTGGACTATAATTGTGAATGACGGATAGTTTATTTACGCTTAGCATAATAGTCAATTTCGTTGACATAACTGTATTTTAAAGTTTCTTCGTTTTTTATTTACGATTTTAATTGTTATTTAATATGACTAGTTGAGCAAAAAAACAAAAAGTGCAAGATAATAAGTGTATCAGAGAATTTCAAATTCGGTGGACCGAGAAATATGGTATGATTAGTAAAGGCGACAAAGCGGTGTGTGCTTTATGTTCTGGAACAGTGGTATGTAGAACATCGTCTGTAAAACGGCATTTTGAAACAAATCACAAATTCGTTAGTCAAAAAAGTGAACCAGAGGAAAAGGAATTAATTGCAAGGGCTATGAAAGACAGAAATAAACAGTCGACGTCTATGACTAAATATGTTGGCAAAAATTGTCATACGAGCGCGGCAAGTTACTCGGCTGCGAATGTCATTGCTCGGTATAGTAAACCTTTTCAAGAGGGAGAGTTTTTGAAGGAAGTCTGGTTAGCATGCGCGCCCTCACTTTTTGATGATTTCAATAATAAAGATAAGATAATTCAGCGCATCAAAGATACTCCTCGATCTAGAAACACAATAAAAGAAAGAATATTAAAATTGGCCGGAAATGTAGCAGTTCAACAAAAAATTGACATTAACTCCGCTCCTTTTATATCGCTATGCCTTGACGAAAGCATTGACGCATATCATGATGAAAGCACGTCACTAAATCTGCATGTTTAGCTGTTTTTCCTCGAAATTCCGTGGGAAACATCGTTAAGGAAGAATGAATTGGGATAACATCATTGCTAACAACTACGAAGGGTACAGATATTTGCACAGCTGTTAAAAATTCGCTTGCTGAGAAAGAAATTGATTTGAAAAAAATTGTTTCAGTAACAACTGATGATGCTCCAAGAATGGTGGGCAAAAAAAATGGTTTCATAAGTTTATTTCAAACAGATGTAGGACATTCGATTCTTGAATTCCCCTGCATCATTCACCAACAAGCCTTGCGTGCTAAGAGAGGTTTAACATCTCTTGATAAAGTAATGACAGTAGTCACAAAAATAGTCAGTCTCATTTCGTTGCAGGCTTTAAATAAGCGAAAATTTGATACTTTGTTAAATGAAGTCACCTCGGTGTATAATGGCTTACTGATGTATAATAATGTTCACTGGTTGAGCCGCGGGAACGTACTTGAAAGATTTGTTGATTGCTTGGAAGAAATCAGACTCTTTCTGCAAAATGAGGGGAAATTGAACAATACCCCTAGTTGTTGGATGTTATGTGGCTTTCAAAATTGATGTTTTTTACAGACATATGCCAACATTTTAGTGAATTGAACGTGAGGCTTCAAGGCACAAATAAAACAATTATCGTCATGATAGATCTCATTCGCGCTTTTGACTCTAAACTGCATGTTTTCTGGAATGATATTAATACAAGAAACTACAAGTATTTTCCAAACTTGAAAAAAAAATATCAAAGATTTAGATATACACGTGGAACCAGGCGAAGGAACAGTCACCGAAGAATTTATTTCTGTTAATAAGTCTTCAATCAATGAATTTTCAGCGAGATTTTCTCAGTTCAAAGAGTTATCGAAAACACTCAAGTTTATTATGTACCCTGATGTGATTTCATTTGATAAACTGAACTTGTCCCAATTCGATTGGTTGGAAATTGAAGAATTTGAAATGCAGCTGATTGATTTCCAGTCTAGCTCAATATGGATTTAAAAGTTTATTGAAACAAGGAAAGAGTTGGAATTAATTGAGACCGAAAGATTGACAAACAATATAAGTAAAAATGCCAATAACAAAATTTTGGAAACATGGAATTCTTTACGATTATTCATTTTCATCATTTAACTGTTTGAAGAAGCTGGCTCGTGCTCCCTTAGTGCTCGTGCTGACTCCCTTAGAAACCGTTTGACAGATGATTCCAGTTCAGCATGTGTTCTGCTAAAAGTAACATCTTACAACCCTAATATAAGTTATTTGGCATCTAATTTGCAGCAACAGAAGTCACACTAATGTTACTGTAATTTGAATTACGCGTATAACTGAGACATTAAAAAATGTATTTTTTGTAGTAAATAAAGAGTTTTGAGTTGATGGTATTTAGCATTATTATTTTCCTAATAATCACGAAGTCAAAATTATTTGATGGCACGTCTATTAAACATTATTAAGAAAAAATGGCACGTTGATACATAAAGGTTCACCACCCCTGACCTAGGATATTTGGGATGGGGGAAGTCAAACTGGATATTTGCTGGCTTAAAACATTTAACACTTGGGCTAGAAAGGAATGTCCAGCAAGGAATATTATTAGTTACTTTTATTCCTGTTGTAGATAGATGCGACTTGGGGAGAGGAGTGCCTCACTAATTCCTAGGGAGAAAAATCTTTTTGCTGTTGAAAGACTTTTTAAGCGTTACTTAGAGAAAGTTATATTTCTAGACCTTACCACGATTGATATACAATCCCTGGTGTTTTATTTTCATCCAAAACTTTCCTCCTTGACATCATCGGCAGTGTCTATTTGAGATGACGGGTCTATTTAACGTATCAGCCGTTCCTTTTTTATATAATTAGTCATGGTTTATGACAGGAGTATCTTAGTTAATATTTTGAGACTTTTTGGGGAGTATATTTAAACAGGAAAACTACGCTAGTCTATACTAACATCCTGTGCTGAAATTCTGTATCACCACTATCCGCAGATCTACCTTAAGGTATCTGACTACGTTCAAAGCAACTTTTTTTAAAAAATATAATTGAATAAATTTTCATCACATATTTATAAAAATTATGACTCAAAATAATGAAAAAAGGCCATAAATACTACATTTATTAAGCAAAATTTAATATATTAAGGAATTTAAGCAGAAATTTATTGAAATTTGACCCAAACTCCAAACGCTCCATAGAAAATTCTACTTCATTAATTTAAATGTAATTTTTTGATACACATCTATGACATAGGGTAACACAAGGAACTAAAATCTAAGAAATTTAATTAAATCTGGAAAAGTTATAGTTTATCGTGATAATTTCAGAAAATTTTAAAAAAATTTACCAATATCATCAAACAAAAACACCTTTAAATTAAAAAGTATCAGTTCTAAAACCAAATCCTTAGTATACAGGTTTAACAATATTAAGAATAATAAACAGTTCAAATTTTACATAGATATCTCTATTACAATTTGTACAATCATGTTTAGAATAAGCAACATTTTTAAAAAATCGTGTTTTCCAGGAAACGCAATTTAAGTTTACTTTTGTATATTACTAAAAAATTAAAAAAGCACAAACATTTAAAATCCACCACATTTATACGTCACACCCTCTTCCTTCTCATCTGCAACACTTTTTTTCTTTCTTGATGCCCGATTTTTTTTTCTGGCCTGTTTAGTTTCAGGCAAAGAATGACGTTTCGAATTATTGATGCGATTGTCATCTATACTATGGTATTGTTTCAGTGTATAATGGCCTGGAATTATTTCTAATTAATATAAAACTTTTATTAATCCATAAAATCCATCATTAAATTGGATAACGGCTATGTATGATCCTAGATGTAAAGTTTGTGTTTCAACGAAAACATTTTTCGGTATTACCGACCATAAAACATTATTAAAACTTTCATTGGCATTTTGAGTAAGGCCATGAAGATATTTAATAAGCAATTTTTGGTCGCATAACTTCATGTATACAGGCTTAATAATATTTGGATGTAGACCCATACTGGTACCGTTGTAAGGTTTTCCCGAAGCAATGGCTCGTTGATATTTACACCAACTGTCCACACCTTTAAAACATTGCCCATGCATTGGTTTCCCCTTACTTGAACATCAGTGGACAAATGCAGCAATTGTGGCACTTTGCATTTTGGATAAACTACCTGCATTGGACCTAATAGCTATTCCATAATAGTTTTGTAGTTTGTTGATAAAATTATCTGTTCGTTTTCCCTTACTTGCAAGTCCTTTTCTATTAGCTTTTAATTTGAGAAGGTGCGCTTCAACTCTTTTTTGAATATTCCCGATGCACTCGAGCTTTCTCGCAGATTCCTTGCCGTAAATATCTCGAACTGCATTAAATTCCTTCGAGTCTCCATCACCGTAGTAATCGGTGTATCGAAGAGAATGTAAACTTTCGGAACGTTAAAAAACACGATGAACTCCAACAACTTCCATGTTACTCGATGATCCACTGTGATTTGCACAAGAATGATCGGTTTATGTTGAGGCAAGACCGAGATATTTTTGTACTTATTACAAATTCTGCAGAACTGTGACATGATTTCAACATCAAGAATTTTTCCAGTTAAAACTGGAATTGCACTCACAACACCATTAAATCATGAGTAACTTCGACTTTGCCATGTTCCATCGAGAAACACTCCACATTCCATGAATTTGTTAGTTGATTTTTGTGTTATAATAACAGCTTCTGCTGCCACATTCATTGAACATTTAGCGACAGATGCAGCAGCATGAAGAATTTTTTTTTCTTGTTGTCTAAATGACATGCTAGACATAAAGGGCATATTCAAAGTTGCAGCAATTTTTTTTCCCAGATGTATACCCTTTTCCAACAAGTCGAAGCGCATACACAAATCTGGTATTTACTTCATTGTTTAATTTGTTCTTTTTAGGTGTGCAAAATCCAAAAGAAAAGGGACAATTTTCACAATATAAAGTCAGATTTGAAGAGAGACCAAATTTGGAATCTTCAACCAATTTCAATTTATTTTGGAGACATGATGGGCACAATAAAACAGTAAAAGCACTGATTAATATGTCTAAAGCTATTATACGATAGTCAGACAATGTTTTTTCCTTCATTTGGTTATCATCAATCAAACGTTGATCAAGTTTTTTAGCACTTGCAGTAAAGGTAACATTTACATCAGAGTCAACTTTCTTATTTACAGTGTATCGATTACCGTGGAACTTACGCTTCTTATTACGATTACAACTTGATCCTCCCATTTTAAAATTCAAAAAGAATACTTTCTTTAATAGCATTTCGGAAATAAAACAATAATTAAACAATGGGAAAAGATTAGCAGTGTAATTCAAATAGCATATATAAGCGATTTCGATTTCTAAATGCGAGATGTAAACAATATGAGATGTTTGCTTATTGCCATTCTCTTTCGCAGAAATTCATGAAAAATAATCTATAATTTTGTGGCTTGCTTATAGAACATTTTATTAAAAATATAACTGTAAAAATTTCATACTATTTTGCAAAAATTACTGTGAAATTATGAAAAATCATCAACTTCCGGTCATTTAAATGGTCTTAAAGTAGAACTTCTGGTTCGGTTGACAGCTATGATGTATTTTTCAAATCGCTATAATTTCATTTCTACCTATCCTAGACTCAAAACAAAAACAGTTTTAGAAAGCTAATGAGTTGGGGTTTAAAATGGCAAAATAAAAAAAAATGTAAATTTTGGCCGAAAATCATGTTTTAAACGTAGTCAGTCACCTTAACTACGCCTTTGATAAATGGCCAAGAAAGGAATACTTTCCAGGAACATTATATAGGGCATTTTATTACCTGTCGTTCTCAAATGCGGCGTGTGGAAGATGACCACCGCAAACTCAAACAAAAAGAACAAAATTCCTCCAATAGATCATGTGTAAAAAAAAGGAAATTCGTTTTTGTTTTGTTTTCAATATAATATCACTAAAGAGAGAGAGTGGTTAATTAAATCTAGTAGAAATAATATCCACGATTTTAAAAATCAAAAATAGTTTAAATCTTAAAATTTAGAACACTCATTTTGTGAATCAAATTTTGTAGCATTAAGCATTAACTCATATCAAAGACAGTGTCAACGGTGAGCATTTTATTGGTTTCTTTGTTCTATTTAACGTAACAGTACACCTTCGAGAAATTTCTTTGAATTAACTAACATTTTTCCTAAAAAGGCATTTTATGACCTTATCGCACTAGAAAACCAGACTGGAAAATTATTGTTAGTTCAAGTTTTTATTGTCCAACGGATATTTTATATAAATATAAGAAGAAGAAAAGCTAATACCGCAAAACATGGCAACTCAAAAGAAAATAAATACTTTGCTATTTTGTAAATTGAGTAATACAGAATATAACCTTATTTACTGATCAGATTATTATTTTGATAATATCATTCTTACGTAGAAAGCTATGGTAGTATTATCAGAAATTTTCTTTAAAATGTCAGTGTAAATTTTTCTTTATAGCAACGTAAAAATCCTTCAACTATATATAAAATCTCCAGAATGGTATATTCTCTACATAGGTATTTGTAAGACATATATATATAAAAGTTTCAGGATCATTGATTCATAACAATTTGAGATATTGTGTTTTACAACAATGAAAAATGTCACTTTTAGAGCCTTTCCGGTCAGAGAAATTCGTCTTCAAGTAGCATGAAAACAACTGTTACTCAACTTCTAATTAAGATAAAAATAAAATTCAAAAACATTTTCAAAGACAAAAGATTGGATTTCAATACAAAATAAAAAATGGATATCTTGATCAAAAATTTTATTTTGATAAGATGTACTGTCACCTCAATAAATTCTTAACATATTATCAAAATTGCATAAGGAAAAAAACATAAAAAGGAAACCCTCAAGAAGAAACATTGTTATACTTAAAAATTATTAAAAAATAAATTAGTACAAATTAATGCAAAAACTATTACAGCTTCTAACGGAAATTTGGAAAATAGTGAAATATTAACAAAACTTCGTTTTTACCCAAGTTTTTAAATTGTTCACTCAAGAGAGAAACTGGGCCGTAATGAAACTGTTCACCCTTTTGACACATCAAAAAACCGTATTGAACAAGCAAACTTTCGAATGCGAAATTTACGAGAAATCCCAATTTCGACGAAATTAGACTGTTGACGGAAAGAATTAAGAAGTTTATAAAATTAATTTAGAACAATGGCTCACTGCCATAAAATTTAATATTGCCACAACATTTTAAGGAATAAAATTTAATTCTTCTACTACAAGGTTAACAGATATAAAAATATTCGTAATTATTTTTCAGTTCTAACCAATATCCAGAAAAATTTCATCTGGTGTTTATGATTAAAAATCTTTCAATTCTTATTTTTATAAAGTTTTTTTCTTAAAAAAGAGGATTAAGTTTATCAGGGATGGAATTTCAATAAACTGTGCTTGCAATGAAAATTTATGTAACTCAATATTAATACAACAACAATTCCTTAACAACATAGGTATTATAAATATCAAACAATAATCTTACTTTCGTGGTGGGGAGGGGCTTGATCCTAAAGTGTCGCAAGACGTTAGTAATACACATCTTGATCTCGAGGAGTGCGAAGCGCATGCCCAGACAGTTTCTTGGTCCCGCACCAAAAGGGAGATAAGCATACTGGGGATGCTTTGGCTCAAAGGAATCCATAAATCTAACGAAAAGAGTGATACGTCATTCATCGTTAACAGATTACTAATTAGAATTATATATGCTAGAAAATTCTTTATCTTTTTCATTACTACGCAATATTTTTCTTTTATGAAAAATTGAATAAATATTGTTAATAATTAATTCGTGTAGAAACAAAAAATAAAAATCCGAATAATATTTACATCAATTTTATTGCTATATAATATCATTATATTTATCTCTATTTTCTAACAAGTGAGAAATTTCGCTAAAGGAGCACTAAGCTATTTGTAAGCCCACTCATGGAATTTTCCTTCACTTTGCCCTTGTGAAAATAAAGTTCGTGAAATAACAAAATTCTTTATCAATGTTAAGCGAACTATCATTTACTGAAAACTAATAATTCCACTAGTTATTCTCAAACCCAAATATCCACCGGATCTAAATTTCATGATGCCACATCTACACAGAAATATTCTGATTTCAATATATATGAAGCAAAGAATTTTAAACATAAGAAGTTACAATATCAAATTCTCAGTGGCATACGTTTCTCCATTAAGAGCAGTCATATTTCGTCCCCAATGTGTCAATGTGGGCCAGAGAGTTTGCCCACATATAGATCACCTTCGACGAGAATAGCTCTTCCTCCACCTCTTCAATAAATGAATTTGTTTCATTGAAAAAAAAAAAATGTAGAATACTATACTAAGGTTTCAGACTACGGAATCAGTAACTTTACTCTTAAGTGATTTTTGAAGATTTGTAGACGAAGATGACAGATTGCAATCTAACAGTAGTATAGAGTAGGTACTACTGCACATTGCACAGTGGCAATCTATTAACACGAACCGTTAGAAAAGGCCTAACCTCGTGAAATAGTTGGAGTCAACTCCTCGTGGAGGTCGATCGGTAAGCAATATCTAAAAAAGGGATTAAAAATCTACCTTTTTGATGATTAATGGTTTTACTGAGGTAAGCTGCTGATGCCATTGTGTATTGTCATCTGTTAAATGGCACTAAAGCAAATTTTCTACTGATTTAGAGGATTTTTTTCCCCTAGTTTGATTGCCACCGCAGGGAGTCGTCACCGTCGATGAGACATGGATTCGTCATTATACACCGGTAGTAAAACAACAATTAAAATAATGGTTACTTCCAATTAATCTGCTGTAAATAAGAAGTCCCATTGATCTAAAATGTTATAGTGCGGGGATCTCAGGAACTTCAAAAAAGAAAGTAAATCGATGGCTGAAAAATACAATATGAGCCTCGCCATTCTCATTTCTAATTCATGACAAGGACACTTTTTGATACCCGCTATTATATACGAAATACTTATATGTATTAACACTCATAGGAGATATGATGAACGCACGCGATAAGGTTTATTATGGTGATTATGATTCTCTTCTGGTTATTCTCAAATGTATGATTAGGAAAGAAATGTGTGATGGTGATCAAAGTGATTATTCGTACCGTCAGTTATTCTCTAGGGAACGAATTAAATCTTAGTAACTAAACGCATCAAATTAAAATCTGTTTTAATAACAAGTTATTTTGCGTGAATAAATTCGTGAATACTCTCTAAATCAAATTTTGGTTTTTCAAGGGTGAGCATTACGTCATTTATTTCTTAAAATCCTCAGGTCTACTTACCCTATTGGCTGTTTTTCATGCATCTTTGCAGCAAATAATACCAGAAAAATGAGTAGCGGTTTCGAAACTTCATGCCGTCCAACATCCCAAAGACAGCGGGAGAAACGGTATAAATTATTGGGACCTTGTTCCATTTACGCATTTGTCTCGAGGTCATATGAAATTGAGTTTCCTATTGTCTTGTGTACGTGTATGGTATTTATATGTATGAACATCACATCACTATCAGAATTTGAGGCATATTGATTCCTTTAATCCACTCTTGTTTAAAATAGCATTCTCGGTCTTATTTTAAAGATTTAAACCACTCTATTCAGTTTCTTTTTAGTACAAATAGGCTTAAAGGGTTTTGTTACGTGCTAGAATGAGAATCTTTAATTTTTTTAAATAAAAAGCTGAGATGTAAACACGTAGCAGTTTCACTGCCGGTCTCATGCCAGCACCTGATGAGGCATAATCGCTGAAGAGCAAATTACACGCTATCGCGTGGTGTGGATTGATTTTTCACGTCCAGTTACGCACTTGCACGGGAAGAGCTACACCTTAACATTTGCTATCTGGGTCAGTCGGTATTACATATTAGAAATGTATGGTATTTTTGGTAAAGTGAAGTGTAGGTGAAAATGTAGTTGTTGTAAATGTAGGTGGTTTCTAATCCATTGCTTTCCATCTGACCTTCGTTCTCTTATATGTGATCCAATTGAAGTAGAACACTTGTTCAAAATTACAGGGGATAGGGGAGAGTAAATTACTTCGAAAACAGTGTAAATGTCTCTATTCACGAGGAAAACATTTCGATACCATCTGTAAATGCAAAGTGTGAGAAGGATCTTCAAGTCATACTGAGATTTTCTGAAGTTTACACGCAAATAATATTTAGATTTTAATAATATAATTGTAACTAACTTATAGTAAATTAATTTGAAATAATTATTTTCTTATTATAAAGTTGCATTCTAAAATTATGCATATTGTTGGTTATTCTGATTAATTTTACATGCAATACTCCAGCGTATTAAGCAGCATTTTGGAAATAATTTAACTTTTAGTGCCTATTACGCGTTAGGGCCTGGACAAACTCTTTTATAAAAGGAGACTTACATACTACTAATACATAAATACGATACACATACTCAACTTTTAATTGTCTCTTCTCAATCATATATGCTATAAAATGTAAGTCAGTTTCTAGGAATTATTTACTTCTTAGTCATTGCAATAACTATTAATATATCCTCGCGTAATCGGAAGTCAAACAATTAACACCTATCTTAACATAGTTTTTAGATACAAACTCCATTACCAATAATTTTTTGAAGCTCTATTGCAACGTGAATTAAACAAAATAAGTCAAATGAACAAATTTAAAAAACACAAAATAGGATATCCAGATAACAGATTTCAATGCTTTTAAGAAACTATCTCAAACTATCTTAAAAAGTAGTACATAGTTACCTCTCTGGATTAAAGGTTTCTGGATCCTGGAAGAAGTCCGGGTCAAAATGCATAGCATAGAAGGGAATGACGATTCTCAAACCTTTTTCAACCAAGATTCCAGTGTCTCCAAGTTTGTAATCTTCTACAGCTGTTCTTTCACCCCTGCAACATAGGATTAATTAAAATAAGTCAGTTGAGAGACCATCCGACTCTCTAGTCATTTATCTCTGATTATGTTTTCCATCCAGATAGTCTAAGCATATATTAAGGACAACAATTTAAATGAAAATTATTATATAATCACATTTCTGTGTCGGATACGCAGATGGGTTTTCTGTGGTTATTCCCTTTTTCTAAACTACTGTGTGAATTGGTTTGGCCTCCAAACATATCAAGAATAAAATTAATTGAAGAAGATACAGTTTGTAAATCTCGTGACAAATATAGGACTATACATTTGTTTTGAAGTTCTCAATAACCTGACCATTTTTTCAACATTATCATAGGTTTCTAGATACACACAATTTCAAGTAACTCATCGATATGTTCAAAAATTGCTTCATGTTTCTTAAGTGTTTTACGTCAAATCAATAAGAATTAACAAAATTTATTATTGCTATAATATATATTTTTAAATTAAGCTCCTTTTAATAAAAATTAATCTCATTACAGATGAAATCAGGCGTGGAATGTGACACAAATCCCCCTTCCCTTGTTTTTATTCCATGTATATACAATGGGATCTGATGCAATTGTTTCATTAACGTCCCACTGAGGAACAAACACGAAGACCAATGGCCCGGACCTATTAATTTTGAACCTCAGTCAAGAGACGAGGACAATATTTGAGCAACCACCTCCTTAATGGGGAGATATCAAGATTCCATATCACGTTAATGGGAATATTTGAAGCCTGTACCAAATTTAGCGTGCATTAGCTCCACTACAATACGGGTCTTAAATGGCAAATATGCTTGAACACACGATTCGACTGAAACAATGGCACCCGCGAGCACGTTAATGACTACTAAGCTACCGCAGACACTTACAGATAGGTTTAAATTGATAGATAGATATTTTCTTATGTTGTTATAAGCTGCTTAACCGAATATTCACATTATAAGTCAAAAATCTTTAAGCGATTTGTAAACAACACTTCTTAAGTGAATACTAGGCCATTTCTTTCTGAAAGTACAATCACCAATCCAATGGATTTAAAACACTAAAAATATACTTTAAAGATAAATATATGCAGGTATCAAATATGGCTCATACGACGAAACAGGCAACGGGGGCTGTAACAATCTTTTTCAAACGTTATTGGTGAGCTAATAGTTGTCTTGGAAGCATTAAAGTTAATTATATTGGTCATACAAAATATGGCTCAAGGTCTGGATATTTGTGTGGTTTAAAGGCTGCTTTAGAGGCCATCAAACGTACTGGCAACTGGCTGACCGAAGAAATTTATACTCTAGAAAGTATGGGAAAGCTCTGTATAAAAAAAACTATGGATGCCAGCACATGTGGGAATTAAAGGCAATGCGATAGAGCTCAAGTGATCGAGGACGCACAATTGATGAATTAGAAAATTTCCAACTAAAACGTTTTTGCCATTCTCTAAGATGCAATTGCAATCGTAAAATATAAATTGAAGAATCCGCAAATTAAAAAGAGTCCGATATGAGTAATTAAGAAAAACAGAGCAGTGTAAAAATTATTAGAATATGTTAAAGTAATTCATTTTAGAGGTATGAAAATTAATAGTGAAAGCAGAAAGACATTTATTATCCGTAGAAATTGTACAGATACCGAACTATAGCCAAGCTGCATTTTTAAAAGTACGACAATTTTAAGGAGGTGGTTATTTATTTTATTATTTATTTATTTTATTACGAAGAAAATTTGTAATTTTAAAACTTTAAGGTAGCTAACACTGTTCAGTTAACACCTGGTTTTATACAACTGCCTTTGAGAACACGACAAAAAAGACAACTTGTTTTACTACTTTCTTCTGTAATAATTAAAGGGTACATTATAATTAATTTAGTTATAATTTATTGCTATTAATCAGCTGTATGATTTCTTTCAATATTAGAACTTCTTACATAGCAATTAAATAGAAATTTTTTTCCTTTTTTTTATACCTGTATAAATCGATAACCCTTTCGCTATCGGAGCGAAAAAAAAAAGTGCTTCTCTGGGCCCACGGCTTCTTACCGCGGAGTGTCACGCTGTGCCCAGACGATTTTAGATATTAAGCCTAATTCGCGAAAAAAATTCCTCTAAAATCGGCTGTTTTTTATAATATTTTGGTTTTTACATATATTATTTAAAATGCATTAAACTTAATATATACAAAAGAAGAAAAAAAAGTTTTAATCGAAAATTGTATGTTTTTTACATAAAATTACATAAAAAATCACACTTTTAAGAAAATACAAAATATATTTACATTTGTTACATAAATTTCATGGTGTAATGATGTACCATTACATGGAATATATAGATATAAAAGATAAATCTTATTTTGCTGCATGGTATATTTATAAAAAAAATTCAATGCATAGTACAACGTCATTTGTCTTACACACATATTTTGACGCTTCACGCAAGATTTTGAGCAAAGGGCACATCTTAGTCTCCCCCCCTTTTTTTTTACTTTAATGTCTATGTACAGATTTGGATAATTTTCGCTAACATTAGTGTCAGATTCATTTATTATTTCGCAAATCTCAGTATGAGATAAACACTTTCTTTTCATCATGACTGTCGCTACAAATAAAAATCGATTGAATGAAATGAACAGCGGAGAGCAACTGCTACCTATAGCCTAACCCTTATAAAGGGCCATAAATTCTACTTCGAACTTCTAAGAAGCAAGCAAGAAAGAAAAAAACAAACCGAAAACAAATGCAGTCTTTAAATCATGTCATTGCATTTAAAAAGCCGTGCTTTTAACAATTCCATCCCTCCTGGTAGCCAGAAGTGAAATCTAAGCCCATATCACCAAGGTCAACACTCCCATTAACCTATTTATGCAGATTTCGCGGTATTGTAACGCCATATAGTAACATTAAAAAAATCAAATAAAACGTTCTCATCAAGCGTATCTCTATTGATACGTTTGGCCGTAGAAAGCACTCAAGGAGCGTATCGCCCATGATACGCTGAGCACAGGAGAGCCAACACAAGCGTATCGCCAGTGATACGCTGGGAGCGAACGGGTTAACCGCATTTTTAATTGAATACCATTTATCCATTCTCCACGGTACCCTCTCAGGATTTTGAATACATATATAAGAAGAGTAAAAAATGTAATTCGTTGATTAAGGATTTTTTTTTATTACAATTATCTATAATTTCAATAATAATAATAATTTTTATTTCTCTACTTATTAAAATTCTCCAGTTGGAACTTCTTTTTTTTTTTTTTTTTTTGTATGTGAACACTTCGAAAATGAGTAGATAGCATATATTTGTAGTTTA